>CAMTDV010000008.1:615000-1032500 GCA_947069175.1 Scalesia atractyloides | reverse complement strand
AAATGAAATGTATTAACATTTATAAAAACTGTCGTTGGTTCATTCTGTTATTATTTTCAAAACACTTGTCTCCTTTATAATGATACATATATAGCATAAGGCGGAATATTTTTGGTTCACCACACCTTAATTCCCGTTTCCATTATTACTAAATGAAGAAACCATGCAATACAGCAGAATATTTTCAAGTCTTCTGAACATAATTTTGCAATTTTTACCATATCAGTAGATCTTACATTTCAAGATATGCACATAAATTTGTGTATCTTAAGCTTTAAAAAAAGCGTGTAGCGAGCTAATGTACTTTGATCCCAAAAGTTGATGCGGAGAAGTGTGCACATGACACATCACGTATGCAATATGTTCGTTAATAAAAAAACACTAAAAAGTATATAACATTACAAATATATTATTATTTTAACTTGTTAACTTTAAAACACTAAAATATCGAATATTCTCATCACCTCTAATTAGATTTGTTCAATAGATGGTCTACATTGTTCACATACTCAAACCCATTGCTCAATCGACGAACAGATATGTTCAATTAGATTTAAAATATCATTGCAACCGACGGTCTAATGTGTTCAAACACCAATCAACAACATCAGGTGCCGCATCACGCATAAACTCACATCAGACTGCACCATATGATGCACACGTCATGGAATCGCATCACTCAATGCGATCCCATCACCATTCACCGCATCATGTGACGTGGGCATTATGTGTGCGCATTTTAAAACCAATATCTTAAGTTAAGTAACATATAATAGTTCAGACTCATTAATGTATACCACGGTCATAACAAGGGGCATTTAGTAATTTTAGTATGTAATCATAAGGTCCTTTTATCAAAATTCAACAATCACATTATTACACGTATAGATCACTAGAAATCTAGAACACTAACATACCATATCAATTAGTAATCACTAACAAGCTTCGAATTTACTAATCGTACATAATAAACCCTAAAAGGCTAAAATCACATCAAGAACAGAATCTCTAACGTACATTCAAAAGGAATAAGTTCAGAAATACTTACTGAAGCCATCTTCAACAAGATAATTAAAGGTGTGTCCATCACAGTTATACGTGAACTTATTGTTGGTTGCAGGAAGCTTCTGGAGGCACTGAGAAGCAATAGAGGTGAAATTGCCGGTGAACTCTGTGTATTCGGCGAGAATGACGGTGCCTCTGGAGACAAAACTGTAGATCAAAGACTGTTGCCCCATTGATGTAACCCTAGAAGAGGTTGGAGAAATGAAAGAATCTGTGAATCTTGATCTGGTTTTGAAAGGGTAAAGTGAAAAGGGGATTTTGGGTTTTCGAAATCGTAGGCTTCCGCTTTACACACCTGATTGAATGCGGAGAATGTGAATTTATCAATGTCTAGTGGGACCCCCCTGAGTTTTGTTGATATGATTCGATCGGTTTTGGTTTGGTTCTTTTGTTTTAGCCGTAATCGGTGTATTTTACGATGATAATAATAATAATAATTTTAATTTTAACACAATTTGGTTCATTTCGTTACATGTAGTTGTTGTACATTATGGTTTTGTAATTAACAAGTTACCCACCTAGTCTGGTGGTGACGCTCTTAGTTTTTCTCTCGTGTGACGAGAATTCAAAACCCTCTTGAGGGCAATTTGATAAGGAATTTCGGCATGCGTTTTGTAAACAATGGAAGGAATTTGGGCCCTCTAATGGAAAACGAAATTAGTATTTACAAAAACATATAGGGAGACAAACTAGAAAGCTTCGAGAAAATCACATTAAAAAGTTTTTTTTTTATTTTTCATTTTTTATTAGTTATTGATCTTTTTGGAAAAAAAAACTATATGTAGGTTGTGAACCCACCCACCACCACCCGCCGGTGCCACGACCGCCACCCACCACAGTCTTTGCCACCACCGCCACCTATAACCACCCACCATCACCTCCACCGATTACGACCGGCTACCACCCACCACGACTGCTACCTATCACCGCCACTGACCACCATCCACCACCCCTACTCACCACCAATTTTTATTCCTCCGTCTTTTCCTACATATTAAACACCACAAAGTGATGGTTCATTCCATTTCTACAATGTAACCAAACAAGACATGGAATGGTAATGATCCATTCCATTACCTTGTACATTCCATTACCTCCTTCGTTCCATTCTTTTGTCCATTCTATTATCTCATACCAAATAGACGCTAAGAACGTGTGATGTGGTGAATGTGAAGAAAAAACCGACATGTAAGCGATGGAGTGTTTCACATCAAGAACATGTTTTGTGGAATGTGATGCTGGCTCGATGTGGCCCCCCCCCCCCCCCACCCCCACCTGACGTGGCTCCTCCACACCCTCAATCTTGCACCCACAATAGTCTAATTTATACTTGACAGTTTGACTTTTTATCTATGTCTATTTGCATTATATTATAATTTCATCTATAAAAAAGGAAAAAATGTGGTGTTAATTATTTGGTAATAAATCAAATCAATGGAACATGCAAAAAAAAGAAAAAAAATCTAATCATCTCGTGAACCGTAAGCTTTGAAGTATTTCATATTTCACACCTTTGAACATGTGTTGTAGAGAGGTAAAATATGAAGTGACGGTGGATTAAGATGGCTCTACAACCATCTGGATCTAGTTTATCAACGCATTGTTAGTCTTTTACCCTCTGGTAGGATGATGAGAGAATTATTTGAAGAATTTTTATGTTGTAATCATGAAACTATAATTGTGTAAAGAGTTTGCTCTAAGCCTTTTAGTTCGGCTAGTTCTAACATATGACTCCAACATGACTAGAGTTTGTTGAGGGTTATAAGAAGTATTTCATTAACTGTTAAGTAATTTTGCTAGGTTGTCACTCGCGAACTTCGCAGATAGGAAAATTTAATTTGAATTAATAGATTTATGTCGTCAAATGACATAAAAGTATGTTTTTACAAATGTATTATTAATTTATGTTATTTTTTACACTAATTGATATGTGTAGATGAAATAATTTACAACGAAGAACCTTGGGTAATAATGAAACTATCAGCCACGACTTTTTATGACATCTCATTGGTGACATGAGCTTCATCAAAGATATCAAGCAATTCATCATAATCTTCTTGAACTTTAGCCTCTTTAGAAGGTGTTGTGTAGTTGAAGTACACCATTCACAAGAATCCTTAAAATGAGATTTCTTGCTTCTTGGATGCCCACATAATTGACACAATCTGAAACATTGAATTATAGGCCAGGTAGTCACATAAAAAGCATGCGACTGTAGATGACACCTTTATATATTTCCCAGTGTTCTGCAAAATTGCTCAATAGTTTGAAGTCTGCTTCCCGTGTTGTGTTTGCCTCTAATAACCCACCTTTTGGGGGGTCATATTTTTGCCGATTTTTTTACAACCAGGGGCGGACCTACCTTAGGGGAAGGGGTAGCCTTCGCTACCCTTTGACGCTTCGGCGGGTAGTGTAAATTTTAGAAAAATTTGACCAATTTTTGACGTTTTTCGATTTCGTTACCCTTTTTTTATAAAACGTTACCCTATGAAAATTTTCTAGATCCGCCACTGTTTACACCACCAACCATAAATGGAGCGGATGATCCTCGAGTACCTAGCTCACCTAGTAACAATAAATGCATCATGGTCACTAACTTTACTTCATGTGCTAAACGGCTAATTATAAATTAAATGATAAAGATATAAATTTAAAAAAGTCCATAACTTAATGTTGATAAAATGTAAGAAACGAATGGGATAAGTTAGCCAGTAACCAGATTCATTAATGGTGGCAATGAGAATTTGTTGTTCTCGTGAATCTTATTGCTCCTCTGCAACTCATAAAGATCAAGTGAGAGTATAATCTAAATTATTGCACCAACAAAATCATATTTTTATTGTGAATTCAGTTCCCATACAATGTCCAATTTAGGGGTCTAATGGCCAATCTAGAAGAATCATTTCCATACCAGTTAATAAAAAAACTAATCATCTTATGGTAAAACACAATAACCTATTCACCCCTTATTAACTGACCGTATCGTATGCAAAGTACAGTTCTTTGGTTTTTTGACAAGTTGCATGTTTTTTTAGAACAGCTAGACTTTTAGTGTGCATGGGTGATTGAGGCAAGACACCAGGCAGTCCTAACAATCTGCAAAGAAACGCCTGAAAAGAATTACAATTTAGCATCTTGTGCATGGTACAAAAAATAATTATTACCACTAATCCAAGCAAAAGAAACTAACAAACCTTGGATGTGTATTCTAATTCAGCGTATTTGTTGTTCATACCGAGGGAACTGAACAGTACAAGGGATTTGCTTCCCTCAAATATGATCAAGTCATCAAAAACATAACTACGTACAATAATTAATCATTCAAAAGAAAGAAATGAAAACACCGAACTGACCTTGAGAATGTTAAGGAATAAAAAGACTGAAATTTTTTTCTGATTCCTTTTCAGAGTGTGAAGCATGTTATTGAAATTAACATGATTTATTTGATTTAATGAATAATTTCACAAATAGAGATATCACTTTGTGGGTATGTGCTTCGACTCGATGTGGGTTTGACTACAAATGCAAAAACTTTCAAAATATTTGCAGCATCAGTAAATAAAATAGGTTAATAGTCAAAATTGAAGATACGTCCTTTACATAGGAAAAGGCTGCTCATAATGTTCTTGTAATGACGGCATACAAGTTAGAAATGCCCTATTCTTGGTATAAGCATCATATGTTCTAACTATATTTATTATTAAAAAGAAAAATGTTACTTTGATGTGATACTCTTTATATTTATTATTAAAAAAAAGTAGACAAACGTTGTCGGGCCAACCTGGCCTGACTTGTTACCAAACAAAAAGAAAGGTGGTTAAGAATGTTTTCCGGCTGGTGTTGTCGTAGATGTAATAAAGTTGTGAAGGCTCTTAAGATGATGTAGATTGGTACAATGATTCCTCAAGTTCTTCTCATCAACCCTTCCAATGATGTCTTGAGCTCCCGATATGTCTTTATGGGCACCCTTACAACCTACAACATAAATCAACTAATCAATCCCCACTTCCATAATAATTTAATTTCGAATCACAAAATTCATGATCCGATATAAATTACATCCAACATGCATTTTCTTTTCATAGGAAACTAATAGTCTAATATATGCAGCACTAATGATGTAGGACTATTTTATTCACATTTTATTGATGTGAAGCAGGAACTAACAGCTACCAATCAAGCATCTTAACAAATTACTTTATAACATCAATAATTTATTTTAAATGCTATGTAAACTAAAGTGGCCATTTTTGTAAAAAAAAAAAAAAGTAAAGAAAACAAAATAAAAAATCATTATAATCTCTCATTGACAAAGAGTGTGGATGGGCCAACGGGTACATACCTCAGTGTAGTAATTGCAACCCTTGTCACCAAGAGTGACCAAGGACATTGCAACCCCAACATCAACTGAGAGAAACTCGAGCACGTTATCACTGACTTTGATCACCTCACCTTTATCCTATATACCCATGATCTTCTAATTGTTAATTGTCAGCAAAAGCAAAAATTGCAAGAAGAAATGTATAAAGCACACATGCAAATAAAATAAAAACCCAACTAAAAAGTAAAAAGAGAGCTGGTGCACCGAGGCTCTCTACTTCTTTAGGCTTCCAATACTTGCAGAGAAAAAACTTTTTACAAAAGGTGTTTCCATGGTTGAACCAATCGTCAAGAAGAAGTAACCGTGTTGGTTGCTCCATTGTTCAGCCTGAAAAGATTCGATAATAACGCGCACATTCATGATGATACTATGGTGTTGTTACATGATTTGTGAAATCTACTTTATATGGATAACTTGAGACACGAACCATATGGGTCAAAATAGTCGTTTTAAAAAGTACCGCTTTGGTTTGGACCAAAAGAATTACGCGAGCTCGTTTTAGAAAAAAAAAGTATAAAAATAGGTTTTAGAAAAGGTATAAAAATGGGTTCTCCCGCTTTATATGTTTTTGAATGGCGGCTAGTGGTGATCGATAGGTAGAAGTGACAGCAGGTCAGCAGGGGTGCAGGTAACTGTGATGGCAGTTGTTGCGGCTTAGAGCCTTAGACAAGTAGGTGGTGGAAGTGGGTGGTGCTGGCCCATTTGGGCCTATTCTAAGTAAAAGTGACCCATGTTAATCTATTGTATAATTTGAATAGACCCAAATAACATATTTACTAAACAAAAGTTATCTAAGTTAACCCATCTTTCTAAAGAAAAGGGTCATGATTAGAACCTGACCTGACACATTTTGAACTGCAAAAAAAAATTACTATTTTCGCCCAAACCCAATCTATCTGTTTTACCACCTCTTGAGTCTAAAAACAGTATCAAATTACCTACAACAAAATATTATAGCCACCCAAATAACGTAAAAACTTCCATAAAAGTTTTGAGATCACCTTGATATGAGCATCTCATTCTTGACATCACTTATAAAAATATTGTAGGCTCATAAAAAGTAAACCCTAGGTTATGCCTCTTACCAGCTACAACAACTTTTGCTCCCTGAATCAAACGATATTTTTATATTTGTCATAAAATGTATAAAAATTCCACAAGGTACTTAAAATGATGAAACAAACCTTTGAATTTTTCATCTTGCACTAATGATTCAATCTCAACAGCTTCATTGATAAGTAGTCAGTGGTCCCTGAAACATATTATCGTAAAACTGATAGTTTAGCTGAGAGTAAAGTCAATATATTTTAAATACCTATTGCCTTTTTAGTAAAGACTATGCATGTGCAAACTGGTTCCTTGGCCACACCTTCACTAAAACCATTGCCAACATAAAGGCTCTTAAGAGCATTTGAGAAGGCATTCATGAATTTGTCATATCATTAAAAGATCATACCACCATTGAATTTAGCAAGACACGAGGATAGCAAATATACACCATTTAAGAAAAACAAAAAATGAAGATATTACCTTACCAAGTTCTCAGTGGCGTTTCATCAAACAGGTTATGTGTAAACACCAAAACTTTGATTCTTTAAACAATGGCCGCAAGTTGTTGAAATGGGTCGATTTTGCAGCTGCAGTGGAAGGCTGGAGGTCTGCACTAAGAAAATAATAGTCAACTCAGTTCTACCATATTCAATTGAACGAAATAAAAAGATAAGGTTTGTTTTACATGAGATTAACCAGGGCTACACAATTCATAAATAACCAGAAGATTATTAGACAAACCTCATTTTTATCGGAGTTTCATGTTCACCATAAACATTCATAGCTGGATTTCATGTTCACCATCAACATGTATGGCTAGCATACTGCATCAACATGGAAAAAACATAAATTATTTTATTAGTTGTTATGTATCAGAATAAAAATGTTACAATAATTCAAATGTCAATTGAATTTAAAAAAAATGTAAAACAAAAACATAATAATAAACAAAATAAGAACATATGCATTCACACAAATAGAAAGTTAACTTTTTAATATAAACACAAATGGATTTTCAAATTTTAACTGATCATCCCAATTTTATAAAGAGACCTTGATGATAGTAAAATTACCTTTAGGTTTCAGTTAACCTATTGAGTAGAATCTCACCATTAGTCGCCATAGAAGCCATATTTTGCTCATTCCTAACCGTCTCTACGTTATAAGCACAATATCAAATCAACATCATTAACAAATTGGTGGTTTGAACAAAACAAAAACTAAAAGGCAATAGGTCAATAAGGCAGCAATTCAATTCTGTAAAACAAGCAAACAACAATTTCTACAATTTAACAATTAAAATTTATGAAAAATTAATGAAATTAGGGTTAGAATAAGAGCCAGCCTGTTCAGGCTTGAGGAACACGACATCTCCTAACACAATAACAAAGCCAGAATCATCTAAAACTTTCGCCAGATCTAATCTAGATCTCTGTTCGCGCATCCTTCAACATAGATCTCAACAAATTCATCATACGAAACGTGATTTTCACACCTACTACTTCATGTAGATTGTTGAAAGTAGAATCAGCGTTGTTAAAATCACATTAATAACAAAGCAACTGATACACTTGTAGTTGATATGCTTACCTTGAGTGGTCAACTCTTGTTGCTTCAAGTTGAGAGTCAACTTACATATTGTTGATGTCTTCAGCTATTCCTATGTGATGTTGCATTCAATTGATGGATTGATGAGAAACTGGTTACAGGTCAGAGCAAAATCAGGTTGTGCACGAGCCAGTAATTTGGTCTCATATATGTGTATACATGTCATGGGCATGCAAACATTTACATTTTCACCCATTATGTGTGGAGAGAGATGCAAAAAAAAAAAAAAAACAGTTACTATTAACTAAAATCGTAACGTGTATACTCGGAACCGATTTAAGTTAGAAAAGAATTGTACGTTAGAAAGCAGTTTGGAGATTTTAAAACAAGAACCAATTAGTAACAAACTTTTGAACCTTGAATAATTGGTTACGTTGGCGCAAAAAAAGCTAGTCATTTGCAAACAGTGATATAGCCATTATAACTGATTTTTGAGTTTTTCTAGACTATTTTGCCCCTATATGTTGATATAGATAGATATTAGGTGTATTGGTGAGAGTGGTTCATCACATTTACAATACTTTCAGAAGTATAAAAAATACCATGCCAAGAAGGTTATGCAGTTTATTTTAAATTTCATGTATATAAAACATTTATGTTTGATATATTCTATATAATATCATGCCAAAAAAAACTGCAATGTCTATATAATCTTTTTACACCGTATAGAGTGTGTGTGTATATATATATATATATACGATTAGAATCATTTGTGAACAACTTCTTGAAAGTGAACTGAGTGAACTAATCTTAGACTTTGAAAGAGTACTTTTAATTAAATCCTTTAATTTTCTCATCTCTTAACTCTCTCTCTCTCTCTCTCATTTTTATGTATTTCTCTATTATTTTAATTATAAGAGATTAAATGGCTAATGTTTATTTTTAAATAAACTCTTATGTTCTTTTTAAAATTTAATATTAAACCTAATTAAATTATATTTTTTTACATATGTGTATACATGTCAGTATATACAAGACTTGTACACTTGTGAGTAATTACATCTTGTTCCCACAGGTCGGTATAAACCAGATTTATACACATGTCTATTATTCAAGTACATATGTGTATAAACTAAAAGATGTGTATCTTGTATAAACTAATAATTAGCGAGACTGTACACATGTGTATAAACTAACATCTGTGTATCTTGTATAAACTAATACTATCGAGACTGTACACATGTGTATACACTAACAATTGTGTATCTTGTATATATAAAAACTAGCAAGATTTTAGGAATTTTGATTATATTGTTTAATAAATGTAATTTACAAAAGATGCAAATACCTTTCTGTCAATTAATATAAAGGGAACTTACAACATTATAATTACAATCTTGTCATTGTTTAAAAATCTCTAGATAATATAATCCAATGGCATAGATTAGTTCACACAGTTCACTCTCAACCTAGTGTTCACTCTAGAACCCTAATATATATATATATATATATATATATATATATATATATTATATATATATATATATATAAACGGGATCAGGATAAAACAATTGGAAGTCTGAAAACAGTAAGAACAGATCCTGGTCAAACACGTGTTAGGGGGCACTAAATGATATGCTGGGTATGATTGTCATTGTGCAGTTTCCGCCCGATAAAAAGCGTTTTAAGTTCGTTTCAAACAAAATTCTAAATTCCAAGCTTTCGAGATTTATGGCGTGTAATGTGGATTCTGATCCACAAAGTAATTTCTGATGTTGTTTTCATATTTGATTCCAGCAAATCATGTAACAGATATGGAGTTCTCTTTCTTTATGGTTGTTTCAATGGAATTTTTCTTTCTCAAAGTAGTATTTGAAAATGGCGTTTTATAAATTAATGATGTCTTCATATTCAATATTTGGCGTTTTTATTATTAATCTCAATTGCGTTTGGGGATCTAATATATGCTTATTTGTTTACGATCAATGGCGTTTTACATTTGGTTACGTACATCTGATTAGTTGTAGATATTGGCGTTAATTTGTAAACATTAGTTATTCTATTCGTTGATTAGGCAACCTATGGCGTTTTCATTAACATGTTTCAGGAAGACTGTATTATCAGTTCTTCATATTGATTATTATTCAACTAATGGCGTTTTCGTTAATATATTTTATTAAGAAAGTAATATCAGTTATTCTTATTGTTTATTATTCAATTAATGGCGTTTTTATCGATAATGTTTTTTCAGACGAGGGTGTTTCTTTGAATGAAAGTTTTTGCCCGAAAGTTGGTTTTCCATTTATCATTCCCGACATTAGTGAAGAGATAAAGCTAAAAAATAGACATGATATACCCAAGCATCGATGATTGTTATTCTTGTATGTTAGGTATGGGATGGCTTGTGGTTATTCTGTTAGGAAAGGTACTAAAAAGATAAACGCCAAAGGAGCAAGACATATTAACTATTACATATGTACGAGATTTGGGGTATATAAGGACAGGAAGGTTGATGTGTTGGACCCTAATCAAAAGGAAAGGATTGTGCGATCCAATTTTACAAAGAGGACTGGTTGTGGAGCACAATTATGTGTAATATTTGAGGCTAGGTCATGGAAGGTCTATAAGTTTGTTGAGTAGCACAACCATCGTTTTGTTGAACAGCCTGATAAGCACTTTCTCCCGTCTGAATGACACCTCACTCAGCTTCAGAAGCATGTTACACATAGCATGTCTAAGTTGAATTTGGGACCGGTTAAGCCGTTTAATGTTATGAAGACTTGTTTTGGTGGTTTTGAAGACGTGGGGTGCAAGTAAAGTTGATTTAAGAACTACAAAAGGCAAATTAACTTGTTTATAGGGGAATATGATGCTGAGATGGTTGTGAGACATTTGTATGAAAAAACAGTACAAGCGTAATTTCTCGTATGATTACTTCACAGACGATAATAATCGTTTGAAGGGACTTTTTTGGTGTGATGATCAATGCAAACCTAATTACCACATATTTGGTGATGTGATTTCGTTTGACACCACGTATCGTTCTAACAAGTAATATTTACAAGTCTATTATTTATGTGTGTTTTGGCATTTTCAATGACTAAATGCATTGGCGTTTTGTTCCAGTTTCATTTATCAATGGCGTTTTCATATGCAGATACTCTATGGTCTTTGTAACGTTCACTGGTATAGATAATCACCATTGTAATATTACATTTGGTGTTGCATTATTGGCGTCAGAAACAGCTGATACGTATATATGGTTGTTGAGAGTTTTTCTAAAAGTTGTTGCTGACCAGGATCCAGCAATGAAGAAGGATATTTTTGTTGTATTTGTTGAAATGAGTCATCAGATGTGGCACGTGATGCATAAACTTTCTCTGAAGGTTGATTTTCTTATTTTCATGTGTTTGACGTTTTAAGATATATGGCGTTTTATCATTCATAAGTGTGTTCCATATTAGTTTTTTGTTCATATGGTATTTTTTGCATCGCGTTTTTTGTTTTTTATATAGGTTGGTGTTATTCTATTGCAATTCAACTAATTTCAAAGAGCGTATTTGTGGTGTCGTGTGGACGGATAGTCTTACACCCGAAGAGTTTGAATCAGGATCAGAAGAGGTTATTAAAGTGTTCAATTTAGAGGATAATGACTGGCTTTCTGATATTTTTGCCCTTAGGGTTCCTGGATTCATGCATACTATAGAATGGAGGAACTGTCGGGCCTTATGCGTACGACATCGAGGTTGGAGAGTAAGAACCATTTTTTGGTCAAGTGTACGATGCAAAATCTACTATTGTAGAGTTCATGACTCATTACAAAACTGCAATAAAAGGATAGCGTCACACGCACCGAAAAATGATCATGAATCTCGATACAAACGATCCAAGTTGAAAAGAAATTATAAAGTGTTGGAGAGCCAAGCTGCTGAGATATACACAAAAACTATTTTTTGTGACATTCAAGCAGAGTTAATTGAGATGGTAGATTGCATAAATCAACGATATGAAGAGCAGGCCGATGGGTTTGTTAAGTTCTACATATATGATTTCCAACAGCCTTGTACATCCTTATTCGAGGTAAATAATGGCGTTTTCTGAGTATGGAGTTTATTTATATTTTTTCTCCATCGATTTTTTTGTTTATTGTTTGATGGTGTTTTTTTATACATACAGTGTCTGTAACACCCTGTAAAATCGTGTCCAATAGTATAGTGACACGTGTTGTATTTTTAAATATAGTAACATGCTTAAATCATTAGCCTCTGAGTGACTGATATGTCAACATGCTTGAAATTTGGCCTCTGAGTGACTGATATGTCAACATGCCCAACCTCTGAGTGACATCGATATCAATATACTTATACTAAGCCTCTGAGTGATCCTTTATATAGTCCTAACTCTCATATGTCTTGTTTGTTGGACGAGAGTGATTAAATCCAATAATATATAAAAGTTGGATATTGGAGGGATTAAAAGTGTCAGCATGTTAATTCTTACCTCTGAGTGACCTTTTAATGAAATGAGAGCTCGACAATGTCCGGGCATATTCCCGGGTATACCAAGTATTGGCTACGGAGGGCTAAAATTGCCGAAAAGGTGTTTAAAAAGATTTTATAAGCTTTAATAAGTTAAGGGGTTAAAAGTGTCAAACTTTGAAACGGGCCAAGAGGCGGTCGCGGGCCACGAGAGACCAGGCTTGGGCCTCTCGCGGGGCGCGAGAAAGGCTCTGCAGTAGAAAGTTTTGCTTGGTCTCCAAACAAAACTCCAAAACCATTAATTCGAAACCATGGCTTCTCCAAACTGCTATGCCACGTTTTGAGACACTTGTAAGCTTCTTCTTACACCCCTAAACACCTGGCTTCACCTCCTTTGAGCTCTCCAACTATAAATAGGTGTTCAAGTGCTTCATTCCAACTTGCACCTTTCTTATTCACACTCTTCTCCCTCCTCTAGAAGTTCCTAGATAAAAGGAGCATCCAACATAGTTCTTTTGCACCTTGGGAATCACTGGTAAGTGTTCCTTCCTTGTGCATTTTCGTTTATAGGCTTTTATAGCCAAAAGTCAAGCGTTTTACGAAAAACGCTTTGACTTTCGGTTAAGACCATTATGGTTCAGCCATTGTTCAAAATGAACATGGCTAAGTGATCATAATAAGGTAGGTGTTAATCCCTATAAATGGCACCTCCTGAAGATCACGTTTGCTAGACCAATTGACGGGTCAAAGTTAAGTTATTAAAAAGTCAAACAGACCATTTTTCGGAAAAATCATAAATTATTCTTATATATGTTATGTAACCTGTTTTGACACTTAAACAAGTTGGTAATAATTATTAGAACATGTTCGGCTTGTCATTTTCAGTTCTAGTGTCGGTTCGCAACCGAAAGTCGCAAAGTTTGACGTGTGCTTTGACTTTCGATTCTGACCCGATTTAGATTAGTTACCTAGTGATCTAAAGTTGAATTATGATCATAATATAATGTAGCATAACCCTCTGAGGTTATATTACAAGATCATAATCAGAATCCAAGTTTATGCGCAAGTTCCATAATTATGCCATCTTTAACCAAAATGCCTTTTTGCATAAAACAAGGTTTTAAATGGTAACGAACTTGAAAATGAGTTTCCTACTGATGTAATATTATAAATAGGATTATTTGGGATGATAAACCAAGTTATAAACTGAGTTTTCAAGCAAGTCCTTAAACTATGTTGATAAATGACGGTTTAAGCCCTTGTGGCTCATAAAATGATTTTAATCAATCTTTTCAAGATAAATAATTTACCTACTGATATGTTATATTAAATAACATATTTTAAACATTTTAATCTGACCCTAATGTCTGTTTTCATTAAACATCGCATAAGACGTCTATTTACGACATAAGCGTCGTTTCGGCGCATAGTATGGTTTTAAACCATATTATTGACCAAGACTTGTTACCTACTGATATTAAAACTTATTTTAAACATTTTTACAGTAGGTTTACAATATGAACTCAGAATCCCAAATAATTTATAAACAATGTGTGAAATGACCAAAATGCCCCTTAGGTGCATAGTTTGGTCATAAAAGGTAATTTACACACATAATCAATATCCTACTGATATTATATCATAAATAAAATATTTTCCAGAATACTCATGATTTTAAAATTAAAATATATTCAAATTCCTTTTTATACGACATATAATTACCGAAATGCCCTTATAAGGTATAGTTTCATTTTAAAACCATAACGGGCATACAAGTTGATATCCTACTGATAGCTTAACTTATTTAAAATATAATGGCATACAAAACTTGTCCATGACTCCGGTTACCCATTATCGCTTATAAGCATACGGTTGATTATACGTAACTAGTTTACGGAAATTAACCAGAACGGGTTTAACCTTGTGATTTAAGTCTCAAAATCCAGAATGTTTATAGTTTACCCATATTATACAAGTCTAAGTACTTGTTGGGTTTAAACTACATTCTATCCGATCATCGTTTAATCAAGCGTTATACGTATTGATCATGTACACTATTCGGTTTATAAGACCGTTAGTATTTAATTGGCTAGCTTATGCCATAATCCAGACTAGAGCCTTGCCGGTAAATGCTATCTGCACTTGGTACTTTTGTATATGGCTGAGTTATTTAAAAATAAAAGAAGAAGACTAGCTCAGGTAAATACTCTCAACTTATTTTCCCTATATGGGCTTGGGATACGGTAAATTATTACCGCTTTGTCCGAAATGGGGTCAATCAAATGCTCGTTTGTGGCTAGTAAACTCGCATATTCCGTTTTAATCAGTTTTGTTTGATAACTTAAATATCAGGGGTTAAATTACCGTGTCCTGGTATCCTCGGCTCAATACATTAGATATTGGTCACGACCTTAGCGCGGGGTGTAGGCATACACCTGACAGTCGCTCATATGCAATGTTCCCAAGACGTTGGGGATGACTCCTTCGTGAGTACTGAGTGGTGTGTATTTAATCATGTCTAGGTTTCTGTACAGGGCCCTGTATGTATTGACAAACATGTGAATCTGATACAAGGTTGCAAGGTCAACTTTCCTAAGTTAATAAAAGATTTTGTGCCGTTTTGCACTTAAAAAATCATTTTTAAAGTATTCAAAACGAGTCAGTTGGATGTATTTACCAGCGAAAGCTGACGTATCGTCCAAAGACTAAACTGCAGGTACAATACGAAATAGGCCGGAAGCTGCTCGGTAGTAAATAAGAGGATCTTGCAAATCCTTAGATCTACCTAAAGTCTGTTCTATATATTCTTTCTTGTACATTTTAATGATCCGCTTGTGGATCTTCTATTACAAGCTTGTATATTATTTTGTATTTTCAAACATTCGGTTTGTAATAGTAATTTTACTCCAAGACTTCCGCTGTGCCGTATTTAATTGACAATGATGTTATCAACTGACGTCACGATACTCCCCGCCGGGCCCACCGGTGTAACGATTTTGGGTCAGAAATCCGGGGTGTGACAGTGTCTGCATGGCGTTTTATACAGTTATTGTCTTTGGCGTTTTTCAGGTAATATACCGTAAGTCTGATTGCACCAGCACTTGCTCATTTGTCGTTTTGAGCAATTTGGTTTTCTATGTAGACATATATTTTATGTTTTGAGAAGTTGGATATTAGGGAATTTCCAAGACAATAGATTTTGAATAAATGGCGTAGAGAGGCTTCGCCAAATTGCTTTTAAGATTACTCAATGAGTCGTGATTTTATCCAAACCGAGCTTGATCCCGATGTGCAAAGTATGATGCGAGAAATTATTTTTGCAACGGAGTATACTTTGAACCATTTATCTGGTAATAAAGAGGAGCTATCCTTATTCAACGATCATGTTCAATCTTATATGAAGAATGTTCAAGATATGCAGATTGTTGCTCCTCCTCCTAGTACTAGGGATAGATTTGCGGAGATAACATGGCAATATCAAAATGACAAGAATCCGATACGAGTCCCTATTGGGTATAAGTCGAAAGGTTCTGGATCTCGCAGGCGTTTGAAATCCAAACAGAAAGAAGCGATTAAAAAAACAAAAACAAAAGTGAAGCCCAGGGCGAAAGAAAGACAATGTAAGAATTGTAAAGCTTTCGGACACTACGCATCGACATGCAAGAAGCTCGTAATTAAAAGAAGAACGACACGATCTTAGAGAGCACGTAAAGAGTAATTTGGCATTTTTATTTTTTTTATTCAATCTTTGAGCATGTTAGAATACGCAACATACACTCATTTGGCGTTTTATTTTTTTTCATGTGAAATCTTTGAGCATATTAGAACACACAACTTACATGTTTGCCATCTGTTATTTTTGAACTTTTTGGCGTTTTAATTTGAACAAGGTGAGGTTTATCGTAATAAGATTTTGCTGAATGAGATGAATAACATTGTTAATGCTCACTTAAGAATGACCTAAGAATGTTGTCCACCTCATTCAGTGAAACTTTATCGAGAACAAAACTGAATCTCCAAGAAACGAGGTTTACCATATGTTATTTAGTAAATTATGGCGTTTGCTTTTGGTGTAATCAATGGAAGGGTCTGAGGTTGTTTATATAAGATGTTTTTGGCGCGTAGTTTGGGCTGGAATTTTCTATAATAAATTTTAGTAATAAAGATGGCACGTCCCATCATTAAGTTACTGTTTGTTCAGCTTTATCTGTTAAATCTGCAACGATTCAGTCACATCACTAAGTTTGGCATTTTGTATGAATGGTGTTTTAGATTAAAAAAATGGGAAAATACAACTAATTCACTTTTGTAAATGAAAGTAATGTTGTGGCGTTTGAAACAAAAGATGGCGTTTTGAGACATATCAGACTTGCACAATTTAATTGATATTCTCTTGCATTTGGTTTTATACAATTGTGTAATTTTTGGATTTTTTAATAATATGTGATTAGAGGTTATTATTATAGTTAGTGGGGATTTTGGCATTTTATATCTAAGTAGTGAAATAAAGTATTTTTATGAAAAACCACTGAAAATGACATACCACAAAAAAGAAAAGAAAAAAAAATTAAAACCTCTCGTCAAAAGTGATATGGTCTGAGAAGTTTCAATTGCCCCCCTCGGCTTCTTCTTCCGATTCTTCAACAAAATTCTCATCCAGATCTTCACTGTCGTCATTTGCTTCATCTTGAAGACTTTGACACCTCCATATGACATGTCAGTCAACAAAGCCAATTTTATGGTCATGTCTGGGTTCAAACATGTTCAATTGCATAACTCCTGTAGGAAGACAAGTCTCTGTTCTGTCATGATGTTTTCAATCGTGTAGCCCCCCTGCTCCCCTTTTTCTATACAACACTCACTAAGTCTGTGTTTTCATCATAACACTACGATTGGATGACTGGATTCATAATTGGATTTGCAGGATACAAACCAAATTTTCTTGTTAATCTTCTTATAACCATTTGTTTTCTCACAGAGGTTATCAAAAGGAATGCCTAGTGCTAGGATCCCCCTTTGAACTTTTTCGTCCAAGTTCAGTATGACTTTGGTGGTTTTCACAAACAGTCTTCTTCTGTTGTTAAAGAGGATTGCGAATTTATCGATTCTAGTGTTGAATCTCCATGAAACGATGTTTGTCATTTGTTTTTTTTAGATTTTTTTTTTGAATTTTGACGTTTTTGTTAAAGATGGCGTTTCTGAGTATGATAAATGGAAGGGATGTTAACATCATTTATATAATGATGTGTTTAGCGCGTTTAGGCGGTAATTTTTTATAATAAATGTTAGTAATAAACTTTTAGTTACTATTTGTTTAGCTTTTTCTGTTAATATTATAACGCACCCCATCATTAATTTTTGGCATTTGTATGAATGACGTTTTAGATAAAGATGGCGTTTCATCCGGAAGGGACTGATGTTTATGGCTCGTAGTTTAAGGCGGGATTTTTAATGGTGTTCTATGCATGAGTTTGGCGTTTTGTTTTAAAAAAGTCAAAAGACCCTTTTACCCTTAATGAAGCGCGTCCACGTAATAAAGTTGATGTTATTTACGAAAACCTCACCATGCCAATAATCCATAGATTATTTTAATCCAACGGATGAGAGACGTTTTCACACTTATATGCGTTTTTTTTTCTAAATCCTGCCCTATATATATATATATATATATATGGGGAAGGTTCTATGCAAAACACTAAATATTGCGAGAACACGTAGAACAAAATGAATCACACATTTTTTCAATCTTATAAACCTAAAAAGTAAATGAAAATGTTATAAATGTAAGATTTATTGTTTCTCACACTAGAATTCAAAACAAAATATGAAGAAAAAAATTATGTTATTATATAACATACACTTAGGTAGGTTATGTGTGTGTTAATTTACCTGCATGTATGTAGGCTATGTGTAAGTAAAAATATATTGTTTTTTTGTATATATAACACGTATATGAATGTAAGAATCATAAAATCTAAAAAATATGAAACTTAAATCTCAAAATTTAGTGATTTAGAGTTGTTCCTTTTGTTCTCACAATAATTAGTGTTCTTTAATGATTCTAATCCTATATATATATATATATATATATATATATATATATATATATATATTCATTCGTCATATCCAAAATGCAGATGATTTTAGTATAAAAGACTAATTAATGAAGCATATCATCCTATCACAAATAGTCAAAGGGTATATAGGTCTTTTTACAAAAAGCTAAGAAAAAGGTTAAATTTAAACCTTTGGATTAAAAGTGTTATTTTGGTCAAATCTCATGAACTAAGATTAGAGCAGTTTACGAGTTGATTCGGACCAATCAGACCTTTGCTTATATTTGACTCGTTTACAAACCGAGCTGAAAATTGGTCGAGCATTTTTCAAGCACTAATTTTTTACCGACTGTCAAGCGAGTGGTGAACGATTTATGCCGCGCTATTGCCGAGTGTGTCATCCAGTTTAAATTTGCAAAGGGAGATAGTGACAATGTTAGGTCTCATATTTTATATCTTAAAAAAACAATCACATTAAATATCCTGTGATATTTTTCATGAATTGCAATGTTGTGGCCGATGATAAGGCTAAGGTTGTCGCCTATGAGGCAATAAGCAGACTCTAAAGAACGATGACGATGAGAGCATGAGATGATCAACTTAATGTGAAAGCAGGAGACAATGTAGTGATGAGCAGATTGTCTGAGTCAAAGCTTGTCCCTTAGCGATTTAAGGTTTTACTTTAGATTTAGGGTTAAATTCTCTATCGGATTGATTTGGGTATAATATGTAAAGTATAATTGTATGTTTGTGTGTGTGTCAAAATCCAATAGAGTAATACATATAAAAATATAAATATACAAATAAATATTAATTATATTTGTATACACATACAGGGTGAGGTTCCTGTGAAAAGAACTTTTTTTTTAAAAGTGTGAGAAAGCATAGGAATCGACACGTAGGCATCATTTTTTAGACTTAGGCATGATGCTTTGTGTTGTTTGGCAAGAAAAACACCAAGCATAACAATTTAAAACACATTGCAATGTAATGGGCGTGAAATTTAAAACACAACTAAAACATACTACATAACACTTAAAACGCACTACTTAACATTCTTGGCATGGTGTAATAAATTGTTATGTTTGGTGTTTTTTTGCCAAAAACGACCCAAAACATTATGCCTAATTCCAAAACACGATGTTTACATGTCAATTGTTATGCCTTCTCATGAAAAATAAGCTTTTTATAGAATCCTAAGACTATACATATATAATATATATAAAAAATTAATTAAAAAGAATTCAAACAGAAGCGCGCGACCTTTGCTCATGCTTGCCTCGTTTTGCAAACCAAATCGAGCCGATCGGCTCGCTTACAATTAAGTCAAAAACAAACTAATACTTTTCGAGCATTTTCAGACCATAGCGACGAATGATTTAGACATCTCACTAAAAACCGTACTTAACTTTTCTAATCAAATGCGTGCGTGAAAATGGAAGTGTTAAATTAAGTTGTTATTGCAATATGATAATTCATGTTGCAACATTAAAGTAATACTTGTTGCAAGTTTGTTACATCTGTAACACTTTGTTATATTTTGTTTGTAACTAATAAGGGTTGAGAGTGTACATGTACAGAAGTATATGGAGCATGCTGTATATGTAGAGGGCTAAAGTGCAACAAATGAATACTTGAAGAGTTTAAGTGAAAGTGTCTTGAATTTTTTATATAAAAGAGTGTTGTAGTGTTTACTGTGGGTGGTTGTTCTAGATTTCTTTGGTTTCTCTCTCTTCCTAGCGATTAGGGTTTGTACTTGTTGTCTTATATCATTTATGATCTGTTTGATCTCATGTGAGATCTTGTTGTTGTGATTCGTATAGATCAATTGATTGTTATCAGGTGATCATCTGTTTCTTTTGTATTGTTACAGATCTCACATTTTGTGAGATTTAGGGTTTGGTTGGGTGATTTTTGGGTTGGTAAAACTAATAAGATTTGCGTCACTTGTTTTGTCGCTATTTTTTGTGTTCTTGTTGTTTTGTTTTTGTCTATACAATTTTACATGGTATCAGAGCTATGTGTTAGCTCTCGTGTCTGATTCTGGAGTTTCCGCTGTACAATATAGGGTTTAATTTGGTTATTTGTTGTTCTTTTGTAAGTTCTGTTACTATAAAACTGTTTTGATCGTTTCTTGGAGTTTGTGCAGGTATAGATCTCGTTAAATCTGCATAGATATGATTTTATTAAGATCATACCTTGGGTCCGGTGTTATTATAAAGAAGAGGATATATGTTGTTCTGTTGAAGACTGTGTTGGTCTCTGAACCCTAGAAGGTTCAGGGCAAACCAACCAGATACTCTTGCTGATTTTTTTTTTCTTGAAGCTATTTTATAACCCTAGAAGGTTATAAGGTAGATTTGCTTGGAGATGTTAAACGCTATTGTGAGAATATTCTATTCTCTTCTCTTCTCTTCTCTTTTTTCTTGTTGATTCATTGCATATTGTATGTCTAGCCATTGGTGTTACCGGACTAGTCGGGTCGGCACTTGATCGAGTCTGTCTGTTTGGTTCTTGTGCATTTCTTTTTTGTTGAGTATTTGTTTAGGTCGGCAACTGTATTACGCTTTTCAAGGCACCTATTGAGTGATGACCCTGGAATCTGGCCACTGATACAGTTTTGCATTTGTTATTTGATTATATTCTGTGTGTTTGATTGATTCTTGCTTGTTATTATGGGTGACACTGGTAGTACTTCTTAGACTTTAATAACTAAACTGGATATAGATGATCCATTATATCTTCACCCTAGTGATTCTAGTTCCTTAACCATTGTTAGTGTTAAGTTGAAGGGAAGTGAAAACTATTCAGTATGGTCTAGCTCTGTGAAGTTGGCTTTAGAAGCCAAAAACAAATTTGGACTTATTGATGGAAGCTGTAAAAGGTCAGAGGATGATGATGCCCTTGATAGTCAATGGGATAGATGTAATTCTCTAGTGTTAACCTAGCTTTTAAATTCTGTGTTTGAGGATTTGTTTTTGAGGTACGTTTTTTCTAAATATGCATAAGAGGTTTGGGAGGATTTAAAGGAAACCTATGATAAGATAGATGATTTCGTGGTATATGATTTATATAAAAAGATAAATTGTATTTCACAAAATGGGAGTTCAGTAGTTGATTATTATAATAGACTAACAACTATGTGGAACCAGTTTGATGCAATGCTCAAACTGCTCACTTGTTCTTGTAAAGCAGCAAAAGATTATAATGATTTTTCAGCTTTAGTTAAACTGATACAATCCCTTATGGGTTTATATAACATTTATCAACCGGAAGAACAAACATATTGACCAGAGAATCATTTCAATCTGTCAAAGTTGCCTTTTCAGTGTTTTCTAGGGAGGAATCACATAGACTGTCAAGTAGTGGTTCTAAAGTCAGAGTGTGTCATTTGTGTCTAAA
Source organism: Scalesia atractyloides (assembly GCA_947069175.1). Classification (NCBI taxonomy): domain Eukaryota; kingdom Viridiplantae; phylum Streptophyta; class Magnoliopsida; order Asterales; family Asteraceae; genus Scalesia; species Scalesia atractyloides. The sequence continues at coordinate 1,010,520 of CAMTDV010000008.1, read as the reverse complement.
ACTAATCAACCTTTTGAGTCTAAAAGGAAAATAAATAGTCAAAGAGGACCAAATTCAAATTTAAAATGCACATATTGTAATATGATTGGTCATATTGTGGATAGATGTTTTGAGATTGTAGGTTATCCTCCTGGTTTTAAAAAGAGAACTAATACTAATCATTCTACATCTGTTAAAAATAACTTCACTAATAAGTCTAGTACTGCTGTTGGGTCATCTGCTAGTGTTACTGCTTCTGGTTTACCTTTTACTTCTGAGTAGATAGCAAAGTTGTTAAGGTTAGTTGGTGAAAAGAATGGTGTTGATTCACCTAATGTGGGGGGTGAGTCTTGTTCTGTTAAAAACTTTGCTAGTTGTTCCAGTTCTTTGTTTTTTTTAGAAATAACTTTAGTTGGATAATAGATTCTGAGGCAAGTCAACATATGATAAACAATGATAAAGACATGTTTAATTTTATAGATGTTTCTGAATTGATCTTAAAGTAGGTCATCCAAATGGGATAAGTGTTAAAGTTTTGAAAATTGGTAGTGTAAAATTAAAAGAAAAAATTGTTTTACAAGATGTTTTCTATGTCCCAGGATACATTGTTAATTTGTTGTCTGTTCATAAGTTAGATAAAGATAATCATATAACTATTATGTTCAATGAGGATAGTTGTATGATACATGATTCCAAATCGAGGAAAATACTGGTGTCTGGTAGTCAGGATAGTGGTTTATACTTTGTGGGTAATAATGGTAATCCAGTAAACGTGTGTTTTAATAGTTAGTTAAGTCAAATTTGTGGCACAGTAGATTGGGACATCCATCAGATCAAGTTTTAGCTGTGTTGAGAGATACTGTTGGTGTGAAAAGTATTGAACATGGGCCTTGTGATGTATGTCATAGGGCTAAACATGTTAGGGTTCCTTTTCCATTAAGTGAACATAAAAAAAAATCTATTAGGGACATAATTCATCTAGATTTATGGGGTCCATATAAAGTAATTAGTTATGAAGGACATAGGTATTTTCTCACAGTTGTAGATGATTTTTCTAGAACTGTGTGGTGTTATTTGTTAGTAAATAAAACTGAGGTGTTTGAAAATCTGTATAGTTTTTATGAACTTATTTCTACTCTGTTTAAAACAAATATAATATATTCAGAAGTGATAATGGTACTGAATTTGTAAACAATCAGATGTCACTATTTTGTAAAAATAAAGGAATTTTGCATCAAACATCATGCTCCTATACACCACAACAGGATGGTGTGGTGGAAAGGAAGCATAGGCATATCTTAAACACAGCTAAAGCCTTGATATTTCAAGGTGGTTTGCCACTTAGAATCTGGTTTGAATGCATTCTAACTGCGGTATTAATCAACAGGCTGCCCTCTTCTATATTAGATAGTAAGAGTCCATATGAAGTTGTATTTGGTTTTAAACCCTCTTTGTCTCATTTGAGGAATTTTGATGTCTTTGTTTTAGTACTGTCTTAATTGAGTCAAATAAGTTTGCTTATCATGCTTATAAGTGTGCTTATTGGCTATTCAAATGTTAAAAAGGGTTATAATTGTGGGATTTAGATCATAGAAAGAAGATTTTTCAAGAGATGTTAAATTTTATAAAAATCTTTTTCCTTTTAAAGGTAAACAACTTGATAATCAAGAGTTAATTGATAATCAAATGTTAAATCATATAATTTTTTTTGATGAGTATGAAACTTTGACATCTGAAACTCTAACACCTAATGATGAAGAAGGTAAAAGTGGTGCTTATGATCTCTCCAGTGATGATCAGCAGCCATTGATACCATCAACATCTACCACTGTTCCTACTGTTGAAAATGTTCAGCATTCAAACAGAGAACATCAGAGTAGTAGTAGTCAGGGTATCAATTGCCTGACAGAGGACACTGTAGGATCAAATGATGAAACCAACCTATCCGTGGTAACATCTGTCAAAAACCGGATTTACCAAACCCGCTCCGTTTATTAACCGAACAATCAGTTAAAAATTTCGTGGCGTATTTAATGCCCAAATTAATTTTAAACGATACATAATTAATAAGTATATTGGATTATAAAAGTTATATTTGAAAAAGTATTAAAAATAGTGGGTTAAAAATAAAACAAGGCTGCCGGGTTTCGAACCCGGGTCAACATGGTCAACAAAGTCTTAACTGTCACACCCCGACCCGCAGCGGATAAGGTGATCGGGGCATGATTGGGTTATCATCAAAGCTCATGACATTTATTAAACGTTTCATATTCATTAATACAAATTAAATGGAAATTTACAATAATGTTACAACATGATCTAACTAACAATCTAACTTCTTTGTTCTCTTCTAAGGCATATCCTATGTTATCCTTGCTTCAACCTGTTCACCTGTATCATGTGTAAAAAGGTTTTTGGATCAACATAATGTTGGCGAGTGAATCCTATGGAAAACATTTGAACAATTTATTTAAATTGATTATGAAATATGTGCACAACCAAACATGAGTAAAAATAGATGTAACTTAATCGGCAATCATAATATGTTAAATGAAACACTCATGAATAATAATGGAACAATTAAAGGCACGCGATGCTCAACTCGTCTCTCACGAGGAACTGAGGGGCCTGATGAATGAATTGCATAAACATGATAATATGAATAACACAACCACAAACAATATAAACTCAATGATACACACATGAATAATAATGAATTTGATGTGAAGCACGCGATGTTCTACTCGTCTCCCACGAGGAACTGATGGGCTTAATGTATGAAGTTCATATGACTTGACAAATGGCAATAAGTGAATCACAACAATAAAAACAATCTAAGTTTAAGTCATGATGTGGTATGGCACAAGTTTAAATAAATAAATTAATTAATTTCATAACACATGACACACCCCAAAACGTGTAATTTAAAAGGGGGAATTGTAAGATTCACTCACAGTGGGTGCGTTCGGTTGATGACGTTGAATGCACGCGAAGTGGTTTTAACCACGAGTGAGGTTTAACCTAGATAAATTGCATTATGGTTTGGTAAGTAAACGGATTTTATTAAACTATTTTAGTAGGATGGTTGGGTGCATTTTTGTGAGTTTGAGGCTATTTTCTAATCTTAAAAATGTTATTTTTAAGTATTTATAATTGATTTTTAATTAAAATAATTAAATAAAAATAATAAAAATATTTTATTTTTTTCTGACCGTTGACTGACCCTTTGACCGTTGACCTGACCGTTGACCGGTTCGATGGCAGATTATTGTGCGCTGAGTGAGGCTCGAACCCGAGACCTCTCGTACGCGTGCACGCAGCTCTACCAACTGAGCTACGTGTCTAACCCGTTATATATCCGATTTTAATTACATATATACATTAATTAGAATTAAACAGAAATCCTTTTTATTTTAAAAACGGTTTAAACGAAACGGTCATGCACTCCACAGGTCTCGAACCCGGGACCTGTGGTTTAATCCAACACACAGTCCACCGCTGGACTGTGTGTTCAACATGTTATATCATTCGGTTTTTATTATACTTAAGTACTAATTATTTATTTCCTTTTCTGCCTTAATTAAAAAGAAGAGATAATGGTCCGAGTCGGTGCTGAAGACCGGACTCGAACTCGTGACCAGCGATATAAACAAACACACAGTCCACCGCTGGACTGTGTGTCTAACTTGGTTATTATTCCGGTTATTAATATACTTAACATATATCTAAGGCGACTCCGGTTCAGTAAACAAAAATGGATTTTTATTAAGGCAGCGTGTGTGAGACGGGAATCGAACTCGAGACCTTTGTATGTATAACGTTTTATGTGCACACAGTCCACCGCTGGACTGTGTGTCTAACCCGATTAATTTCATGATTTATATTATACTTATAACATACTGAAATTCATCGTCTTCTTCATCTAGTTTGAACCAGAATCGGAAATCGACGGGTTTAAGATTCTTATCAGTTTATTAGCGTTTTACAGTTGATTAAGGTGAGATAATTGTGAAAAAGGAAAAGAAATTTGGCGGAGAATTATACCGACTGGATCCTCTGTTTTCCGGCAGAACTCCGGCGACAGAATTCAACTCCGGCGTCAGGTGTCTTGCAGCAGCAAGTCTCCGGAAATCTTGGAAAGAGTAAGGGTGACTTCGGTATAAACTTAGGAGGTTCAGAAAAACTCGGCAGTGGGGAAACCGATTTTCCGGCGACGAACAGGTTTATTCCGGCGAGTGGAATTTCGCCGAGAAAAGGTGTGATTTTTGAGCGAAAGTGTTTGTCGTCGGTTGTGGGTGAATTTATAGGGAATAATCGAAATGTATTTGGTCTGATTTCGGACTGTGTTCGTTATTTAAATTTTCCGGCGGTTTTGATTTTGGTCGCGGACTTCAAACATCGGTTATAACCGATATCTGGTTAATGGTTTACGTTATAACGTAAATTGTAGTTAAGATTCGCGGGATTTCCGGGATTCCGACGACTGAATCGTTTGGGCGCCGATTTTGAATTCGTAACGACACTGTATCAATTAAATGATTCTATTATATCACAAACAAAGTAGTTGGCGCAGTGGTTCAGTGTTATGTGTTAAGTGTTGAACTGATTCGGTACAGACCCGGGTTCGAAACCCGGCAGAAGCATTTCATTTTTATTTTGCGGTTTTCAACAGTTTTTCAAAAACTAAATATATATTCGCGTATAATAATTGATTACGGATCGTTTAAAAATGTTTTGGACATTTAATTCGCAACGAAAATTTTGGCTGACTGTTCGGTTGATAAACGGAGCGGGTTTGGTAAATCCGTTTTTGACGGATGTTACAGTATCCCCTGCTTTTTAGAAATTTCGTCCCGAAATTTAAATTGTGATATATTTGACTAAAAGAATGATGATGTTTTGTTTGACAGTTGTACGCTTAGCAAAATAAAGGCTTAAGTTTTTGCTCGAGGCGGTAACGTTCCTTGTAAGGGTTAAGTACCCTATTCAGGAATCGCTTTTTGTTGCCTACTGTATAAGTATTGATAAACAGGAATGATTTGCTAAAAAAAATGATATCATGCATAAGAGTTTAGATACGTTTGGGAAAATATGGTTATATCCTAAGGCAAAACCTTTAACACTACAATCTACATGGAACATAAATAAAAACGCAACAGCTGATATTTGAACATAAGTAAGCACAACAGCTAATATCCAAACATGAATGAACACATCAGCAAATATTTGAACATGAATAACCATAACAGCAAATATTCGAACATGAATGAACACATCAGCAAATATTCGAACATGAATAGACACATCAGCGAATATTTGAACATGAATAAACACAACAGCAAATATTTGAATCCACATTCTGATAACATATATGTTTGAATGATGGAAGTTCCTCTCTCGTTTGTTATGATAGAGAGGTTAGTTTATGTAGAAATGGAACACAATCCAATCTCTTTAAATAACATGATGATATCAATGTAACACAAATTCCAACCAAGGCAATACTAAATCCTACATGGAACTTCTCATAACCGCCTGATAATGCCTCTGATCCTTTGGCAAGAATACTTATATATAGGAAGTACCAGCGGCGTATCCACCATATTCTTGCCAAATTTTCATTAGTTTTATCCACAAGTTATGATTGGTTACCAAGAAACTAATAAATCCTACATAGAACTTCTCATAACCGTCCGATAATGCCTTTGATCCTTTGACAAGAATACTTATATATAGGAAGTACCAGCGGCGTATCCACCATATTCTTGTCAAATTTTCATTGGTTTTATCCGTGAATTATGATTAGTCCTATAACTCTACAATCAATACAACAAACATAAATTACTGAAATGAAATATATCTGTGCGATCAAGGCTCAATCGAACGGAGTCGATCGTATTGCATGTACTTGAAAATGAAATGGATGTGCGCTCAAGGCTCAATCAAACGGAGCCGAACGTATTGAATGTACTGAAATTGAAATTGTGTGCTCAAGGCTCAATCAAACGGAGCCGAGCGTATTGCATGTACTGAATATGAATAACTTAACCACACAAACAGCCTATGCATGGAACCTCTCATAACCGCCTGATAATGCCTCCGATCATTTGACAAGAATACTTATATATAGGAAGTACCAGCGGCCTATCCACCATATTCTTGTCAAATTTTCGTTGACTTTATCCGAAAGTTATGGTTAGTTCGATGCGACTCTACTACAAACACCACAACCATAAGATACTGATAATGAAATTGTCTGTGCGCTCAAGGCTCAATCAAACGGAGCCGAACGTATTGCATGAACTGGAAATGTAAATTGAAATGTGCGCTCAAGGCTCAATCAAACGGAGCCGAACGTATTGCATGAACTGGAAATGTAAATTGAAATGTGCGCTCAAGGCTCAATCAAACGGAGCCGAGCGTATTGCATGTATTGAAATGTAAAATGAAATAACCGATCAAGGCTCAAACAAACGGAGCCGATCGTGCGGGCACGCCCTGATCAACCCATAATAAAATGGGGATCAAACTCAACCTCGATGGATGGGGAGCTACGGCCTCGGCAAAAGCATATACTGAAAACAATATATAATATATAATATCCAATAATTTCTCTAACAGTCTACACATGTGATAAAGAAAAACATAAGACTAAACAATAGGAGTTGAATCTGGATCTTCGGCGAAGAGGACTAGCTGAGTATCTTCGTTTGGGTCGTCATTATCTTCGACAGGATTGGCGTTGATATTGAAGACTCTTCCTCTTGCTGGTGGCATAGTGGTTGGGTTTTCTTGGTTTACTTGGTTAACTGGGTTTGATTGGGCTTGAGTGTTGATAACGTTAACCAATTGAGGGCATGTGTTTCTAAGGTGGGTAGTGTCGCCACAATTGAAACAGGCTCGCGCATATGGGAACATGGGGTATTGGGGTTGGTGATAAGTTTGGGCCATGTTTTGAGTAGGGGAAAAGGTTTGGTCTTGAAAGGTGCGACAAACATTGCTCAAATGACCATAGCGTCCACAAGTTGTACATAGCCGGCAAGGTAAAGTAAGGGGATGGTGATAAAAACAGTCGTTGCATCGAGGGTGAGGTCCAAGATATGGTTTCTTATTTGGGTAAGCTGAGTTGGGTGCCACTTGGGTGATTGGGATAGCTCGGATGGGTATGGCATGAAAAACGGGTTGATTTCGTTGAGTAGCAGCGAAAAGTCGCCCGACTCTTCTTCTCTTAGGATTGGGTTGAGAAGGGGGTTCGGTTTGGGTGGAGTCGGAGGTTTCAGTCGATTCTTTATCCTTCTTTTTCTCCTCCTTGAAGTCTTTGTTTCGGATTCGGTTCTCGGTGAGCTCTGTTGCTAGCTCCATTGCTGCTTCCAAAGTTGCAGGCTTGGTACTTATCACAGGGTCTTGAATCTTTGACGGAAGACCACGAATGTAGTGCTCGATCAAACGGTAGAGGGGAGTAAACATGTTGGGAACCATTTGATGTAATTCGAGGAACCTTTTGTTGTAGGTGGTGTGGTCTCCTTCCATTTGCTTCAATGAGTAAAATTCATCTTCTAACTTCTTGATTTCGCTCCTTGGGCAAAATCGTCTGGTCATGATTTCCTTCAATTCGTTCCAAGTTAAGGTCATAGCATCTTCCACACCTCGTTTGGCCTTCTCTGTATTCCACCAAGTAAGTGCTATCCCATATAATCGACTGGTAGCATAACGCACTTTGCGATCATCAGGGCAATCGCAATTTAGAAAAGTATTCTCCATTTCTTCAAACCAATGGAGGAGAGCGGTGACGCCTTCAGTCCCTTTGTATTTCGGAGGGTCGCATGATTTGAAATGCTTGTAGGTGCATTTAGTGGTATTTGGGGGAGAGTTGAAAATGTTTTGGTTTGCTTGATTGACAGGATTATTGGTAAGTGCTTGTTGAACTTGGATTACCATGTTGGGTATTACGGCAGCCATTTGTTGAGCGATTAAGGTAGCCATGCGTTCGCGGGCTTTTCTTGCTCTCGTCTTCCTACGGGCGAGGTTAGAAGACATCTACAATGAATACATGACAAGAGTATGAGTTGGATGCTTTTGAGATCATGGGTCGCATTCAAGAATGAACATTCATAAAATAATTATAGAAAAATACTACAACCATAGGATGACTTGGGCTTTGCTCGCTGTTAGGCCCGTCATGCCGCCATACTTTACCTGTGTAATCATGTGGGCCCCCATGAATACCGGTTTTTCATATGGTTCGCACGGTTTCTGCCTGGTTGCGTACACAAAAACCCGGAGAAAATCGAGAAATATGTATACAACGTGTGATGTTCGGAATGTGTCCAGGTGTAGACACGGTGACACCTCAAAGTAGGGTTAGTTCGAACGACGTTTGGTGTGGCATGCTTTGGCCTAATAGGTCCTTCGTACTCTCATCGTTGGTCCCCAGGTAGGCAAACTGGTCCGTTATATTGGATTTATACGAATGCCAGCCTAGACAGGACGTTCCGACTACCGGTACTCGTACCCTTCCAGTTACTACATGCCTGTCGCAGAACTTACTTTGATGAGATTTGAAAATTGCACAAAATCTTTGGATAATGAGAATATGAAAATAAATTGAATTCATGAATATCGATATGTGTATAATGAATATGTATATATGTATAATGAATATGTATATAAGCATGTATGTTTGACTGAAATGTAAACAAATATGAAACAAATAAATATCACAAGTTTGTATGTAACCACCTAATCAATTTAAAATTTAGGCAGACTATAGTATAGGCTCTAAGGGTCTAATAACCTATCCTATATCCCTATAGTCATGGCTCTGATACCAATCTGTCACACCCCGACCCGCAGCGGATAAGGTGATCGGGGCATGATTGGGTTATCATCAAAGCTCATGACATTTATTAAACGTTTCATATTCATTAATACAAATTAAATGGAAATTTACAATAATGTTACAACATGATCTAACTAACAATCTAACTTCTTTGTTCTCTTCTAAGGCATATCCTATGTTATCCTTGCTTCAACCTGTTCACCTGTATCATGTGTAAAAAGGTTTTTGGATTAACATAATGTTGGCGAGTGAATCCTATGGAAAACATTTGAACAATTTATTTAAATTGATTATGAAATATGTGCACAACCAAACATGAGTAAAAATAGATGTAACTTAATCGGCAATCATAATATGTTAAATGAAACACTCATGAATAATAATGGAACAATTAAAGGCACGCGATGCTCAACTCGTCTCTCACGAGGAACTGAGGGGCCTGATGAATGAATTGCATAAACATGATAATATGAATAACACAACCACAAACAATATAAACTCAATGATACACACATGAATAATAATGAATTTGATGTGAAGCACGCGATGTTCTACTCGTCTCCCACGAGGAACTGATGGGCTTAATGTATGAAGTTCATATGACTTGACAAATGGCAATAAGTGAATCACAACAATAAAAACAATCTAAGTTTAAGTCATGATGTGGTATGGCACAAGTTTAAATAAATAAATTAATTAATTTCATAACACATGACACACCCCAAAACGTGTAATTTAAAAGGGGGAATTGTAAGATTCACTCACAGTGGGTGCGTTCGGTTGATGACGTTGAATGCACGCGAAGTGGTTTTAACCACGAGTGAGGTTTAACCTAGATAAATTGCATTATGGTTTGGTAAGTAAACGGATTTTATTAAACTATTTTAGTAGGATGGTTGGGTGCATTTTTGTGAGTTTGAGGCTATTTTCTAATCTTAAAAATGTTATTTTTAAGTATTTATAATTGATTTTTAATTAAAATAATTAAATAAAAATAATAAAAATATTTTATTTTTTTCTGACCGTTGACTGACCCTTTGACCGTTGACCTGACCGTTGACCGGTTCGATGGCAGATTATTGTGCGCTGAGTGAGGCTCGAACCCGAGACCTCTCGTACGCGTGCACGCAGCTCTACCAACTGAGCTACGTGTCTAACCCGTTATATATCCGATTTTAATTACATATATACATTAATTAGAATTAAACAGAAATCCTTTTTATTTTAAAAACGGTTTAAACGAAACGGTCATGCACTCCACAGGTCTCGAACCCGGGACCTGTGGTTTAATCCAACACACAGTCCACCGCTGGACTGTGTGTTCAACATGTTATATCATTCGGTTTTTATTATACTTAAGTACTAATTATTTATTTCCTTTTCTGCCTTAATTAAAAAGAAGAGATAATGGTCCGAGTCGGTGCTGAAGACCGGACTCGAACTCGTGACCAGCGATATAAACAAACACACAGTCCACCGCTGGACTGTGTGTCTAACTTGGTTATTATTCCGGTTATTAATATACTTAACATATATCTAAGGCGACTCCGGTTCAGTAAACAAAAATGGATTTTTATTAAGGCAGCGTGTGTGAGACGGGAATCGAACTCGAGACCTTTGTATGTATAACGTTTTATGTGCACACAGTCCACCGCTGGACTGTGTGTCTAACCCGATTAATTTCATGATTTATATTATACTTATAACATACTGAAATTCATCGTCTTCTTCATCTAGTTTGAACCAGAATCGGAAATCGACGGGTTTAAGATTCTTATCAGTTTATTAGCGTTTTACAGTTGATTAAGGTGAGATAATTGTGAAAAAGGAAAAGAAATTTGGCGGAGAATTATACCGACTGGATCCTCTGTTTTCTGGCAGAACTCCGGCGACAGAATTCAACTCCGGCGTCAGGTGTCTTGCAGCAGCAAGTCTCCGGAAATCTTGGAAAGAGTAAGGGTGACTTCGGTATAAACTTAGGAGGTTCAGAAAAACTCGGCAGTGGGGAAACCGGTTTTCCGGCGACGAACAGGTTTATTCCGGCGAGTGGAATTTCGCCGAGAAAAGGTGTGATTTTTGAGCGAAAGTGTTTGTCGTCGGTTGTGGGTGAATTTATAGGGAATAATCGAAATGTATTTGGTCTGATTTCGGACTGTGTTCGTTATTTAAATTTTCCGGCGGTTTTGATTTTGGTCGCGGACTTCAAACATCGGTTATAACCGATATCTGGTTAATGGTTTACGTTATAACGTAAATTGTAGTTAAGATTCGCAGGATTTCCGGGATTCCGACGACTGAATCGTTTGGGCGCCGATTTTGAATTCGTAACGACACTTTATCAATTAAATGATTCTATTATATCACAAACAAAGTAGTTGGCGCAGTGGTTCAGTGTTATGTGTTAAGTGTTGAACTGATTCGGTACAGACCCGGGTTCGAAACCCGGCAGAAGCATTTCATTTTTATTTTGCGATTTTCAACAGTTTTTCAAAAACTAAATATATATTCGCGTATAATAATTGATTACGGATAGTTTAAAAATGTTTTGGACATTTAATTCGCAACGAAAATTTTGACTGACTGTTCGGTTGATAAACGGAGCGGGTTTGGTAAATCCGTTTTTGACGGATGTTACATTAACTCCCACACGCTCAGCCACTCCGCCACTTGTGTTTCTTGTTCATTATTAGAAACAATTAATTCAAATAACGAAACTCAGAAATCAAATCCAGTCCCAGACGCGCCCAAATCGCAGTCGTCGGAAATCCCGACGAATTCGCCTTTCTCGGTCGGTTTCTTGTGTCTTAACGCGAATAATAAATATTGCATCGGTTATAACCGATGTCCAGTCCGCGACTTTGGTTATAACCGCCGGAAAATTTTAACCGACGAATCAAGACTGAAATCAGACCACATGCATCTCGATTCTTTCCTATAAATACACCCTCTAACCTCTGATAGCCTTTTCGCTCACAATCACCCCCATTCTCGACGTAATATCACTCGCCGGAAAATCTCTGAAAGTCGCCGGAAAACCGAGATGTCATCTACACGGTAAATACCTCGATTCTTTCCGTTTTAATCCGATGATAGACTGTTACTAACTTCAATCCAACCATCAGAATCTATCCCAGACGACGTGGCCGGAATATTCAGCTCTCGCCGGAAAAACTCTGAAACTTCTGATCTTACGCTGTGAATCGGTATAACCCTCCAAACTCCTGTAAATCCATGTTTAAGTACCTCCATATCATAACTAATCGAACAAAACTGGTAATTGACCCTAACAGCCGAAGTTCACAAACAGAGCCGACGAGTCTTCGCCGGAGTTCTGTGAAAGACGCTGATCGGTATACTCTTTCCCCCAAACTCTTTCCATTCATTACCTTTCAATTACTTATAAAGCTTGAAAATTGAATGAGACATAAATCAGTTGAATTGTCATAATCGGAAATTTTAATCGGAGAAGATGAAGTACTGATATGATATAAGATTAATTAAAAACAGTTTTATGAACGGGTTAGACACACAGTCCAGTGGTGGACTGTGTGCAAACAATATGCATAACGTCCCGAGTTCGATTCTTGACACACGCACCTTCACAGAAATAAAATGTTTTTTTAGAGACCGAACCGGGTTAACTTCAGTAAGATGTTAAGTATAATAGAAACCAGAATAATTACCAAGTTAGACACACAGTCCAGCGGTGGACTGTGTGCCAAACTAAACCACAGGTCCTGGGTTCGAGACCTGTGGCGAGCACCGAGTCGACACAGTAAATCCTTTTTAGAATAAATGATTTTCGGATAAATTTAATTAGTATATAAATATAATTAAAAACAGAAATATTTCGGGTTAGACACGTAGCTCAGTTGGTAGAGCTGCGTGCACGCGAACGGGAGGTCTCGGGTTCGAGTCCTGCCCGGCGCATACATTTACACAATAAAACCGGTCAACAAGTCAACGGTCAAAAAGTCAACATATTTTTATTATTTTTATTTATTTATTTTATTTAAAAATCAATTAAAAATACTTAAAAATAACATTTTTAAAGTTAGAAAATAGCCTTAAACTCACAAAAATATATCCAATAATCCTACTAAAATTGATTAATAAAATCCGCTTATTTACCGAACCATTATGTTATTATCTAGGTTAGTTTCACTCGTGGTTAAATCAAACTTCGTGCGCATTCAACATCATCAACCGAACGCACCCAATGTGAGTGAATCTTACAACTCCCCTTTTTAATTACACGTTTTGGGGTGTATCATGTGTCACTAAAACTAATTCGTTATTTAAACTCGTGCCATACCATATTGTGACTTAAACTTAGAATGTAAATGTTGTTTGTAGTTATGTATTTCATATTGTCAAGATTGTATGCAAATCATTCATTAGGCCCATCAGTTCCTCGTGGGAGACGAGTTGAGCAACGCGTGCCTCAAAACAATCTATTATTGTATGTTGTGCATTATTTAATATTAAGTGTTTTGTGAATAAGTTTACATCCATATTTGCTCATATGTGGTTACGCACTTTATTTTATCAATTCAATAAACTTGTACAAATGTTTTTCATAAGATTCACTCGCCAACTTTTTGTTGATCCAAAAACCATTTTTACACATGATACAGGTGAACAGGATGAAGCAAGGAAAACATAGGAAATGCCTTAGAAGAAAATAATGAAGTCTAGAATGATGTGTAGAACATGATGTAATTATGAATGTATCTTTCCCTTTAAATTGTAATAATAAATATGAAACGTTATAATAAATGTCATGAGCTTTGATGATAACCCAATCATGCCCCGATCACCTTTTCTGCTGCGGGTCGGGGTGTGACAATCCGAGGGTCAAATTGTTAGAAGGTCTTTTAGAAATATTTTTATGACCAGAGGGTTTGATGATTTTGTTGTTAAGAGTAAAGTAAAATATGGAAGAGAAAGAGTAGTCAATTATGCCAATTTGTCTTATGAATTCTTGCTTCTTTAAATAAGACTGTTGAACCTACATCTTATAGTGAAGCTGCTAAAGATGATAAGTGGGTAGAGACAATGAATAATGAGATGGAAGCCTTGTATAGAAATAACACTTGGGTTTTAATTGATCTTTCTAAGGGAATAAAACCTATAGGATGCAAGTGGGTGTATAAAATCAAATATAAAGCTAATGGGAAAGTAGAAATATATAAGGCCAAAGGTTTTAATCAAAAAGAGGGTATTGATTTTGGTGAAACATTTTCACCTGTTGTGAAAATGGTTAATATGAGAGTTGTCTTGAAGCTTGTTGTTAATAATAATCGGCCATTATATCAAATGGACATAAATAATGCTTTTCTATATGGTACTTTGACTTAGGATATCTTTATGATTTTACCTCAAGGCTATTTTTCAAAAGATAATACTAAAGTGTGTAAATTAGTTAAGTCTTTGTATGATATTAAGCAGGCTCCAAGACAATGGAATGAGAAGTTAACTTCTGTGTTAACTTTTATGGGGTTCACTCAAAGTGTTTGTGATTATTCACTGTTTTTGTTGTCAAAACAAGATGTCTTTATTGTTCTTTTAGTATATGTTGATGATATAGTAGTAACAGGAAATAATAAAACTGAAATTGAAAAAATAAAGAAGTGTCTAAAAGAAAGTTTTTAAATTAAATATTTAGGGATACTTAGATAATTTCTAGTTATTGAAGTGTTATATTCTGATGTTTGCATTTGTTTGTCTCAACGGAAATATTGTCTTGAGTTGTTGAATGAGTTTGGGTATCTGGGTTGTAAACCTGTTAAAACACCAATTAAGAAGAGTTTTCTTGTTACTAACAAATGTAGCAAAGAACAGAAATCATTAGAAAACATTAATGGATATCAAAGATTGATAGGGAAATTGATATATTTGTCTTTAACTAGACCAGATATAAGCTACACTGTTCAATTTTTAAGTCAATATATGTATAGTCCTAGTCAATCACATCTTAACATTGCATTGAGGTTATTACGATACTTGAAACAGTCTCTTGGAAGTGGTATAAGTTTCAAGAAGTCTGATGATATGGTTCTGTCAGGGTTTGTTGACTCTGACTGGACAAATTGTTTAAAGACCAGAAGGTCTGTCACTGACTTTGGTATTTTTCTGGGCAATACACTTGTTTCTTAGAAAAGCAAGAAACAGAGTATCACATCTAGATCCACAGCAGAAGCTGAGTATAGAGCAAAGTGCTCAGCTTCTTATGAGATTATGTGGATATTAATGTATTAATTGAATTGAAAGTTAATCATAGTTTCCTAGTTAAATTATATTGTGATAGCAAATCTGCAATCTCAATTTCTCAAAATCTTGTGTTTCATGAAAGAACAAAACACTTTGAGTTAGATATACATTTCTTGAGAGAAAAAATTGCAGTTGGAATTATTGAACCTGAGAAAGTTAGTACGGAAATGCAGATTGCAGATATATCTACTAAGGGTTTGAGTGCAAGTCAACATCAAACTCTTTGTGAAAAAATGGGTTTGTATAACATGTTTGCTACATGAATTATAGGGGCATGTTAAATTAAGTTGTTATTGCAATATGATAATTCATGTTGCAACATTAAAGTAATACTTGTTGCAAGTTTGTTACATCTGTTACACTTTGTTATATTTTGTTATAACTAATAAGGGTTGAGAGTGTACATGTATAGAAGTATAAGGGGCATGTTGAATATGCAGAGTGCTAAAGTGAAACAAATGAATACTTGAAGAGTTTAAGTGAAAGTGTCTTGAATCTTTTATATAAAAAAGTGTTGCGGTGTTTAGTGTGGGTGGTTGTTCTAGATTTCTCTCTATTCCTGACGATTAGGGTTTGTACTTGTTGTCTTAGATCATTTGTGATCTGTTTGATCTCGTGTGAGATCATGTTGTTGTGATTCGTATAGATCAACTTATTGTTATCAGTTGATCATCTGTTTCTTTTGTATTGTTAAAGATCTCACATTTTGTGAGATCTAGGTATTGGTTGTGTGATTTTTAGGTTAGTAAACTAATAAGATTTACGTTACTTGTTTTGTCACTATTTTATGTGTTCTTGTTGTTTTGTTTTTGTCTATATCATTTTACAGGAAGCATTGTTCTTTCTATCAATTATTTAAAAGGGAATCGGTCATTAACCCATCCAAAATGTTGCTTTCATACGTAACTTTTACTTATAAAATCAACTAATTCCAAACTTGTAATGGCTTATAATTTTCCTAAAACCTTATTTAACTTTATTTTTTAATCAAACGTCCTTTTTACTTGCATGCACAAATCAAACGTCCTTTTTTTCCTACTCATCCAAGTTGCTTTTTATATTAGTAATAATAATAATTTAAATTTAAATGAATAGCGTTAACGAAATTTGTTTTAGTAGTAAAATAGTTCTTATAATTACATTTTACGTTTAATCTGTATTAGATTTAAAATACCAAAGTAACAAATTACAAACAAGTGGCAGGTAAACGGGCAACAAGCTGTGCCGCAACCCCCTTTTGAATTGCAAAACCAACCCTACTAAAGACGAAACGGCCCTTAAAGGTTGAACGATTACTATTCACAACCTGTTGGACCCTGTTTAGAAATTCCACAGCCTCTGGGGCTAGGGACCCAAATGTATCAAAAGCGAATGGGATAAACACGTGTTGATTCTCTAAACAAGTCTTCTCTTGTTTAGCGACCTTGCCTGATTCCGCCTTTAACGCAGCCTGGCCAGCAACAAACCCATTATCTCTGAGTCCAAGAAGAGGGGACACTCCTGTAAGGTCCACACAAGCGTGTTTTCCCCTAGCCCACCCAAACACAAGAATATCAGCTGACCGAAGAGTAGACCTCCCATCGAGCGGATCCGTCAGAAAGTTCACCGGAGCCTCCTTTTTCGCCGAAATCCCTGCCCGCTTTAGAACATCATAGAGAATATCCCTTACCAAATCATGTCGGTATTTAAAACCAGGTAACTCCTTACAATGGACCGCATGTTCGCCAAAAGTATCTAAACAAGCCTTGCGACAAACTGGGCAGGGCTCATCAACCGGAAACAGAGGGATCATTAGCCGGTACTTAAGAATTGCCCGGTATTCCACTGCTGACATGTGTTGGCCTAGTCTTCAATGGGGATAACTGTCAGAAAATCCTGAGAATGAGGTGCCCGGAGACAATCAAACACAGCTTTCTGACGAGGGGATGCACTAAACTTCTCTCCCAAACACTGGACAGTTCTACTAAATAGGGCACTCGCCAAAGTATTTTGAGTTTTAGGGGGGCGGTGTCCTTATAGAGAAACCCCCAAAATCAAAATCCGAAACTTTGATTGTCTTGGCACGTATTTTAAATATAGGTTCATCAAACCGCCATCTTCTCACGTTATACATGTTCTATATATTGCCCCCCAAAACAACATATTTTCATGATTTGTAGTCAATAATAATGGCATCTCAATCTAAACCATCTAATCCGGATCCTTTCAAGATCCAAGACATGGCCTTAAACCCCGATGGATCTCTAACCCGACCCACCTTTCCAACCACACCGGCTACCCCTGAACTCACCGGCGACTCCCAACTCACCCTCTCTAAAGACATCCCATTAAACCCCACCACGGCCACCTTCCTCCGCCTCTACCGACCCGTCTCACTCTACACCCAAAAACTCCCAATCATCATCTACTTTCACGGTGGCGGTTTCATCTACGCCAGCGCCAACACCACCTCAATAGACCTTGCTTGCTCCAACATATCCGCTAACTCACCCGCGTTAGTTGTATCCGTCGAATACCGCCTTGCCCCCGAACACCGTCTCCCTGCGGCGTATGACGACGGTGTGGATGCAATCCTTTGGGTGCAGGACCAGGCGGTGAAGTCAAAAGTCAACAGTTGCGACGACTGGTTGACTAACGTTACTTTTTCCTTTTAATGGCAAATGTTTTCTTTACATTCAAATTATATTCAAATTATTTTTTTTTCAAGGTTGACTGATGTTGCTGACTTTTCTAAAGTGTACATAATGGGAACTAGTGCTGGAGGAAACCTAGCGTACAACGCGGTTCTACGTGCACTTGATCTTGATCTTGAACCAGTTAGGATCCCAGGGCTTATATTTGACCAACCTTTTCTTGGTGGGGTCGAGCGGACCGAAGGGGAAATCGGTGAGGTAGATGAGCGGAGTTTGAGTTTGGCAGCAACTGATCTCATGTGGTCTTTGGCGTTGCCGTTAGGGTGTAACAGAGACCACGAGTATTGTAATCTGGTCGGCGGTCAACCTGATGAAAAGGTTGAACGACTTCCAGCGTGCTTGATCAGAGTTATCGGTGGAGATTTAATGGTTGATAGACAAAAGGATTTTGCTAAGTTGTTGGAGGCGCGTGGCGTGCTGGTGACGCGAAAGTTCTACGAGGGAGGGTACCATGGCGTCGAGGTCTTTGATCCGGAAAAAGCACAAATCTTGTACAATGATGTTAAGAATTTTGTTTCGAATTGACTCGAAATAAAGATTTTCAATAAAAGACACGATTTCATATTTTATGCAATTTTCTGCTAAGTATAAAATTAGGGTTGATTGTGTTTAATACATGTTTTTATGGTATGCTTTTCTTATTGAAATGTAAGTTCCATTTATAATATAACTTGTAAAATTACAAAATGTTCGGTAAGTCATGTTTCAACGGATCATAATTATGAAGTGAGTCAGCCAAAACAAAATGTAGTTATCAATTCAAGAAAAATATAGCTACGTAGCTTGTTGTTTTCTGAAGAATTGATTTTATTTAAACTATTCTATATAGATCTTCTATATGCGTATTCAGTTTTCAAATCCGACTCAGAAATGTTTGAATTTTGTAAAAATGACAAAATCCCACTACACTTTTTTACATTAAGTCTTTTTTTTAACATCTTCTATTAAATGAAATCATAACCGGTACACTAGAAACCGGTTTAAGCTAGAAAAAAATTATAGGTTAGGAACCAGTTTGAAAATTTTAGAACAAAAACTGGTTAGTAACCAATTATTTTAACCTTAGATAATCGGTTATCATCGTTGAGGTATAAAAAACTAGTCGTTTACAAACAACAATATAGCCGTATATCATGGTTGATCACAACAATTCATAAGTCTCAAAAATAACTTTATTGAGCTTATTTAACATATGGTGGTTGTCACGGGGATATGGTGTGCAGGTGTGGTGGTGGTCACATGAAAAGCCAATGTCGTCAAGAGTTGATGTGAAGAATTAGAAGAACCAACATCTGTGGTGGTAATTGATGTGAAGAAGATATATAGGTGGGGGTTATCTTTAATTTAATAATAAAAAAGTGAGCCCATGAGATTTTAATAATTTTGGTTTTTATAAATGTGGGATATTTTTGGTAACGTCACAAATAATCAAAAGAGTATTTGGGTCTTTTCCATAAACATTTAACAGGATGATGTGAGTATAATGGACCTTAACTGATATAGAAATTAAGCTATTGGACTAAAAAAATCAAATTCAAAATTTTGATCTAAAATTATCATTTTGGTCAAATTATTTAAGCTAAAATTGTATTTAACTCTTTTTTAATCACAAAATGGTATATGGATGGGCAAATGATAACGGAAACCGATATTGAATTTACCGAATTGGAATATTTTCGATACCAATTTGGTACCGACTTTTAACGTTTCGGTATCAGTATTACTTGCTTTTTCCATTAAATACTGGTATCGAACCATACCATAACGGGTATTTACGGCACTCCTAACTGTCTTTAAAGATTTTCGATATATATAACGGTTGATACCAAGCTCATCCCTAAAATAGAAGGATTCTTCCTTTATATCAATTATTTAGAAGGTAATTGGTCATTGGTCTTTTTAACTATGGCTATAGAGTTTGGTCATAGCCTTCATGACCCTTCACGTCAACACCATGTCACCCACTACGGGATGTGGGGGGAGGCACTTGGATTGGGGGCTTGGGTTGACATGTGGCGGAGATGGGCTCCACCAGACCACCCCAAAAAAGTGGAGTGTGGGAGCGGCGTAGGCGACCATGTGAATATATGTTTTTTTACTTTTATAAAACAAAACACACCACTATATTATTAAAAAAATTAAAAAAAGTTACATAAAATCCTAATATATTAATAAAAACAACTTAATAAATCCTAAAAAATAAAAAAAACAACTTAATAAATCCTAAAAAATAAAAAAGAATACAAAGTACGATAAATATCAAAGTGGGGTACCCAACGAAATTCCAGGTTCTCATCGTGCCTATACTCGATTTTGGCGATCTCCACTCGATCATCGTGGCTAAGGTCGCCCGCAGGGACACGGTCGAAGCATGCTTTAGACCGATCCAGCTTCGTTTTTAGCTCGCGCCACTTATGTTGACGCGCGTTCAAGTTGTGACGCGAGTTTCCAACATGTTATTGGTATTGTTGAAACACTTGTGTCTAGTAGGCGGTTTGACCATGAAGCAGCGTACGTTGTGCGTCAACGATTGACGTCACTAGCGCTATCTCCTCCTCTGTCCAATGAACCATTTTCGGTTTTTTGGTTGGTTTTGGATGAAGATTTGTGTTTGACGAGAGTAGATGTGAAAAATATTGATGTTTGGGTGAGTATTTATAGGTAAAAAATAGTAAATTTTTTGTAATTTTTGAGTTGGGTAGCGGTAACAGCCATGTCCAATGGCTAGCATAAATGGTCTGATTCAGCAAGTCAATCCTAGCCAGCCACGTTGTCTCCATAATTCGCCTCACGCCAGGCTTGGTAGCCACGCCAGCGGGAAACACCGCTACCCATGTTGGCCCAGTGTGGCTAGAGCGACATTGCTTGGCTAGCCACGCCCCCAACCCAAGCTTACACACCCGCGGTCTAATCCACCATTCAAAACCACTACCCTAAGGGTGTGGTCATGGCCCAAACTACTATATTTATTTTAATTTATTTTTGTCTAAAGAAAAGGAAATTGTGGAAAATGGAAAAGAGGACCAAGGTTGCCATGGGTTTAATCCTTGCAAACCATGGTGGATCAGGCAAAAGGGTGGTGTAGCTTTCGATTCATCTTCCTACATGACGAATCATGTCCCAACTATGACCTCCACACCCTTCAGCTACAATGGCAAACACTGTGAACAATGCTTTCACTTTTTATTTATTAATTTTTGTCCATTCTGTCCTTTTTTTTGTTTTTCTTACACATTCACCTCTTAACTTTTAGCATTTACACCTATAACACCTTAATTTCGAAAGACTTTATAATCAAGTTTTACGTGTTTATATTTATGCATGTCGTATAAATTCAAGTTAATTTACGTTTCAACGTAAATAAGTTGAGTCAAATATAATACGTTCTTATGCTTATTATTATGTACGTTTGGAGTTGCTTTACGTTTTGACGTAACTTTTTTTCCTGAAATGAGTTTTCGTGCTTATTTTTATGTACATTTTCAATTGATCTAAGTTTTGACTTAAGTTTTGTTTTGAAAAGACTCGGGTCAAATATAATGCGTTTTCATTAGACGATATAAATCCGAGTTACTTTACGTTTCGACACCGTTGCAACGCGCCGTATCATTTTTTAACTTAAAAAACAATATATTCTTACGTACTTATTTTTATGTATATGTTGGTATAAATTCAAGTTGGTTTACATTTCGACAAATTTTCATTAAAGTTATGTTTAATAGCGTTTACGTTTCCATCTACAAGTAATTTAAAATCGGCTTGTACTGTTGTTCAATTTAAATTTATTTTTATGGTTTTCAGTGAATGTAAAATGTGTATGTAAAATGTGTGTAGGTATTCTTTTAACCATATTTTTCAGTTTTTATACTTAACCAAAATAGATATTGACCGAAACCCAACAGCGTAGCATGAGTAATCATACTAGTTATATATAAAACCATAAAATGTTAGCCCCAGTGTAGTCTTAATGTTTTTGATAATCGTCACAAAACTTTCTCCACTTTACACCCTTGGTCCTCTATAAAAAAAAAGTAGAAACCAACGTGAAATTTTGCAACTGCGGAACCCATTATAGCCCCTAATATGACCGGAGCGCCGTTAAAAAAGTATGGCTGGAAAAAAGGTTGAGAACCTTAGCGTGAAACCCGAGCCAACACAAGTCGGGTCGAGAAAACCACATGCAACGGTAGATCGAGATTCCAATTACCTTAGATCACCGGAAATAGGCTGTGTGGTCGCCGATCTAAACACAAACGCCATTATCGTCGCTGTTTCACCTTCAAACAACTCAACAACCACTGCCGCCACTATTTAGAAAGTGTTTGTTTCCTCTTAAGCCTTGAGCCCTTGAATGGCTAAACATCAATAGAATTAACATAGAGGAGTGATGAAGTTTGTCGATGCTAAATTCAAAACGTAGGTTTAGAAACTTTAGTTGGCTGGTAGCAAAAAGGAAACGTTATTACAGTATTCACATTGGAGCCTCTATTATATAAAAAGAAAATTACAGAAAACAATAAAAACACTACTATATATGCAAAATATAAAGAAAGTAAAGTACACCTTTATATTTAGAGGTTCATATCCAAACCTCTATATTTTTATTGTAAATGTATATGAAAAAGAAAAATATAATAAAATAAGTGTTTTTAAGTAAAAAGTTGATAGAGATAGAGAGTCAAATATGCAATGTTTTTTAAAATTTAATAAAATTTAAAAAAATGTGTGTTTTTATATAGATGAAGATAGAGGCTACAATATGAATGTTCTCAAATATCAAAAGTGGGTTGGAATGATATTTTATTATGGTCATGACTTTATATCCTAGTGGCATTTTGGTGATGGATAAGACTTTGGGACTAATAGGCCTTGGGTTCGTTTCCTACAATGGGTTTTTCCCATATTTATTGGGTTTTCTCCTTAGCTGATGTATAAGCATTATGCCTAGTGGAGATGAATATGATCTAGTGGTTCCACTGATAGCACGATGATATCCAGTTATCCGTCAGTGATCCAAATTTGTCATCAAAAAATATTATTATAATAATCTGGACTGCACATTGAATTCTTGATGTGTTTTTTTTTCCGCACACAATTCTTGAATTCATATGCTTGAAATTTTCCGTATTGAGTGACTATCAAATATCAATCTATTCAACTCATTTAAAGATAAAAGTCATAAAACACATTGGATTCTTTTTTATCTTTTTAGGATTTCTTTTAATTGAGTTTTAGCTACATATCATTTTTATTTGAGTTAAATGCTTGGTTGGTCCCTGTGGTTTGCAAATATTACAGACTTGGTCCCAGTGGTTCACTAATTACATGCTTGGTCCTAATAGTTGTAATTTTTGCACTCGGGTGGTCCTTACCACTAACCTATGTTAAAATTTTCAGTTAAATACATGCAAAATTACTAACTTACCCCTAAACTAGATTTATGCAAGGGAGCTTTAACATAAACATACCTTGCATAAATGTGTGTGAACCTCCAGTCCGCCTGTACCACCACCCCCCCCCCCCCCCTAAAT
The DNA here is from genome assembly GCA_947069175.1 of Scalesia atractyloides. Classification (NCBI taxonomy): domain Eukaryota; kingdom Viridiplantae; phylum Streptophyta; class Magnoliopsida; order Asterales; family Asteraceae; genus Scalesia; species Scalesia atractyloides. Next base: position 987,205 of record CAMTDV010000008.1, on the reverse strand, counting down.
CAATGAAATCTAAATATAGCAACAAACATTTTCGTATACAGAGAATCAGAAACTCACTGGAACAAGATATCAAAAAACTAAACAACCAGAAGCACTTAAACTTTCAATTTCAATTACAAAAGCAGTACCTCATCAATTTTCACTACAATTTCATCAAAATTCTACCCTGTTTTTTCGATTTGTTTCGAACTACCGGAACCGATGAGTGCGGAGACAGTCAGGAGGAGACGATCGGACCTCCGGTGAGTATGTTGTCGGAGATGCCGATGGATTAGAGTGAGCGTGTGTCGTCGTTAAAGCTGCATGTGACGGTGATTCTCTCCGAATATGTGGATCTTGCCGGTGATTCTTATCGGAGAAGACTCGAAGAGTGACGATCTCCTCTGATTTTTGGTGAATTGATAGATGAATTTGGGAAAAGGCAAGAAAAAGATTTAAAGTTATTAGAGAAGGTGACTGCATAAGAGTCCCTATACAAGTTATAGAGAAGGTGACTGCATAAGAGACCCTATACAAGATTGACGGTGGAGGTGGTGGTGATGGGTTGAAGGAGGCGGTGGAGGAGGTGGTGGTGGGCAGGTTCAGTTCTTTTTCTTTTTTTTTTCTTATTTGTTTAGGGGTAAGTTAGTAATTTTGCATGTACTGAAAAACTTAACGTAGGTTAGTGGTAAGGACCATCCGAGTGCAAAAATTACAACTATTAGGACCAAGCGTGTAATTAGTGAACCATTGGGACCAAATCTGCAATATTTGCAAACCACATGGACCAACCAAGCATTTAACTCTTTTTATTTTATCAAATGATTAATTTATTTTTATCTTTATATTTGTGGTATAATAGTTGCGATGTTTGAGTTTGTGGATCTTCTTTTTCAAAGTTATAAAGCATTTTGTTACATGGCATGAGTTCAAAAAGTCTTCACGGTTTATTCAACTTCCATTTAAATTACAAAAAATTCGATTGATATAAAATATGTGTCACTATCCTTTTAACGTATAAATGCATATACTCTAATGACCCACTGGTACCGTTGGAACTTCTGTCGCATAGCACGGGAAAACAGCACTAGTTTTTTTTATTTGAACTGCAGGTAATTGATCATTTAACGATTAAAAGTTCTATCATTATTTAAAAGGGAACTAGTCATTCTATCATTATTTAGGTAACCCCTCCAAAACTCCAAAACGTTGATTTCATATGTCCTTTTTATTTAAAAAATCAGCTACTTCCAAACTTGTAATTACATGCATAAATGGGTTTTTTATTTTACATTTTTAAAGACAATGTTTCTTTCAGAATTCGAACCAAAGAGAAGCTCTACTTTAATTACAAAGACTTTAGCGATAAACCCAACCCCACCCGCATAAATGACTTGTAATTTCCTACTCATCCAAGTTGCTATTTCTTAGTAATAATAAAATTAAATAGCGTTATACTTCGTATTCAAAGGTCGTATAAGACAAATGAAAGAATAGAATTCCGTCGGAAAATTAAATATACATCTTCTTTATGAGTTTAATTTTCTTTTTATAGAAATTTGTTTTAGCAGTATTCTGATAATTAAATCTTATCTATATAGATTGCCTTCAATGCTTATGTCATTATAGCCTAGTGGTGTTATAGTAGCGGCATTCAGGGTGGGATAAGGTTTATGATCATTATATCATGGGTTCGATTCCTTCAAGGAGGGTTCTTTCCAAATTTGTTTGGGTTTTCTTCTGAATTTGTGTGTAGGCATTATTGCATAGTAGAGATAGATAGGATTGGTGATTCTGTTGGTGACAAGATGATACCTGAATTGATGTATAGACATTATTGTCGAGTAGAGATGAATAGGATCGGGTGATTCCGCTGATGACACAATGATATACAGAACTCTATCAGTGATCCAAGCCGTTAAAAAAAAGGAATTGCCTTCTATCTCCATCTTTTTTAGATAAGTCCACCGAACCGTTCTCTTCTCACGTTATCCTATCTCACGTTACAAATGTTCTATATATTCCCAAAAAACCACATATTTTTCATGTTTTGTAGTCAATAAAAATGGCATCTCAATCTCAACCACCCAATCCGGATCGTTACAAAATCCTGAACATGACCTTAAACCCCGATGGATCTCTGACCCGACCCATCTTTCCATCCTCACCGGCCACCCCTGAACTAACCGACAACTCCCAACTCACCCTCTCTAAAGACATCACATTAAACCCCACCACCGCCACCTTCCTCCGCCTCTACCGTCCCATCGCACCGTCCACCCAAAAACTCCCCATCATCATCTACTTTCACGGTGGCGGTTTCGTCTTCGTCAGCGCCGCCACCACCCCCATACACCTTACCTGCTCCAACATATCCGCTAACTCTCCGGCACTCGTCATATCCGTTGAGTACCGCCTGGCCCCTGAACACCGTCTCCCTGCGGCGTATGAAGACGGTGTGGACGCAATCCTTTGGGTGCGGGACCAGGTGGTGAAGTCAAAAGTCAACACTAGCGACGACTGGTTGACTAATGTTACTTTTATTAATTATTAATGTTACTTTTACTTTTACTGTACTTTACAATAATAAATTTAAATTACCTTTTTGCCAGGTTGACTGACGTCGCTGATTTTTCTAAAGTGTACGTAATGGGTACTAGTGCTGGAGGAAACCTAGCGTACAACGCGGTTCTACGTGCACTTGATCTTGATCTTGAGCCGGTTATGATCGCCGGGCTTATAATCGACCAACCTTTTTTTGGTGGGGTTGAGCGTACGCAAGGGGAAATTGGTGTGGTAGATGACCGGAGCTTGCGTTTGGAGGGAACTGATCTCATGTGGTCTTTGGCGTTGCCATTAGGGTGTGACAGAGACCACGAGTATTGTAATCCGGTCGGCAGTCAACCTGATGAAAAGGTTGAGCGACTTCCAGCGTGCTTGATCAGAGTGAACGGTGGGGATTTAATGGTGGATAGACAAAAGGATTTTGCTAACTTGTTGGAGTCATGTGGTGTCCAGGTGACGAGAAAGTTTTATGAGGGAGCGTTCCATGGTGTCGAGGTCTTTGATCCCGAGAAGGCACGAATCTTGTACGACGATGTTAAGAATTTTGTTTTGAATTGACTCAAAATAAAGATTTTTCAATAAAAGACACGATTTCATATTTTATCCAAACAAAATATGTATGTTTTAAGAGTTCTAAAACTCAGGATTGATTGTTTTTTATACATGTTTTTTATTGTTTGCGGTTTTCTCTTTCTTATTTGAATGTGAATTTCATTCATATAAACTAAAATGGGTGAAGGTTAGATCCAACAAGACTATGCGTTGTGGAGCTGTGAGCATGGGACGCTAGCCATGCGGCTGCCACGGTGGCTCGCGAACACCACAACGACCAAGCTTCAGCGGGGGCGCGAGCAGAGGCGTGAGGGTGGTGGTGGCGCTATTGGGCAAATATGGGGGTGTTTTTGGGCGCCATTGGTGAAGTTACCACAACAGGTTCAAGTGAGGGGGCGCTAGTGGGCAAGGTGATGAGTAGGCGTCTAGTCAACGCCATGTGTCGTAATATTAGAAAACGAATCTGGGTTGTGACTTACAACACATAGTCTAAACTGGAGGCCCTCTTTCCTCTTAAGGTGACGAGGGTTTGAAAAAACATCGTTTTTAAAAAAATTATTAAATGTTATCTAGATCACACTTGGTGTCAGTCAAGAAGTGCACAAACCATATTTTCTGTGAAGCCAGATCAGTGTTAAAACTAGTTGTTTGGATGTGATCCAAGGAAGGTAGAGTTAGATCTAGACTAAACTGATTCGGGTTGAAGCCATTTTTAAGAGAAATCATCCGCGGTTTGAATTGGATTGGGAACGGATCAAGTGAAATCGGTATAAACCAGCAGTATGATCGGCTTCCGGACTGTTATTACCAAAACCAATTTTAATATAGGTTTGGATTGGTTTTCAAACCCATTTCGCATCCCAAACCTTTTTTCTTCAACCTCTACGTGACACCCGACCTAATTATATATATAACTTATAAACTTACAAAATGTTAGGTAAGCTATGTTTCCACAGGTCGTAATTATTTTATGAACTTAGTCACCCAAAACAAAATATAGTTGTCAATTCGTGTAAAATATAGCTACTATTAGAATATGAAGATTTGATTTTGTTTAAACTATTTTATAAAGATTTTCTATATGCATATTCAGTTTTCAAATCAGACTTAGAGATGTTTGAATTTTGTAAAAAATGACAAAATCACACTACACCTTTTGCATTAAATAAATCCTTTTGATATGTCGATACAATACAATACTATTCCGTCTCTTTTCAATCTGAAGATATTTTTTGCATTGCAAGCTTATTCATCATCGATTTTAAAGTACAATTAATAAAAAACAAAATTACATACAGAAGTAGCCTTGTCACCGTAGCCTTAAATGGATGATAATTTTGCATGCAAATGTTGTTGAGGTCGATGAAAATCTATTTAGAGTAAAACATGTTTTGCTATTGGATTTTTAAGAATCCGGTCTCTACGGTTGTTGAGATCGATGAAATCTATTTAGAGTAAAACTTGTTGGCTATTGGATTTCTAAGAATTCGGCATCAATGGATTTGGAATTTTGAGAGTCCAATCTCCATTTAGTTTTTGTTCAAACTCCACCACTGCTTGATGGCCTGAGATGATGTGACTGGATGACTTGGATGAGAGAACGGGAAAATATTCGAATGGAAGGGCGGCAAGAGAAAGGAAGAGAAGGGTGGTTGTGAGGAAAGATGGGACTCGCTGGCCCGACACTCGTTGTAGGGGAGGGGAGAAGGGCGGGGCAGCTAAGGTGGCACTGGGTAGGGGAGACCGGCGGAGGATGAAGGGCTTATGCGATGCGATAGTCTAAGACATACAAAAATAATATATAGTAATCATTTCACGAATATGTACGATATTATATATATATATATATATATATATATATATATATATATATATATATATTAAATGCCTACTTAATGGAAAAATGATCTGAAATTGTACTTTGTTAAAAAAAATTCCTTTAATTTTTTTATTTTGAACCCCTGTATTTTGCATTTTTTTTACAAATTTAAGCATTTTTTTTATTTTTAACCCCCAACACATTTCTGTTTTTAACTTTGTTCTCCTATATTTTTCATCTTTTACAAATTTTTCTTTTTATGTTTTGTTCTTAATTTTCTAAGTTAACACATTGCAAGGTGCGTATTTAGTTCAATGTTTTTACTTGTATTTTTACACGTTTAACGGTCTCGTTGCAACGCGTGGGTCGTATGTCGATTGGTTATTTTCTTTCTATGTTTTATGTTTGGCAAAACTATTTAAATTTGGCAATCTCACGTATCTTTGGAGCGACGCATCAAGCATGAGATGCGTATATATGCAGACATCTCAAATACCCAATAAAAAGGACAAAGACATGTGTCGTTTCAAACGTTGCAAGTGGGCTCAGATGCATTCCATGTTCTCCCAGACACATCCCCATGCCCCTCCAGACGCATCTCATGCTCTTTTGAAAGTCATGGTGGCCGTGTGTCATTTTTTATTTGGTTTCACTCCAAAGACGCATCCTGAAGAAACACCAAGTTATCCATTGATTAATTAGTGGGTTTAGTCTCATCAAAATAAGATCAATCTTCTCTCTTTCTCGATTGCTTGCTACGAAATCCAGCAAAACAAGACAAAATCGTGAAGCTCGTTGGAAGGAGGAGAATAATGGGGTTCTCCTTGTAACCACCATACGGCGTGAGAATAAGAACTTGTCTTGAGGATAATAAGTGTGTGGTGTAAGTGAGAGAGCAAGAGTGCGATCCTTAACCTGAATATAAAGTTCTCTATTTATAGCCGAAGTGTAACACGCTAAAAACGAGTTTGGTAATTTAAACCAAGTTAATTGGTATGAATGGGTAAATTACCGGTTAGCGGTAAAAGTTAACCCAATAAACATTAGGATTTAATTAAATAAACCTAATGTGAAATAAAAGATATATAGATGCTTTTTAGTAAATATGTTTGTAAAAAAATGCCCGGGTTATCATGACTTAAAATAAAACGGATTATAACATTCCTAAACCTACTATATTAACTAGGAATATTAACCTAGTTAATAAGATGCAATATTTGTGGAACGAAGTAGGTTGTGGCCTACTTAATAACTAACAAAACATGGAGGGACTAAAATTGCATATCCTAAATTTGTGAAAACATAAAAGGAAAAAGAAAATAAAACACACACACACACAGTGTGTGTGTGTATAGGTCGTGTACAGAGAGACAAGAATAAGACTTCTTCCAAAATTTCAAGAAAATGTCAAAAATTGAAAAAGAAATCATCATGGAATCGATACATGATCTCAAATTCGTAATCATCTAAGATTAGCAAGCACAAGGTATGCTATAAAACATGATTTCATGAATTTCATGTGAAGAGGAACTTGAATGTGATAACCTTGAGTTCAATATTATTGTTAGTTTGGTAAAATTGATGATATATTTGTGTTTATGATCACCATACTTACTAGTATGGGTGAAACACTTGAACAATCTAGAGACTAGGTCAAGTGTTCATACATGACATGAAGTGGGTTTTGATGATAGGATGAAATTAGTGATGTTTAAATGTGCATATAATCATCATATTTACAAGAAAATATGAGATACTTGAATAAACTAGATGTTTGGATGAATGTCCAATTGTATGATGAAATGGGTTTTTGCATAAGAGATGAAAACCCAAAATTCTAGTATAATTATTTGATAAATTAGCATACGATGACTAAAAACTATGTTAACATGATATTAATCGTATGAACTTGTTGAATTGAAAGTAATAAGATGAATTTGGTTGAGGAATTTAGTTAAAATTGTGGGCAAAATATGATGCACACCAAATATTTGATAAAGTGACTAGATGAGTTTTATTGATATTGTTAGTATATATATATATATATATATATATATATATGTCAATTGGCAGTTTGACTTGACCTAAAATAGAATCGAATGCGAAATATGATAGAAAAATCCATAAAGGTGATATCATGGTATTGATGACTAATCTAACCATTTTGTGGATATTGTATTATAGTTTGACTCTTGACAAGATAGGCGAAAGCTTGGAAATGACTGGGTCAAGCGGGTCAAAAACACGAGAAAGCATAATCGGATGCAAAGCAAGTAAAACTTACACCCTTATAATAAAACATGAGTTTTGATAATAAATACTAACTGACGCGAACCAAAACGGGTCAAAAAAGTAAAAATATGTTTTTGATATCAATACTTGCTAACGCGAACCAAAATGGGTCGAGTGAGTAAGAATATGTTTTTCTTATGTAAATACTTACTAACACGAACCGAAATGGGCCGAGCGAGTAAAAATATGTTGTTTTTAATATAAATACTTGCTAACGCGAATCGGAATGGGTCAAGCGAGTAAAAATATGTTTTTGATATAAATACCTGCTGACGAGAACCGAAATGGTTTAAGCGAGTAAAAATATGTTGTTTTTGATACAATGGGTTGAGCGAGTAAAAATATGTTTCTGATATAAATACTTACTGACGTGAACCGAAATGGGTCGAGCGAGTAAGAATATGTTTTTTTATATGAATACTTGCTGACGCGAACCGAAATGGGTAAAGCGAGTAAACATATGTTGTTTTTCATATAAATAGTTGCTGACGCGAACCGAAATAGGTCGAGCGAGTAAAAAGGACAAGTAAATCATATGTTAATGATTAAACTAATGAGTGTAAAAAGGAGACCCTATTACGTAAGTTATAACTGGTCAAATAAACGAATTCGAAAGTATAACACTTGTGTAACCGTCTAAAGAACAAACCAATAATGGTTAAAATACCAAACGGGTTATACTGGTCAAATGGTAATGATATCACCATTTGAGTAGTAGTACTTAATGCTTGTTATTGCTAAGTGTTATACTTACAGGTAGGCTTACATTACAGGCAAGTATTGTTGTGACTAATGAAAAGAATTTTCAAGGTATTGAAAACGGGTCATGCCTTCGAACCGCCGCCAGGTATGTAAAACGGGTTAGGCTCTCGGTGAGGAATTATGATTCGACTAGAGTCGGTCAAGGGTGGACATTAGACCGCTCTAAGTGAGGTTGGTCTAATATTTTTTATACAACTGCTATTAGAGCCACAAATATGTCCATGGTGTGAATATTTGACTAAAACACACCCGAATGATAAATTGGGCAAATTACCCTAAGGGTAGATAAAAAAAAATAATGAATCCCATATTTGGGTTAGTCTTTTGGTAACATAAAATGGGAGGCGTAGACTTTTTGGTTAATGTCTCTTAATGGGTCGTTTTTGTAAAACGTCAAACCGTGAGGTAAAGTCGGAATATAAAAGTTTTCCTACAATAACACATCACAAATGAAGTACGAAAATAATACGGACGATTTAAGCTTAAGTGCTTAAACCACATAACGGGTCAAATAAACATATGCGCGAACCGGGTAACGAGTGCGCGAAACATAAAATTGTAAATTCGGGTTATGGATTATGGTTTAAATATGTTAAGGTATGAATCCCAAGCGATTAAAACGAGTTGGATAGATTTGGATGCAAATTGGGTGCAAAGAAAGCATGTTCAGCTAACATGGTCAGGTGAAAACCTGACCCCACCGGGGAAGGGTTCTGAGAAGAAATACGTTCAGCTGACCCGGCCGGGTGGAAACCTGTCCCAACCGGGTGACAGGGCTTATGTATATATATAATGTTTTCGTTCAAATGTTTCGTTACTAAGCGTCTGACCGTTTAACTTAAACACTAATTGCTTTTAATGTTTATGACAGGCTTTCGCAAAGGCGGAAAATCGACGGAGGACCAAGCATGCGAAGAACCAAACACTATTAAACTGCTAACTGTTTAGAGAAGATTATGAAAAGGTTGAAGCATGATCATGCACAACAAAATTTTTGAGTTTAAAACTTTAATGCTTTTAAACTGTGATTAAAATTCTATGTGTTTTTTTAAATGGGACCAATCATCCGCATTTATTAAAATATTGTTGAAAGCGGATTAGAGTGTTACACAAAGAGAGTTGTGAAGTAGGTGGGCTGACGAGCCTTGGGTCGGATGTCGACAACAAGGAATATCCTGTTTGCATCCTTGAACACGACCGTTAGTCTTTACAGGCGAAAAGGGAGTTGGCGCACGCTAAATGGATCCACGTGGCCTGATAGTTGTCTTTGTTGTCGGGTCCGTCATCAGCAGCAGCTAAATGGAGACTATGGAGCAATGGTCGGTGCACGGTGATTGGTGACACGTCAGTGTCCTTGTGTACTTCTTGTCCCATGCACGATTTTTCATCGTGAGGTGTTGCTGAACACAGCCTGTCGTGCGCCTATTGGTCAACTTCTTTGACATTCGTACCCGCTGTACTTATTTTGAGTAATCTTGCTGGCACCACGAAGCTTGCGCTTCTTAACCTTGTGTCATTTCATTGCAAAAAGGACTAAGTATTAAAGTTCATCTGATTTGGGTATGGTTCTCTGCGAGTGGTCTAAGCTTGTATCATGTAGTCGGCGTAGGATTTAAAACCATACACCTTCACATCCCGTGCTTGAAAGACGCATCCTACATATAATGCGTTGTTCTAAAGACGTATGATGTTACCAAATTTGAAAATGATTTTGGTAAATGGTAATTTTCTTTTTAATTTTCCAAGTAAACAATATAAATGTAATAACATAATTGTGAAGACGTCTGATGTTACGGGCGTTAAGTAAATATCATACTATACATTAACATTATATTTCTAGAGAATATTTTTAAAATATCTTTAGTTTCAACAACCATTAAATGAATTAGATACAACTACCTATCAATTCATTAAAATCACAAATCATATGTCCCTATATATGCAGCTACCATATCTCTGTTCGGTGCACAATCACATGGCCGATCCGAAATCTGATTTGGATCCTTACGACTTCCTCAAAATCACCCAAAACCCAGACGGATCTTTGACCCGAAACCGCCCGCTTCCATCCTTACCCGCAACACCCGAACTCACAACCGATTCCCAACCCGCTCTCTCCAAAGACATCCAACTCAACTCCACCAATGCCACCTTCCTCCGCCTCTACCGCCCCGTATCACCACCCACCGGAACAAAACTCCCGATCATCATCTACTTCCACGGTGGTGGGTTTATCGTATTCAGCGCCACGTCTTTCCCCTTCCACCATTCATGCAGTGTGGTATCCGCTCAGTCTCCAGCGCTAGTGATCTCCGTGGAGTACCGTCTCGCACCCGAACACCGCCTCCCTGCGGCCTATGACGATGCCATGGAGGCGGTGTCATGGGTCAGGATCAGGCTCTTGGGATCACCGGCTGTGATGAGTGGATGACCGAACTCGCGGACTATTCAAAAGTGTACTTGATTGGAAGTAGTTCTGGAGGGAATATAACCTACAACGCGGGGGTCTACGTGCACTTGATCTTGATCTTAATCCGATCAAGATCGTAGGGCTCATAATGAACCAGCCTTTTTTTAGTGGGGTCGAGCGTACTGAATCAGAGCTAAGACTAGTTAATGATCGGATCATTCCGTTAGTAGTGAATGATCTAATGTGGTCTCTGTCATTGCCTAAAGCTTGTGACAGAGACCATGAGTTCTGTAACCCACTACGAGATCTGGATGAATCTCGCATTGAAAAGATCAAACGGTTTTTGATCAGGGGTTACGGTGGCGATCCGATGGTGGATAGACAAGGGGAGTTTGCTAAGATGTTGGAGACACATGGTGTGCACGTGATCAAGAAATTTGATGATGAAGGGTACCATGGTGTGGAGATCTTCGACCAACAAAAAGCACAAGTCTTGTATGATGATATCAAGACTTTCATTTGTACTTTTACTGACAAAATGTCTACTTTACGATCACTTGGTGGTTTTCTAATAAGTTTGTATTTTATTAAACAACAACATTAAGAATAATAATGATGAAAAGGAAAAATACAATTTGTGTTATGTCACTAAAAATCGTTTGTAACAGGCGTAATCAAGGGTTTGTTTGTGAAAAAAGCTTCAAGGTTACGTACCGCAACTTCAGCAGCATCTTGAAAACACTCCTTTGTACACGCACTACTATGTGGCAAAACAACGACGTTGTCCAATCCGAACAATTCTTTAGGGACGTCTGGTTCGTTTTCATAAACATCCAAGCCAGCACCACCAATTTCACATTTAACCAAACTCTTGACTAATTCCACCTCGTCAATGACAGCCCCACGAGCCACATTTATGATGATCCCTTTTTTCCCTAGTGCCGTCATGACCTTGTTATTAATCATGTGACGCGTATCGTTAGTTAATGCACAACAAATAATGAGGGCATCGGAGTCAAAAGCAAGTTGGAGTACATTTGGGTAGAAAGTGAATGGAGTGGAGTCTTTTATTCGCCTTGAGGTGTATGAGACTATGCAGCCCATGGCATATAGCCTTGTAGCAACTTTTGAACCAATGTTTCCAAGCCCAACAATCCCAATCTTCTTTCCTCCCAACTGAAATCAATGCATTAAAATACCTAGTAAATGAAAGTTTTTTTTTGTGGATTGGATTTTTTGCAAAGCTTAAAAATTTGATTTTAACGGTCTGTTCAATTGTAACACATTTGATCAATTTTACTAACAAAATCGAATAATCCATGTGATATAACTACTTTATCCTTAGTACTAAAAAATGATAAATTTTAAAAGGTTTTCTAATATATGTTTCAAATCAGACCGTCTTGGATCTAATAACTTTGTTAATATTTATTAGTGAAATAAAAACAAGGGTATCGCGTAGGGAAGAGTTTTTACTCAAATAACTAACATGTACCCATACCGTATCTGTATCTCTCTGTACCCGTACCGATTTTTAGTATTTGGTACTGATACGGGCAGAAAAGGATACCGATACCGAATTTTATATAGAACTTGAAAAGTTTTTCATATATTATGTTTTATCCGTATTATGGTATTTATGGTACTCGTATCGATTTACTTATTTGGTACATGTGTCATATTGGTATTCATACATATTTTACCTATTTAATACTCGTATTGTATTGGTGCTCATACCGATTTTACCTCTTTGGTACTCATATTGTATTGGTAATCGTGTGGATTTTACCTCTTTAATACCCGCACAAGTGCTTAAATAATAAAATTAGAACAAAGTGGTACCAAAGAGGGTACCATACCGGAATACCCGTACCGTACCAATATATTTGATATGGTATGTTGTACTCAGTTTTGTTCAAATTCGATACATGTACGAATATGGATATGGGTAGTACTAATCCCATCCCTGCTCGCGTAATTTCAAAAAGTAAAAACGGAACAAAACACAACTAAAACAAATATGGATAGTATAAGATAGAGTAAACTGCCAAAATGGTTCTTGAGGTTTGGTCATTTTTGTCACTTTAGAACAAAAGTCAAACCTTTTTACTCTGGATCCCTGTGGTTTCAGTTTTGTTGGCATTTTCATCCAAAAGAAAAATTTAGTCAGATTTTCAGTTAACATCCAGTTTTTTTTTTTTTTGTCCTTTTCCTCACTCTTAATGAAAGACAAAATGGTCAGATTTTTTAATTTTGTTATAATAAGATGTTGAAAAACCATTTTGCCCTTTATTAAAAGAGAGTAAAAAGGACTAAAAAACTAGATGTTAACTGAAAAAATCTGACTCAATTTTAGTTTTGAATGAAAATGTCAATAAAATTGAAACCAAAGGTACTCGGATTCAACAAATTTGAGTTTTAGTATAAAGAGGTTAAAGTGACCAAAGGTTTGGAACCATTTATATGTTGTAAAATAAAACTAACCTTTGAACCTAGAGAATACTGATCTGTAACCGGCCAACGACCACTGCGAACAAACTTATAACCACCACTAATTTTTCTCATAACATCAATCAAAAGTCCGACAGCAGCGTCAGCTACATCATCAGAAAACACATCTCCTACGTTAGTAACCTTAATTCCACGTCTGCGACACTCGGCCAAGTCGATGTGGTTTACGCCAGTGGTGGTGGAGGCAACGAGTTGGAGAGCCGGAAGGCTCTTTAGCAAGTCAGATGTGATCGGACTGACGCCCGAGCATAGAACAGCTTTAACGGACTGTGCATTGGCTTGGAGGAAGTCGTGAGTAGGTAAAGGTGACTCGTATGCTTTAAGGATCTGGAATTTGTTGGAGATGTATTGTTCGTGGACCGCGAAGACGGGTGGCGGCCGGATAACTAGCACTTGTGGGAGATGTGGCGGGTGAGACGATGAGCCTCGGTCATGATGCTCTGAACCCATGAGGATAATGAACTGAACTGAAGTTGTATAGGTTGGTGAGAGTACTGGATATGTATTTGTGCAACCTGCTTCCTATCGGTCTATTAATTGCATCTCGTTTTGTGTTTATGCCAAAGCCACACCATAAAAGTGGATCGAATATTTTTCAGAAACTAGTTAAACTACAGTATTATTATTATTGTTATTGTTATTGTTATTATTATTATTATAATATAAGCACGAATCTTGCCATACAGTAATTTAGGTGTCAAGTACAATTATTTATTTTTATATGAAACATCGGGTATATATTAGCTGTACATGACGAGTTTAACACATAAGAGGATCTATAATGTTAGAACTTGATAAATTCAAGATATCAAGCTTTTGATTTTATTTGTTTTGTATATCTCAAAACAAAAGAGAAAACCTTCCTATATAGGGATCGTACAGAAAAGGAAAAAAGCCATAAACAAGACTAAAACATAGAAGAATAATAAGGAAATAATATAAGCTAAAAATAAGAAAATCAATATTCCCCCTCAAGCTGGAGCGTGTAGATCAACGACTCCATGCTTGTCAAGTAAGAACCAAAGATGAGCAGCACCGAGACCTTTGGTTAGGAGATCAACAAGTTGAAGCTTTGACTCAATGGGCATTGTGCATATCTCTTTAGATTCAATACGTTCTCGAACAAAATAACAGTCCATCTCGACATGTTTTGTACGCTCATGAAAAACGGGATTATTTGCGATATTACGAGCAGCTTGGTTGTCACAAAACAGTGTGGTAGGATCTGTCTGGGAAACGCCAAGCTCGTGTAAAAGCCATCGAAGCCAAATGAGCTCACTAATAGTAGAAACCATAGCTCGATATTCGGCCTCAGCGGAGGATCTAGAGACAACTGATTGCTTCTTGGTTTTCCAAGAAATGGGAGCACCTCCAAGGAGAGCAATGTAACCAGTCCGTGAACGCCTAATGAGAGGACAACCAAGCCAATTGGAGTCAGAATATGCAATCAAAGTCTCACCTTTCCCTTTGGTAGAAGAATCCCTTGACCCAGAGTGGATTTTAAGTATCGAAGAATACGGGTAACAGCATCCATATGACTTTGACGGGGATCGGACACAAATTGACTAAGGGTGTTAACCGAGAATGCTATGTCAGGGCGAGTAGCTTGAAGGTAAAGTAATCGCCCAATAAGACGACGATAACAACCAGCATCAACAGTGGGATCGTTCTCTTCAATGCCAAGTTTAAGATTTTGTTCAATTAAATAATATATAGATGTGACTTACGAGATGGTAAAGACAACGGTAAAACTCAAAATGTAAGGCTATTCATTATTTTGTATCCACTATTCACGATCGAATTATCATAATAGAACTCAAATTGGCAATTTGGAAAATCGATCATTCATCTCAAATCGACATTAGGCAGTGTGCAAATCCGATCAGGCAATTCAACATCTCAAATCGTGGGCGTTGATTGTAATTCTCTAATCTTAATTCTCAGTCGATTATCTATAATTCAATTATGTATTTTCCCCAAAGTTTTTATTTGATTAATTTAGTCTTTACTCTTTAAATAATTCGTAGAATGCTAATTATTATATAATTCACGATCTAACTGCTCCAACAAGTTGCTCCATCTCTAACAACATTGGTTCTTATATTAAGGGGTAGGCTTGTAAGTGAATCATACGTTTCCAAAACCACTGATGCTTCATTTATGTAATAAACTGGCGAAAATGAGCAAAAGAATTTTGTTTATTTTGTTAAACAAGCAAACGAAACTTTTGTAACGTATTTTATGATTATAAAAGCATAGTTTAATCTAAGAACCTTAACGCCAGACGTATAATTATGTAAACAAGTTGATTTTCATGGTCTGAAGGTTGTGGTTGGTGGGGTTTTAGGGGATGTATAAATGTGGCCAAACAATAGTTTTGTCACATGACATATGGATGCGATTTATGAGAAAATAAAAAAATAACTATTTCTCTGGCTTTATTCTTATAATTACTAAGAGCTTTTGTTCATGATCAACCAATTATTTTTATCCACTACATTGATTGTTAATTGTTTGTTAGCCAAGTTTGATTGTTAATTCACAAACCAATCTGCAAATGATAATTGTTGGGGGGAAAAGAACTTTTGGGTTTATTTGGATCCATTTCTTTGAAAATGGCAGAGATAATTGTGTATAGAGTTAAAATGGTAGAGATAATTGTTAATGGTTATTGTGATTTCTGTTGTTTTTATAGAGTCATAAATTAATTTTTTTAAGTTACCGTTGAGCCTGCAATGGTCAAAAATAGATGGAAAAAGGGGAATGGCAAGCAGGAATGGGTAGCGCCCTCTTGAAATTTTGCAGGATGAGGGTGGTGTAAGATTAAATATATTATTTACAATATTTAATCATGTAGCCATTATAATCATTATATTATATTAGATTAACATATATTAATCCTATTATATATTAGTTGGTAATTGTTGATGGATCATATTACCCTTATTAACTAATTAGAGTTTCTTTCTGGGTGTATATAAGGAGATTACTAGAGAGTTTTAGGGTTAGACTCTTACAACAACATCACTAAAGCCGCCACCCACCTCTCTCTCCATAACCTAAACCGAGCTCTACCCTAGTTCGGTTCTTACCATCATAATCTTACACCCTAAGGAGGAACCAGATCATACTGACAAATATGTCAAACCCCATGGCTGCGTCTCTGACTGGATTCTTTGCTGGCCTGTCTGCCGTCACAGGTATTTCTTTATGTTTTCCATTATGTTTAAATATAACTGATCAACATGTGGTATCAGAGCATATGTTGATAAATCAGTTCTGTTATGTATCCATTATTCTGGGATTAAAATCTGAAAAACACAAATTTTGAACATAATTACTGTTCCGAAATCACATAACTTGTGAATTAATAATTCGGATATGATGTTTTAATGGCTAATTACTGTTCCGAAATCAAATGGTTATTTTTTACTGTTCCGAAATCATTATAATAAACTCAAAAATCCCAGATTTCGGATTCAATATTTTAAGTTTATGTTTTAGGGTTCATCACTTATTCTTATGAAATTCAAAAAAAAAAAATCCTATATTTTGGAGTTAAATGCGGATTATTAAGTGTTTTCCCAGTTTTGATCTAATTTTATTTAACAAAAATTTCAAAATCTGTTATCAGATAAACATATATTATTTTGAAATATTTTGATATATTTAGATCAGCATTAAAATAGGAAAACTGATCCCATAATCTCTAAATTTTGGAATTTCAAAACTTATCACAACTAACTGCCATTATTAGAGTTTTTTGAAATCTTACAGGATAATTTTCGGACTAATCAGAGCCTTATCCGAAATGACTAACTCGGACTAACATGATTCTCATCCAAGATGCCCATTTCGGACTAATTTGGGGCTCATCCGAAATGACCATTTCGGACTAACATGTGTCTTATCCGAAATAACTAACTCGGACTAACTTGAGTCTCATCCGAGATGCCCATTTCGGACTAACTTGGGGCTCATCCGAGATGACCATTTCGGACTAACTTGAATCTCATCCGAGATGCCCATTTCAGACTAACTTGGGGCTCATCCGAGATGACCATTTCGGACTAACTTGAATCTCATCCGAGATGCCTATCTCGGACTAATCCGGAACTCATCCGAAATGCCCATTTTGGACTAATCCGAAACTTATCCAAGATGCCCATCTCGGACTAATCCGAGCTTCATCCGAAATTCAAGATTTTATCCGATCCGCGCTAACAGGGGGTTTGCTATTAAATAAATGGTTTTGTAAACACTTAATTAATCATAATAAAATAACTTTTTACAAAACCAAATAGCTTAACTTGAATGAGCTTCTGATGTATCACTTCTGCCCAAAGGTGATTTGATGCATCTATTTATTGTTCAAGTATTAAAAAAGCTATGTTTATTTTTGGCCAAAGTTGATCTAATTCATTCATGTCTAGCATACTTAACAAGTGCGTAATTAAAGTGGTAAAACTCAAAAATGTAAGGCTATTCATTATATTATATCCACATTCACGATCGAATTATCATAATAGAACTCAAATTGGCAATTTGACAAATCGATCATTCATCTCAAATCGACATTAGGCAGAGTGCAAATCCGATCAGGCGATTCAGTATCTCAAATCCGTGGGCGTTGATTGTGATTCTCTAATCTTAATTCTCAGTCGATTATCTATAATCCAATTACGTATTTTCCCCAAAGTTTTTATTTGATTAATTTAGTCTTTACTCTTTAAATAATTCGTAGAATGCTAATTGTTATATAATTCACGATCTAACTGCTCCAACAAGTTGCTCCATCTCTAACAACATTGGTTCTTATATTAAGGGGTAGGCTTGTAAGTGAATCATACATTTCCAAAACCACTGATGCTTCATTTATGTAATAAACGGGCAAAAATGAGCAAAAGAATTTTGTTTATTTTGTTAAACAAGCAAACGAAAATTTTGTAACGTATTTTATGATTATAAAAGCATAGTTTAATCTAAGAACCTTAACGCCAGACGTATAATGATGTAAACAAGTTGATTTTCATATCTGAAGGTTGTGGTTGGTGGGGTTTTAGGGGATGGATAAATGTGGCCAAACAATAGTATTGTCACATGATATATAATTTATGAGAAAATAAAAAAGCTAACTATTTTTCTGGCTTTATTCTTATAATTACTAAGAGCTTTTGTTCATGATCAACCAATTATTTTTATCCACTACTTTGATTGTTAATTCGAGATAATTGTTGGGGGGGGGGGGGGGGGGGGGAGGATTGTAGGATCAAATTGCGGGATACACCAATAGCTTGTGACTGAAAAGAACTTTTGGGTTTATTTGGATCCATTTCTTTGAAAATGGCAGAGATAATTGTGTGTATCGAGTTAAAATGATAGCGATAATTGCTAATGGTTATTGTGATTTTTGTTGTTTTTATAGAGTTATAAATTAATCTTTTTTAAAATGGTCAAAAATAGATGGAAAAAGGCGAATGACTAGCAGGAATGGGTAACGCCCTCTTGAAATTTCGCAGGATGAGGGTGGCAGTGCGGTGTTCACTGCTGCCCTGCTTTACCATTCCCTCTAGTGACCACAGCACACGACCTCAGTGAAAAATCTGTTTACTTATTTTAAAAAAACTTGATTGAAAATTTGACAAAAAAAAATACTTGTTACAAATTAAAAACCACATTACCCAAAGGTCTTAGTTAGCCACAATTGGAAGGACTGTTTATTACAAAATATCTTGAATTGATAAACTTTATATAAAAAGACGATACTATTGTATCAACCTGTTGATAAACATCGTTCAGGTTAAAAAAAATTGTGTGATTTTTTTCAATTTGTATCACGAATACATGTTTAAAAACAATAGATAATTGTGAGCTATGAGAAAATCATAAAACTATTTTTCCAGGTATAATAGATCAAAGGTTTAGTTCTTGAGATCCACTTGTTAAAAATTCAAGTCACGCTTGAGTCGTAAGCTCAAGCCTGAGCTTGTACATATACATAATTTTGTTCAATTAACAAGTTCAAACCTGAACTTAAGCAGACTTACGAACCTAAACAAACGTATTATTTATATATAATTTTATTTAGTGTGCATATGATAATAATATACTATGTTACATACAAAAGCTATAATTGTAAATATGTATGAAAAATAATCATACATCTAGATAAATTGATTATTGAAATCAATAAAAAACGAAAAGGACAATCGACATCATTTAATAAAAATGTGTTTAAGATTAAAGGTATACATAATAATGCACTATTACAATATTAAAATAACAAAATATTAAAAAAAGATATATATTATTATAAAAAAAAGAGCCAAGCCAAACTCAAGGTTGAAAGATTACTCAACGTTGCCATTGTAGCTGAAGGGTGTGGGGGTCATGGTTGGGACATGATTCGTCACGTAGGAACATGAATCGAATGCTACATCACCCTTTTGTCTGATCCACCATGGTTTGCAAGGATACCATGGTCCTCTTTTTCATTTTCCAAAATTTCCTTTTCTTTAGACAAAAAGAGATTAAAATAAATATAGTGGTTTGGGTCATGACCACACCCTTAGGGTAGTGGTTTTGAATGGTGGCTTAGACCGCGGGGTGTGGGCTTGGGTTGGGGCGTGGCTAACCAAGCAACGCCGCTTTAGTCATATCGAGCCAGCATGGGTAGCGGCGTTGCCTCACTGGCGTGGCTACAAAGCCTGGCGTGGGGCGGGTTGGGGAGACGACGTGGCTGGTTAGGGTTGGCTTGCTAAATCGGACCGTTTAGGCTAGCCGTTGGGCTTACCGCTACCCAACTCAAAATTTCCAAAAATTTAATACTCACCGAAAACGGCTCATTAGACAGAGGAGGAGGAGGAGATAACGCTAGTGATGTCAATCGTTAACGCACAACGTACGCTGCGTCATGGTCAAACCGCCCACTAGACACAAGCGTTTCAACAATACCAACAACATGTTGGAAACTCGCGTCACAACTTGAACGCGTGTCAACTAAGTGGCGTGAGCTAAAACTAAAACTGGATGGGTTTAAAGCATGCTTCGGACGTGTCCTTGCGGGCGACCTTAGCCACGGCGATCAAGTGGAGATCGCCAAAATCGAGTATAGGCACGATGGGAACCTGGAATTTCGTTGGGTCCTGTCACACCCCAACCAATAGCGGAAACATCGGAGTGAGACGAACAAGATTGCTCGAGACTTCGTAACGCTAATAAGTGACAAGTACTTAAATAACAAAATTTCATTTTATTGCTAATATCAAGTACATTGTTTGAAAATGAAATTACAACAAGTTTGGATCAAAATAAGATACAACAAGTATTAGAGTTTAAGGTGCGTTTCTAGGCATCCTACTAGGTTCTGTGCATCATCATCGTCAAAATCCTGCAAATACGTTTTAAAGTATAGTTCAATACAAAAGTATTGGTGAGCATACAAGTTTGAGTACTAGCATATATGTAAAGAAGGTTTGAACAATCCACATGACAAAAATAGTTAACTACATTAATGTACCAAGGCATGCAATGATACAAGTCAACCCAAAGTTTACCGCAAGCGTAATCTTATCGTCGCAACGACAAGACCGTAATGAATGAATGACTTAACATGACCTCAAGAATACGGGCGGTGTGTTACTTCTATAGCGCTATACATGTTAAGAGGAGGCTTTAAACAAAGTTAATAACAAGTAAATCACATAAGAATGTTCCAAGAATACAAATCAAGTATCACGTATGTAAGCATGTATGATTGGATTGTTTGTGTTTGCATAAAGTATAAGTGATTGCGTGTGTTTAATAGTATAACGTATTGCACCCGAAAGTGTAAAAGCAAAAGGGATCATGTATACTCACCATTTTGCAAAGCTTTCTGATAATCCGCGAGTAACGAGTTCTTTGAGAATGGGGAATCGAGGGTATAAGGTCATTCGGGGTTTATGGAGTGGTTGAATTCGGAAGCTAGAATTTAAGTACAAAAAGTATGTATACGCAAAGTAATTATCTAGTCTTAAAACACTCGTTTTGGACACTATATATCCCGTATGGGTTGTTGTGATTTCATGGGTTAAGTGCCCATTAGAATCTTAACGAGAGGCTCAAGTCTTAGATAATATAATCTATTACCATGACAAGTAACCATGTCGATTATCATCAAGGATTCGGTTATATATGTGTGTGTGTGTATATATATAGTTTATATAATAATTCTAAGCTAAGTCTATCAAGAATATCATAGATTGTCAAATAAGTCATGCATGGAGGTAGGAGGATAACCATCCTTCAGCCTCATTGTAAGATTCACCAATATATAAATACTCACAAGGATGATTGGGATGGTCATGAATGAATAGGAAATGTACAATAATTACTATAAATGAAAGGAGAATTTTTAATCCTACTTTGGACCTTAAATGTGGTGAGGTTTCACATTAGTTTGCCAAGGCAAACTTGTGAAAACCTTCCTAGAGGTTATTCAAGTAGAAAGAAAGAAGAAAAATATAAGAAAATAAGATGAAAAGTGAGCTAAAACTCACTTAGAATGGTTGCAACTTTCTGCCAAATCTTGAAAATTAGAAAGTAACCAAGAAGATTTGAGAGTGATTTAAGTGTTTGGAGTGTGTTTAGGAGTGTATGGAGGCTTGTATTTATAAGTGGGGATTAGGGTTTGGGAGTTAATGAAGGTGAAAGGTGATTTGAGGAGAAAGAATGTGGAGAAGGGTGAAATATGATTGGCTTAAAAAGATGGAAAGTGATTGGAGTAGAAAGGAGGTGGAGAAGGGTGAAATATGATTGACTTAAAAAAGGTGGAGTACGATTGTAAGGTTTCTAAAAATAGAATGTGAATACGAACTTTCTAAAAATAGGAATACGGAAATACGAGGCGTTACATTCCCCACTTTAATCGAGTGGAGATCACCTGGTGGAACCCATCTCCGCCATGTCAACCCAAGTGTGTTGACGTGGAGGGCCATGAAAGTTATGACCACACCCTGTAGCTATAGTTAATAACGACCAATGACCAATTACCTTCTAAATAATTGATATAAATGAAGAATGCTTCCATTTTAGGGATAGGCTTGGTATCAACCGGTTTCGATATCGAAAATCTTTAAAGACAGGTAGCATTACCAAAAATACCCATTATGGTATGATTCGATACCAGTATTTGATTGTAAAAACAAGTAATACCGATACCGAAACGTCAAAAGTCAGTACCAAATTGGTATAAAAAATATTCCGATACGATATCGGTTTCCGTTAACATTTACCCATCCATATTCCATTTTTATGATTAAAAAAGAGTTAAATACAATTTTAGCTTAAATAATTCGACCAAAATGATAATTTTAGATCAAATTTTGAATTTATATTTATAGTCCAATCGCTTAATTTCTATATCAGTTAAGGTCCATTATACTCGCATCATCCTGTTAAATCTTTGTGAAAAAGATCTAAATACCCTTTTGATTATTTATGCCTTACCAAAAATATCCCACATGTATAAAAACCAAAATTATTAAAATCTCATGGGGCTCCCTCTTATTTTATTAAATTAAATTTACCCCCACCTGTATCTCTTCTTCACATCAATTACCACCACAGATGTTATCTTTTAATTCTTCACATCAACTCTTGACGACATTGGCTTTTCATGTGACCAGTTTACAAAACTATTATTTATTTATTATCTTTTTAATCATAATGAATCAGAATTTTCCCTATAAGTATAGTCTTTAATGGATCCACCAATAATCTTACTCTTAAGTAAAGTTCTTTCATCTCAAGTTCTTTAATGCTAATGGATCCACAAGACCACCAATCTCCGTCACAACTCCGGCAGGTACTTGTTCTCCATCGGCCATACAGCTTCAACATCCACCAACACTACTCCACTGATAGATTTCATGTCCTCAAACCATACGACACACCATTACCTATTCACGACTTCCTCCACGCCGACGCACAATCCATGAATGTCGTCCTAAGCAATGGCAAATGTTCATTAGCTATTCGTGAACTTGGTCGGTGGATAGTTCGTTTAATTAAATGAATGAACATGAACACATGTGTTCGTGAATGTTCATTTACGTTCATTTATGTTCGTTATGTTTGTTCGTTCGTTTATGTTTTAACAAATACACATGGAGTTCAGTTCTATTTATACAAATATATAAACATGAAAAATGTTTTCTAACTACTTATATAAAATAACTAATTGATAATTGGCTTTCAAGTAATAAAAATGTGCTTTCTAATAGAACTTTCGTAATAAATCAATAATTACTTTATATATAAATATGCTATGTCGGTGTTGTCTTTTTGTGAGATTTTTTTTCTTTTGCTTTGTGTAGTTTTTTTTTCCAAGTTTCAATCTAGTCCATATACTTTAAATAATATACACGTTTAACCAATAGTTCTATTTTCATCTTATATCTTTCGATCATTAGTTTCTTTTTAGAATATGGCGTTATCGGAACTAGAATCAGTATTTGTTTTTATGGTTTCGATCGATGTACAACACGACTTTTTATTGTTAGATCATGCTAATGAAACTATTGTTAATAAACTTTTTTTGTAAGACATAGAAACCAAGCCTTACAAATTTAACATTCCCGTTGCAATTCACGGGTTATGAATATCGGAATTGTTTAGTTGCTACCTTTTCTTCCCCAATGACCGAAACATGTGTAGATATTGTTTTGGTTATGTTACACCTTTTTTTATTTTCTATTTCGCTTGCTATAACATATGTCAGTACCGTAACAAACCAAACCCACACCGATCAAACTTCTGCCACACACGTCGGTGCAACGCGCGGGTTGAATTCTGCTCCGTTTATGTTTGGTCATTTATGTTCATTTGCTTTGTTTTATATTTGACATTGTTTTATATTTGTTAAATTCTATTCGTTTAAGTTTGTTTATTTTATGTTCATGAATCGTTCGTTTAAGTTTTTAACGAACAAACATAAACGAACATAATGAACGAACACAAACACAAAAAAAATGTTCAATTATATGTTCATGTTCAGTTAAAGTTAAATGAACGAACACGAACATACCTCTGCTCATGTTCGTTCGGTTTATTTACATGCCTAGTTTAAAATGAAACTCAAACAAAATCATTTGAATGCGAATGCAAAAAGTAAACTATTGGACTAATAATGTTATTTTGAAAAAACCCAAGTGAAGGAAAATTGTAGTTTACTATATTTTTAATAAAAAGACTCGAGTATAGTCTATTTTTCTTGGATCAGTGTAGAAGTAAAAGAAAAAAAAAAGGAAAACAAGGGCTTTTAGACATGTTTTGAAACCAAACCGACGGCTATCGTTTTACTAGTTCAACTATTCGTTCAGTTTGATTTCAGAAGTCGGTTAAGCATTAAGTGCTTTTCACCGGCTTTGACCGTTTTGCATAAAATTAACTGATTTGGAATGATCCATTTTCACAATATTGCAAGTTGATAATGACAATAAGTATTTTTATTTAAAAGAACGATTTCCATAAAACCAAATTCATGATAATTGTTTATGAAGTTTTTTATTATATAATATATACTGATCAATATAGGTAGATATATAAGAACAATATATTAAAAACTTTCCATAAGTATTTTAATCTTGTGATGTTATTGTCTCCAAGCTAGGAGGCAAAAGAGTTGGAATTGTTGGGTTTGGAAATATTGGATCTAGAGTTGCCACAAGACTAGAGGCCATGGGTTCCATAGTCTCATACACCTCAAGGCAGAAAAAGCAATCTACCCCCTTCACTTTCTACCTAAATATCATTCAACTCGCTTTTGACTGTGATGCTTTCGTTCTTTGTTGTGCGTTAACCAACAACACACGTCACCTGGTCAACAACAAAGTCATGAAGGCCTTAGGAAAAAAGGGTATCATCGTGAATGTGGCACGTGGAGCCCTCATTGACGAGGTGGAGTTAGTGAAGTGTTTGGTTGAAGGTGAAATTGGTGGTGTTGGTCTGGATTTTTTTGAAAACGAACCAGATGTAGCTAGAGAGTTGTTTGAATTGGATAATGTCGTTCTTTTGCCTCATACAACGGCCTTCACCAAGGAGTGTTGCTCAGGTCTTGACAGATAACCTGGAGGTGTTTTTCATGAATAAACCCTTGCTTACTCCTGTTGCCAACAAATTTCAGTCGTGATTTGTGCCTTCTTACCGTGTATTGCCATATCCATTAATATTCAGTATATCCACCATATTATATATCGTTATGGTACAATCGTGATTTTGTGCATGAAAGCAATCACACTCTTTTGTTCCAAAAAATAGATCAATAACTAGCCAAGAAAACAATTGTTAACTATGAAATTTAATAATATATATACATAAAAAACCACATTGCCTTAGCTCTTATAATTGACCCATAAGCTTTTTCTGGTCTATTTGG
Organism: Scalesia atractyloides; assembly: GCA_947069175.1. Taxonomy (NCBI): domain Eukaryota; kingdom Viridiplantae; phylum Streptophyta; class Magnoliopsida; order Asterales; family Asteraceae; genus Scalesia; species Scalesia atractyloides. The sequence goes on along the minus strand of CAMTDV010000008.1, from coordinate 961,897 downwards.
ATTTTAGAAGTTATGCCAGCCCATTATATTAGTCGCAATCATTCTGCGACTATGACTAACACTAGTACAAGTGCGGAAGTAGTTTATACGAGTAAATAAAACATAAGAAAATATACGAGCTTGAGAATTGATATGATACACGGGGTTGGATGATAATGGAACGGGCCTGTTGCTGTGTTGTTTCGATTATTTTTTTTGCTATTCGAATTTTGATATTCAAAAATGAAGTTCTAGATCCGTTAGCTATTTGAATTCGGCTTGATTCGAATAAACTGAACTTTCATAAAATAAATAAAAATGCTTACACACACACTTGGATTTATAATTTTTAATTTGATACATAAGACGGTTATCTGATTGGATCTCTACACAAGCGAATAGACACAGTCTCCTCATGTGTGCCCCCTTACCCTCTCCTCCCTATGTGACAGTCTCTATGTCTGCCTAGTCGTCCTTTGCTTTGACTAAGAACTTCTCTATATCAACGCCAGGAAACTCGGAGAGAACTGATGAATCTCTATAGAATATGCCCTTATATATTGAACTCGTCTCAAATACCTAATACCCCAAGTTTTAAATTAACAATAAATATTGTTCTAGACAAAATAGACCAATACATTTGGATAGGATTATACTTCACTATTGTTATTATTGTTTATCCAAATTCTAGTGAATTCCAGTCTCAAAGAACACTCTCAATCAATCCTTTTAATCATGTGCGTCACACATGGCCTTGAAAGATAACTCATATGCATATTCTATTGTTTTGAGTGTGATATATATAACACTGAATAACAATCTATCTTTCTCTTTTGTAGTGCGTCTGATAATAGTAAGGTTTAATCTATTCACACATTTCTGCTGCCTATTTGGACACTCCTTGGGCCCTAGACGGGTCGTCTAGTGCTAGACGCCCCGTATAGCACTGATTTTTAGGAGTCAGCAGATACCTGGCAGGGCACATAAATTTGAGCGTTTAGACCAGGGCATCTAGACCTAGACGACCCGTCTAGGAACTTGTTTTTTTTTTGTTGGAAAAGGGGTGTTTTGGTGGGTAGATTGATTGTTGTTGGAGTTTGAAAAAATAGTGTTTTGGTGGGGTAAATTGGTTGTTGTTGGAGGTTGATTTTTTTGTGGTGTAATTTTAGATTTTTAAAAAGTTTTGTTGTATTATATAAAAAGTGAGTTATCTTTTTCAATCGTTTATATATTTAATTGTTTTTATGTTATATATTTTTTTTAAATATAATATTAAAATTTAATATTGTTTTCAACATTTTAAGATGAATACAAAAAGTATATGTTGTTTCCATATTACATTTCAATGTTGATTTAACACAAACTGTAACACCCTGTAAAATCGTGTCCAATAATATAGTGACACGTGTTGTATTTTAAATATAGTCTGTTAAAGACCAATAAGGACTAAAGGCGTCAACATGCTCAATCTGAGCCTCTGAGTGACGGTCTGATGTCAACATGCATAAATAACAGCCTTTGAGTGACTGATATGTCAACATGCTTAAATCATCGTGACTGATATGTCAACATGCTTGAAATTTGGCCTCTGAGTGACTGATATGTCAACATGCCCAGCCTCTGAGTGACATCGGAATCAACATGCTTATAATTAGCCTCTGAGTGATCCTTTGTAAAGTCCTAACTCTCATCCGTGCCATTTGTTGGACGAGAGAGTTCAATTTTGTAAATATATGAAAGTTGGATGATGGAGGGATTAAAAGTGTAAACATGTTAATTTATACCTCTGAGTGACCTTTTAACGAAACTAGAGCTCGACAATGTCCGGGCATAATCCGGGGTATGCCAAGTATTGGCTACGGAGGGCTAAATATGCCAAAATGGTGTTTTAGAAGGCTTTTATAAGCTTTAATAAGTTTAGGGGCTAAAGTGTCAAAATTTGAAAGTGGCCAGAGGGCGGTCGCGGGCTGCGAGAGACCAGGTCTGGGTCTCTCGCGGGGCGCGAGAAAGCCTCTGCTGCAAAAAGTTTTATTTGGTCTCCAAGCAAAACTCCAAAACCATTAATTAGAAACCATGGCTTCTCTAAACTGCTATGCCACGTTTTGAGACACTTGTAAGCTTCTTCTTACACCCCTAAACACCTGGCTTCACCTTCTTTGAGTTCTCCAACTATAAATAGGTGCTTAAGTTCACCATTTCAACTTGCACCTTTCTCATTCACTCTTCTCTCCCCTCTGGAAGTTCCTAACTAAAAGGAGCAATCCAACATAGTTCTTTTGCATCTAGGAATCACTGGTAAGTGTTCCTTCTTTGTGCATTTTCATTTGTAGGCTTTTATAGCCAAAAGTCAAGCGTTTTGCGGAAACGCTTTGACTTTCGGTTAAGACCATTATGATCCAGCCATTTTTCGTAACGAACATGGCTAAGTGATCGTAATAATGTAGGTGTTAATCCCTATAAAGGGCACCTCCTGAAGATCACGTTTGCTAGACCAATGACGGGTCAAAGTTATGATATTAAAAGGTCAAACAGGCCATTTTTCGGAAAAATCATAAATTGATCTTATATATGTTATGAAACCTGTTTGACACTTAAACAACTTGGTAATAATTATTAGAACATGTAAGAAAATGTTTGGCTCGTCAACTTCAGTTCTAGGGTCGGTTCGCAACCGAAAGTCGCGAAGTTTGACTTCTGCTTTAACTTTCGATTCTGACCCGATTTAGATTAGTTAGATACTGATCTAAAGTTGCGTTATGATCATAACATAATGTAGCATAACCTTATGAGGTTATATTACATGATCATAATCAGAATCCAAGTTTATGCACAAGTTCTAAAAATTATGCTATTTTTGACAAAAATGTCATTTTTGCATAAAACAAGGTTTTAAATGGTAATGAACTTGAAAATGAGTTTCTACTGATGTGATATTATAAGTAGGATTATTTGAGATATTAAACCAAGTTATAAACTGAGTTTTCAAGCAGGTCCTTAAACTATGTCGATAATTTACGATTTTAGCCCTTGTGGCTTATAAAATAGTTTTAATCAAATATTTTCAAGGTAAATCATTTACCTATTGATATGTTATATTAAATAACATATGTTAAACATTTTAATCTGACTTTAACATCAATTTTCATAAATATCACTTAAAGACGTCATATTACGACATAAGCGTCGTTTCGATGCATAGTATGGTTTTGAACCATATTAATGGACCAAGACTTGTTACCTACTGATTTTAAAACTTATCTTAAACATACTTACAGTAGATACATTTTATAAACTCAAAATACCAAATAATGTATAAACTATGTGTAAAATGACCAAAATGCCCCTTCGGTGCATAGTTTGGTCATAAAAGGTAAAATACACATATAATTGATATGCTACTAATATTATATCATAAATAAAGTATTTTTCCAGAATACTTATAATCATAACATTAAATTATATTCAAGTTCCTTTTATATGGTATGAAATTACCAAAACGCCCTTATGAGGCATAATTTCGTTTTAAAACCTTAACGGGCATACAAGTTGATATCCTACTGATATCTTAACTTATTTAAAGTATAATGGCATATAGAACTTGTCCATGAATTAACCGGTTACCCGATATCGCTAATATGCGCATGGTTACGTATACGTGACTATTTTACGGAATTTAACCGAAACGGGTTTAACCTTGTCATTTAAGTCTCGAAATCCAGAATGTTTATAGTTTATCCATATGATACAAGTCAAGGTACTTGTTGGGATTAAACTACATTCTATCCAATCATTGTTTAATCTAGCGTCATACGTTTTGATCAAGTACGCTAGTCGATCTAAGTCTATGACTTAAATAAGACTGATAGTATTTAACTGGTTAGTTTATGCCATAATCCAGACTAGAGACTTGCCGGTAAATGCTATCTACACTTAGTACTTTTGTGTACGGCTGAGTTATTTAAAATTTAAAGAAGACTAGCTCAGGTAAATACTCTCGACTTATTTCCCCTATACGGGCTTGGGTTACGGTAAATTATTACCACTTGGTCGAAAATGGGATTCAATCGAACACCGGTTCGTGGATAATAAATCTGCATATTCTATTTTAATCACTTTTGTTTGATAATTTAAAACATCTAGGGTTAACTACCGTGTCCTGGATATCCTCGGCTCATTACAATAGAAATGGCCACGACCTTAGCGCAGGTGTAGGCATACACCCGATAGACGCTCAATTATGCATTCCCACAAGGCTGGGAGGAATTGACTCCTTCGTGAGTCTAAAGTAGTGTGTACGTTAATTGTGTCTCGGTCTCCGTACCAAGCCCCGTATGTATGACAAACATGTAAATCTGTTAACAAGGTTGTACGATCAATTAACCCAAGTTATAAAAAGAGTTTGTGCTGATACGCACTTAAAACATTTTTGAAATGTTTTCAAAATGAGTCAGGTTGGGTGTATTTACCAGCGTAAGCTGACGTATTTTCAAAAGACTAAACTGCAGGTACTATACGAAAATAGGCCGGAGGTGCTCGGTAGTGATAAAGGATCTTGCAAATCCTAAATCTGCCCAAAGTCTGTTTTGTATTCTTTCCATGTACAATTTATGATCCGCATGTGGATCTTCTATTACAAGCTTGTATATTATTTTATCTCAAACATTTGGTTTGTAATAGTAATTTTACTCCAAGACTTTCGTTGTGCCGTGTTTAATTGACTATGATGATTATCAACTGACGTCACGATACTCCCCACCTGGGCCCACCGGTGTATGGATTTGCGTTGGAAATCCGGGGTGTGACAGGTTGGTATCAGAGCCAACGTTTGAGAGAATTAAACACTATCCTTCTTGTGTTTAATCTCAAACTTACACGAGCACATTCCTTAGACTTCCGAGTCTAGGCATTGACCTAGGATTTACTCATTCCATTAATTAAGTTATTAGTATTGTTTTTGAACTGGTTTTTAACAGGAAGATGCCACCACGTGTGAGAGGACAAAGTGGAAGAGGAAAAGGTCCAATGAGGGGAGGACCATCAGGGCGCATACCCCTCAACCTCATAATCCAGATGCTTACCAAGGATCAGGAGACTCGTCTCCTTGGCAACCAGCGAGACGTTCTGTCTCTAATAGAGACTCGCCCTCACATTCCAAAAATTCTTACCACTCTCACCACTCCTATCATTCACACCATACCCATCATTCCCATTCACATTCTTACCATGAGGAATTTAACCCTAACCATTATTTAAACCCCTCCAGCCGATCTGTAACATTCATGTAAACCGGGTTTCAAAACCCGCTCCATTTAAAAAATCAAGTATTCATTTAAATGTTCGTTGCGTATTTATTGTGTTAGTTATTTTAATTCATAACTAATAAATAACTCATAATCAAAAAGATAAACAATAAATAATAATAATAAGTTATATAAAATAAGCCTTAGAAAAAAAATAAAAAATAATAATAATAATAATAATAAATAAATAAATAAATTCAAAAGGAGTAGCCGGGTCTCGAACCCGGGTCTCCCGGATAATTACACACACCAAACACCACTATACTACACATACATATTTGTAATAAAATTGACTTAAATAAACTTTATATCAAAACTAATCGCTGGAATCAATTTCAAAGAAACCGCCTGAAACGGCTACAAACTTCAATCCATCATTTAATCTCTGTTTCAATTCCGATTTAAATTGGAGAAAACGTTTTCTACATGTGTGTTAAACAAAATCAGTGGGTCAGCAATGATTGAAATCGGTTAAGCAATCATGTTGATAATTGCATCTTGACCAAAATTTTTGAAACCGAAATGTAAACTCAAACCAGCATCTACCTATAAATAGCGTCCCTTGAACTCAATAGAACTCGCTCACACTCTCTAGTAATATCGCAAAATCTCTTTGAACGCTCTTGGTATTCAAAACCCACTTCGCCGGAAAATCGGAACTCGCCGTAACAACCACCGGAGCCTCACCGAAACATCAAGCCGGTATAACTCTCACTCTTATTTCAATTCCCTCATGTCAATAATACCGTGTATAAACAGAAACAAACAAAACCAGTTGTATTAAATTTTATCAGTTAATGGCTGTTTTGTTATGAAGAAGACGAAGTCTAAGAGGTGTATAAAGATAATTAAAATCTCAGGTATCACCGGGTTAGACACACAGTCCAGTGGTGGACTGTGTGCAACACGAGCAGGGATACCCGGGTTCGAGTCTCATTACTTACAACGATCCGTTCATATCACCAATCTTTTTAATGGATAAAACATAAGTTAATCAAGCGAGTATATAAATATAATATGAATTCTGTCTATAACGGGTTAGACACCTAGCCCAGTTGGTTGGGCTGGGTGCAAGATAAGTCGATGGCCACGGGTTTGAAACATGTCATGCACGCCGGTTCAAGGGATTTCTAATATTTTTTTTAAATTAAATAATTTCGGATATGTTCTAGTTAGTATATATATGGAATTAAAATGCGGTTTATTTCGGGTTAGACACGTAGCTCAGTTGGTAGAGTTGCGTGCACGCATACGGGAGGTCAGGAGTTCGATCCTCACGCGAAGCTAATTGTACCAAAGTCAACGCGGTCCGACCGGTCAACCTTGTAAAAGGGTAAATTTTTTAATTTAATTATTTTCTTTATTATTTTATTTAAAAATCATTTAAAAATACTTCAAAAATATGAATTTTTAAGTTTAAAAATTGTAATAAATACCACAAAAATAGATCTAAAAATCTAATAAAAGGCATTAATTAGAAATATTAATTTCAAATAGAATATATATATTTATCGAATTATTACGTGATTATTTAGGTTAGTGTCCCCTCGTCGGTTGAATCATAAATTCGTGCGCATTCATCATCATCAAGGAACGCAGCCACTGTGAGTGAATCCTTACAAATTCCCCTTTTTATTCATGTTTTGGGGTGTATCATGTGTCGTTTACATATTTCGTTTATTCAAACAATTGTGCTATTACCATTATATGATCTAAACGTGTGATGTAAATGTTGTTTGTTGTGATGTGTGTTTACATTTTGTCAAGTTGCGTGCAAATCATTCATTAGGCCCATCAGTTCCTCGTTGGAGACGAGTTGAGCATCGCGTACCTCATTAGATCGGCTCCGTTTGATTGAGCCTTGATCTCATTGTTCATCATTTGGTGTGTGCGTGTGCATTAATTGATATTATGTGTTTTGTGATTAAATTTACATATACGTATACTCATATGTGGTTATGCACCTTTTTATAACCAATATAACAAATTCGTTCAAATATTTTTATAAGATTCACTCGCCAACTTTTGTTGATCCAAAACCCTATTTTTACACATGATACAGGTGGACAGGTTGAAGCAAGGAACACATAGGAAATTGCCTTAGAAGAAAAATAAAGAAGTCATGAAAAATGTATTTGAACATGTTGTGCTTGTATGTTATTGTAATTTCTTCTTTGAATCGAAATAATAAATATGAAACTTTATAGTAATGTCATGAGCTTTGATAAAAAAAAACCCCAATCATGCCCCGACTACCATTTCCGCTGCGGGTTAGGGTGTGACACGATCAAAATCAGTTGGACCAGCCATATCCTATGGACGAGGACTCCGACCCGGAGATGCCACCGTCGGGATCAATTATGCATCCCATTGAAATTTCGAGCGATTCAAACTCTTATGCTGGATCGCCTACCAAGGTCCTAATGAGTGGGACCAATACTGGAACCAATTCACCTTCGCCCACACTCCTTCTCACCACTCTCAACCACCTCCTGTTCAAGAAGATGTCCACATGAAACCGGTGGACCAACCACAACCACCACCTGAACCACCAAGGAGGAAGCGTGGAGCACGTATGTCGGTACGTGCCGGACAAAGGTCAGGATTGCTGCCACCTTTGTCCAATTCTTACCCCATAATTCAAAAGGACCCACAAATGGGTGGACCCTCTAATGTTTCACCTATAGTGGAACCAACACCAACACCTGTTGTTCAACCATCACCAACGGGTTATACTAACCCAACCCCACATATCCAGACACGTCTGGGTATGATCCTTATAACCAGTCTACACCGGTAGACTATCAAGCGTGGTCGCAAGACCCATATATGCAAGCAGTTATGCACAATGAACTTTACCCGTCTCCTTTCCCACCTACTTATCCACCAACTGGATATCCAACTTATGGGTACCAAGATCCGGTTATGCCACAACCACAACCACAACCTCCGCCACCACTCGAGGCCATTAATGAGGCCTTGGAAAGAATGAAAGAAATGCAACAACAAGCGGAGAAGACGGAAAAAAGACAAATAAGTTCTTCAAGAAACTCTCCAAATTGGTCAAGGGAAAGAAGGACGAGTAAAGTCTCTTCTATAATATGTAGTCCCTGCGAGGACATCGTTGTTTCTTTAGTCCCTGCGTGGACATTTTTATTCCTTTAAAGCCCTTGCATGGACAGTTTATTTCATTTTCTAATATTGTAATTTATATTTGGAATTTAATGAAGTACTTTTGGAATTATATATATGTAAATCATCCTTTTGAAAACGAGCGTCTCGATTTTACTCAAAATTTATGCTCTGCTATATAATTGCAAAAGATCTTAATGGAATGATTATGCCAAGTGGCGTAGACCAAATATTGGCCAAGAAATGATAGTTAAGTACGAAGGGGTCTTCTATCAGGATGGATAAGGGAAGTTATCCTTCTATCCAGAGGTAAGGGAAAACCTCCAAGGTCGTTAAGGTCGAAGGTGACCGGGACCATTAATCAATCATTAAGGTACTCTTATGTAACATTAAGAAATGTTCATATTCTTGGTAGTGTGACTTGAGGAATCACGCTAGCCTTCAAGGTAATGGACTATGTCCTAACCTTATATAGCCCTTGTGATCTGTTTGATCCCAGCTAATATCACCAGTGCGGTGAATATACATCTGATATGATGTAGGCCAATGTGCCCAACCAACGGGAGAAACTGATATGCCATATACATCTGATATGATGTAGGCCAATGTGCCCAATTTATTGTCCAGCGGGACAGGCTGATATGCCATATACATCTGATATGATGTAGGCCAATGTGCCCAATTTATTGTCCAGCGGGACAGGCTGATATGCCAAATACATCTGATATGATATAGGCCAATGTGCCCAATTATTGTCCAACGGGACAGGCTGATATGCCACATACATCTGATATGACGTAGGCCAATGTGCCCAATTTATGTCCAAGCGGGACAGGCTGATATGCCATATGTATATATTATGTCCAATGTGACCGGCCAATGTGTCCAATGATTATGTCCGTTAACGACAAGCCTATGAGCTACATAATTGTCAATGATGACAATGACAGTTGTGACATTACGATCTAATGTCCAATAATATATGGACTACGTCCAAATTGTAATTTGCCTATGATGGTCCTATTAAGACCTAGGCCAAATATAGATATAATAAGCGCGGCGCTCAATTATGCATTCCCACAAGGCTGGGAGGAATTGACTCCTTCGTGAGTCCAAAGTGGTGTGTACGTTAATTGTGTCTCGGTCTCCGTACCGAGCCCCGTATGTATGACAAACATGTAAATCTGTTAACAAGGTTGGACGGTCAATTAACCCAAGTTATAAAAAGATTTTGTGTTGATATGCACTTAAAACATTTTTGAAATGTTTTCAAAATGAGTCAGTTGGGTGTATTTACCAACGTAAGCTGAGTATTTTCAAAAGACTAAACTGCAGGTACAATACGAAAATAGGCTGCAAGTGCTCGGTAGTGATAGAGGATCTTGCAAATCCTAAATCTACCCAAAGTCTGTTTTGTATTCTTTCCATGTACAATTTATGATCCGCCTGTGGATCTTCTATTACAAGCTTGTATATTATTTTATTTCAAACATTTGGTGTGTAAGAGTAATTTTACTCCAAGACTTCCGTTGTGCTGTGTTTAATTGACTATGATGATTATCAGCTGACGTCACGATACTCCCCACCCGGGCCCACCGGTGTATGGATTTGCGTTGGAAATCCGGGGTGTGACACAAACAATCATCAAGTAATCGAATAACTGAAAACAAAGTTAAATATAACATATATAACATATACAACATAAATTTGTACAACCATAACAATATGTATCTGTACAGCTTAATACTAAATACAAAACGTCAATGCATACGACTCGGCCCCAGAGTCGGGATCAGGATCTGGCTGTTGCGGCTACTGCTGTTGATGTGGTTCTCGAGGTGGTGGGAGCAGTATGGCAGGTAACCCTTCTCTCTCTCTCGTCTATCATGTGCCTCCTGAACCAGCCAACCAACAAGATCCATTAGCCTGTCAACGTCGGCTCGTAGGCGTGGGTATGCCGCACCCCCGGGGCATGACCTGGAAGGACGTGCTGCGGAAACTGAGGCGCCCCGTGAGGTGGTGGTGGCGGTGCTGGTGCCGGTCCATCAAAATAAACCGGAGGGTCCTGGACTACCGCTGCCTCATTTGCCGGCGGATATACTGGATTGAACAGATCTGGCAGCGGCTCCGAAATCCATGGCTCACCTTCGCGGGTTTTAAACCGCTCGCCTAGCACGCCGAACCTCTTCTCCAGCCTCATCCCCTTCAAGGTCTGAAAACCCATCCACGTGGATGGTATGGCCGGCTGCAAGTGCGGGCCCGTCTCCGGTACAAGACCCAATGACCGGGCAATCATACTGACGTACGCCCCGCCGTACAAAAAGCCGTGCTCCTGCCGGTGATGGGCGGAGGTGAAGTACTGGACGAGGCTGTGCGCAAGTGCGCACGACCTCCTGTACAAAAAAGCAATAGTAAAAAAATAAGCCGGTGCTCGTACACCACTCACGGCTTTGTCCGCGAGCGGGAATAGACGTAGTGAGCATCCGATGTAGATACCTGCACATTATATTAGCGAAATACGGGAAATTAATTCATAAAAACAATAAAACAATTGCCGTAATAAACGTACGTACCTGTACAGCGGGTCGGCAACGTGAGAAATCCTCCCATTCGTCCTGACATGCTCCCAAGTGTCAGGGCCTGCGACCACCTCCCAAAATCCCAAAAGAGTGGGTCTATCCACCACCACTAGCCCTTCCGTATAAACATCCATAGCAATCTCCTCCTGCAGGTATATGCCGCTATGAACGGCAAACTCAGCAAGCGTCATTGAACGCCACACACCAGCAAGCCTAAATGAAACCTCAGGCGGAGGGGAGGACCCTGTGGCTGGGGAGGCGGCTGGTCGACCCGTGGAGAGTGGAACGTGAAGGTCGACATGAACTCGATGAGCAGCTCCCTATAAGTCGGCGTGCCGGCCAAGTTAAACAGACGGTGCCACGGGGAATCAACGGGAATGAAGAAACGCAGTCTCCGTGTGTCACCAATCGCCTCGATCGCATCCCAGTCGATCGCCGAGTGCGATCCGACCTGCATCCGACGTAGCTTCCCGTAAAAAACGGGCGGCCTCGGTGTCGGGCAGGAACTCAAGATAGGGGTGGCTGTGGAGCGGATCCACCGGCGCTGGCGGGGCCCGTCGCGGACCATGCGGATGTGGGTCCCTGTGTATCAGATCTCCAATCACGCCCATAACTAATCTGCGATTGTATTAGCAATTTAACACAAATAAAACAATAAATTATATAAGTTAAAAAAATTAACAGGTCGTCTATTGGGGTCGTCTAGGGCTAGACGCCCCGTCTTGTTCATCAAAAAACCCAAATACTTCAAAATCACAGCCCTTAAACCTCAAAAATTATCAAATTCACAAACAACCTACGTTCTAAATGCATAATACATTAAAGTTTATTGAAGTATAGGTGAAATACGTACCAGAGAAGCTTGATTTCGCAAAAATACGGTCCGGAATACGGTAGAATACGTATGTGTGTGTGGTTGAGTGTGTTTTGTTTGGTGTCATCTGTCTCTGATCGTCAAGTCATATACGACTCCTAAACGGGTCATCTAGGCCTAAACGGGTCATATGGAATAAACAACTAATTACCATTTTACCCCTGAGTTGTCGCCCATCTAGGCCTAATTCAGGGGCAAAATGGTAATTAACCATGTTGAGCTGTAAAATACTCAGCTGGTTAATTACGATTTTAATTAGGCCCAGACGGGTGGCAGTCAGGGGTAAAATGGTAATTTACATTTGAAATTTAAAATTCAAAATTTATCACGGATAAAAGATCCCGCTCACACTGTACGTTGCGTCTAGGTCTAGACGGCCCGTCTAGGCCTTGACAATATAACACCCCAAATTCTATACTACTTAATTAAGTTAGAGATAAATAAATATGAAAATTAAATCTTAGCCATTATTAACTAGACACCAAACTTTAAGGACTAAAGATGGATATATGGTAAAGTTGAATTGAAATTAGATAAATAATGAAAAAAATAAACACATACATCTTACTGATGTATGTGTGTATCGAACCAAGCCAGAGAAGAAGAAGAGCAAACCCTAGAATCCACAAAATCTGCCAAATCAAAAGAGAATTGAAGCTAGAATCCATGCATGTGTTAAGAATTGTTCTAACATAAGTGTTCCTAACATCAAGTAAGTTGAATTTCATGATTTAATGGTTTTTGATAAAGTGGGTTATGCATAATTCGTGAAGATAGGATGAAACTGAACATGAAAGTTAGTTCATAACAATGTGTAGGAGTTGTAATGAGCTTAAATTTTGACCATATTGATGATTTAGAATAAAACTCATTTGTAATTGAAGAATGATGAAGTTTAGTTATGTTCATGTTTAAATTAGAGTAAAGTTGAAGTTGTAGTAGTGTTATGGAAAGCATTTTGATAGATAATTTGATATGAAACATAATATATATGGTTATGATAATGATTGATGAGGAATGAGTAGTTATGTTAATTCATAAATAAACTAGGAAGAATGTGTTTAAATTACTTGTAATTCATGCTTAATTGATGGTATGCACACCACATGTTTGATTAATTGCCTTGAATTGAAGAAGTTGGGTTTTAATACTAGAACTTGTTAATTTTATGAATTAGTATGAAAATGGGATTATATACGGTCAATTAAAAATATAATCGAAAGTCGAAGTACGTTTATGTGATGAATATTGTAGAAGCTAAAGATGCGATGTTGCACCTTATAGGTGTGAAGAAAGAAGGAGATACAAGCCAACCGAAAGCACTCGAAGCACAAGATCGCGGTAAGTTCATATGACCTTGTTTACTTTTAATATGAGTATGATAATGGTTTTCATGGTGTTGATTCTACTTGAAAATGCTAGTATGGATATAGCAAATTAAAGAGTTAGATTGAAGCATTAAAATGAGAAAGAAAGAGATATGTTTAGACCCAATATTAGCGGGTAAGATTGAATAGGAATAATTGGATCTTGCTCTTGACAATAATATAATTTATTGTCAAATAAGTCAAGGCGAATGAGTTATACTCGAATGAAATAGTCATTATGTTGACTTAACATAAAGGGGTCAAACAACCCAAGGTACTAATGAACGTAGTTAGCGAATATATTGATACATACTTACTAAATTATGTTTTTCATATTGTGAATGATAGGAAAATCGCAGGTTTAAATTGGTGAGCTTGGAACGAATACATCATGATGCCCTTAATGCGCTTCCGGTTGTGTTCAAAATGTCAAACGGGTCAAAACGTCTTTTGGTTGTAAATTATGAATTTCATGTTCGTGCCTTTTGTAAGTATAATTAGTTGATACCTATGCATTAGTAGTTTGTTTGAATGGTTTTAAGAAGTTTTTATGATGACGATTTGCTTAAATTTCGTTATGAGGGTATTTTGGTCAAAAATTTCATGTTTCAAAAATGACGTACTTTAATTCTCTTGACGTTGCGACCTTATGGATATTTGGGTATTACAAGTTGGTATTAGAGCCAAGGTTTGAGGGATTCGAGTGTCCGAACCGGGTACTCGAACTCAAACCGAAAGCTCATGCAAGTATGTGTCCGTTCCGAAGCGCAATTTGGTAAGTGCTCTTAAAAAGGTTTTTACACTTACAATATGGAAAACGGAAAGGGATCATGAAAGTCTCACTAGAATAAATTGTGTAGGATTATTAGGGAATATTATGAGCATTACGAAACTGTAAAAGGGGTCAAAATGGGATTCGAAAGTGAAAATTTCGAGCTGTTAGAGCTGTGCAGCGTCTGTAGAACAGACGTAGCGTTGGCGACGGTCCTTTGTGGTGTCGGCGACGCTACCCCTATAACACGACACACTAACTCACTGTCTACGCAACATCTTCCGCGACGCACAAAACTAAGATCCGTCGGCGACGCAGCTCAAGGCCGTCGCCAATGCCACTTCCCGAATGAAGTTTTGAAAATTGTTATTTTATTTTGCCAAGACTTATAAACCCGTCTTAAACATTCGTTAAACTCTAGAAAGGCACCAGGATGTGAATGAAACCACGATGGTAAGCTAGTTAACCTGTATATATATATATATAGGTATACCAATGATGAATGTACGAACGAATAAGAAAGTTGTGTTCACAGACGGAAGTATGTTATAATTGGCACATCAAGAATGTTGTTAGGAGAATTATATGAACCTGTAACCTACAAGAATGGGGTTTTGAGATTTATGCAATAAATAGAATGATATATGTGTATATAAATGTACACTTACATTTGAATGAATAGTATGATATCTAACATAAGTACGCGATTGTAGATGACGGATGAAGGAGGTTCGAACGCTATGGAACAAATAAGTCAGGATGAATTAAATAAGCTGATTGCGGATGAAGTAGTAAAGACACTTGATGCAAACGTCCCTCGTATAGCACAAGAAGTAGAAAATCAAGTGTTAAGCATAGTGGAAACTATGATGACCAGTAAGATAGACGAACTGAAAGAAATGATAACCGGAATTCAAGGAAAGAAAGAAGCACGTCGGTGTACGTATAAGGAATTCATGGCGTGTAAACCTGCATCTTATAATGGGGAAATAGACCCCATAGAATGTCAAAGATGGATCTCCAACATAGAAGGGGTGTTCATTCGAAGCCATTGTGAGAAGGAAGATCAAGTGATGTTCACCACAGGGCAACTTCAACGACAAGCGAAGGATTGGTGGGATGCGTATAGTAAGGAGATAGGTGAGGATTGTCACACCCCGACCCGCAGCGGAAAAAGGTGATCGGGGCATAATTGGGTTTTCATCAAAGCTCATGACATTTATTATAACGTTTCATATTTATTATCACAATTTAAGGAAGATCATACAATCATAATTACAACATGTCTATACATCTTTCTAGACTTCATTATTTTCTTCTAATGCATTTTCCTATGTGTTCCTTGCTTCATCCTGTTCACCTGTATCATGTGTAAAAATGGTTTTTGGATCAACAAAAGTTGGCGAGTGAACCTTGTTAGAAAAACATTTATTATTTATTTCTGGTTGTATTTAATATGGAAAAATTGTGCAATAATCATATATGAACAAACGTAAATAAACATACAATAACAAACAAATAGCATACAATAACAAACCACCTTGCATGAATATGTAATATGAATGACAATGTAAATGTTGGCAACGTCTCGTTCACGCTCATAGGTAATGGGGAACGGCTCACGCTCATAGGTAATGGGGAGCAGACGGCCTATGATGAAATGTATGTGCGATCAAGGCTCAATCAAACGGAGCCGATCGTATGTTGGCAACGCCTCGTTCACGCTCATAGGTAATGGGGAACAGCTCAACGCTCATAGGTAATGGGGAGCGGCGGCCTATGATAATGTATGTACTGAAAATGATAAATTTAATCTAAACAATAATCACACAAACAGATGATACATGTTGAATATACATTTAATCATGAATATGATGGATGCACAATAGTTTAAAAGTAATAAATAATAAGACACATGATACACCCCAAAAACGTGATTAAAACGGAGAATTTTTAGAGATTCACTCACATTGGGTGCGTTCGGTGGATGATGTTGAATGCGCACGAGTTTAGAGGATTGATCGACGAGGAAAAACTAACCTAATTAATAACGAAAAAGTAAGGTAAATAAATGGATTTTATTAACAATTTAAATAGGATTTTTGGATATATTTTTGTGAGTTTAAGGCTATTTTCTAACTTTAAAAACGTTATTTTTAAGTATTTTTAATTGATTTTTAATTAAATAAATAAATAAAAAATAATAAAAAAAAGAGTTAAATGCTTGGTTGGTCCCTGTGGTTTGCAAATCTTGCAGACTTGGTCCCAGTGGTTCACTAATTACACACTTGGTCCCAGTAGTTTCAAATTTTGCACTGGGGTGGTCCTTATCACTAACCTTTGTTAGATTTCTCAGTTAAGTATATGCAAAATTACTATATTACCCTCCTTCACAAACCTGCAACCTCCACATCCACCTTAAACCCACCACCACCTCCACCGTCAACTGACCACCACCACTGCAACAATCACCGGAAAGGTTAGAAGAAGGAGGTACACCGAAACCGAAGGGGTGTTGAGGCGGTATTCTCGGCGGCTTCAGTCGTCTTCTCCGGCGCTCCGGCAAGTTGCAGGTTTTTGGCGGCGTTTGTTTCCATCGCTGATTTCTTATTTGCTTTGCCGCATTTATCTAATTGCACAAAAAAACTTATCCTCTGTTCTTGTGGGTTCAGATTTACACTTGCTCAGATTCAATGGCTTAACCTTTGCTTTATATTCTTCATCTATAATAATAAAACCTTCATCTCCTCCATTATTATCTTCATTTTCTTCTTCAAATGTCTTCTTTAATTCATCTTCTCCACTAATTTTGTAATTATCCGCAAACGAATTCATCGTTAAAATCTCCGATTACATCTCCGATTCCACGTTCAACTTGATTCAAAATCATTTCTTGTAATTTCTCATATTTTCTACAGCAATCGCATCTGAAAGTATGCACAAATCTGCCCTTATCACGCTTCGATTCAGATCTGCCCTTAGATCTCCGGTGGTGAAGAACTAGATCTCCGGCGGTAGCAGGGATGTGCGATGAAGATAGATGCGGTTAGATAGATGCGGCAAAGCAAATAAGAAATCAGCGATGGAAACAAACGCCGCCAAAAAACCTGCAACTTGCCGGAGCGCCGGAGAAGACGACTGAAGCCGCCGAGAATACCGCCTCAACACCCCTTAGATTTCGGTGTACCTCCTTCTTCTAACCTTTCCGGTGATTGTTGCAGTGGTGGTGGTCAGTTGACGGTGGAGGTGGTGGTGGGTTTAAGGTGGATGTGGAGGTTGCAGGTTTGTGAAGGAGGGTAATATAGTAATTTTGCATATACTTAACTGAGAAATCTAACAAAGGTTAGTGGTAAGGACCACCCGAGTGCAAAATTTGAAACTACTGGGACCAAGTGTGTAATTAGTGAACCACTGGGACCAAGTCTGCAAGATTTGCAAACCACAGGGACCAACCAAGCATTTAACTCTAAAAAAATGTTGACTTTTGACCGTTGACCACGACTGTTGACCGTTGACCGTTGACCGGTTCGATTGTGAATATTATTGCACTGAGTGAGACTCGAACCCGTGACCTCCCGTACGCGTGCACGCAGCTCTACCAACTGAGCTACGTGTCTAACCCGAAATATTTCTGTGTTTAATTATATTTATACACTATTTACGTTAATCCGAAAATCATTTATTTTTAAAAAGGGTTTAATTGTATCGACTCGGTGATCCCCACAGGTCTCGAACCCGGGACCTGT
This sequence comes from Scalesia atractyloides, assembly GCA_947069175.1. Lineage (NCBI taxonomy): Eukaryota > Viridiplantae > Streptophyta > Magnoliopsida > Asterales > Asteraceae > Scalesia > Scalesia atractyloides. Next base: position 944,148 of record CAMTDV010000008.1, on the reverse strand, counting down.
GGTTTAGTTTGGCACACCGTCCACCGCTGGACTGTGTGTCTAACTTGGTAAATATTCTGGTTTTTATTATACTTAACATCTTACTGCGTATGGATCCGGTTCATTTTAAAAAAAAAGAACATTTTTATTACAGCGAATGTGCGTGTGTCAAGGATCGAACTCGGGACGTATGCGTATTTATTTGCACACAGTCCACCGTTGGACTGTGTATCTAACCCGTTCATAATATTGATTTTAATTAATCTTATAACCTAAGTGACTTCGTCTTCTTCGTTCAAAACACAGACAATGGTTAAACCAACTGTTTCCGAACAGATTGTCTTCTTCAGAAATCCGGCAAAGATCGTCGGCTCTGCTTTGTGAACTCCTTCGTTTAACAGTGTGATTCTGGAAATTCCAGAAGTTTTCCGGCGAAAATGGAATATCCGGCAACGTCGTCTGGAATAGATTCTGGGTGAGGAATTGATGTTAGTAATAGTCTAAAAATGGGTTAAAACAGAAAAGTCGAGGTATTTACCGTGTAGATGAAAGTCTCGGTTTTCCGGCAACTTGCAGAGATTTTCCGACGAGTGAAAATTGATTCAAGAATCGGTGCGATTTTGAGCGAAAAGTTTACCAGAGGCTAGGGTGTGCATTTATAGGGAAGAATATCGACGAACTGGGTCTGATTACCGTCTTGATTCGTTGGTCAATAATTCTCCGGCGGTTATGACTGATGTCGCGGACTGGACATCGGTTATAACCGATGTAAGAGTTATTATACACGTTAAGTCACAAGAAACCGACAGTGAATGGCGAAATCGTCGGGATTTCCGACGACTGCGAATTGGGCGCGTCGGTTGACTGATTTTGAAATCGAGATTTGATATTTGAATTAATTGTTTTGATATATTACTAAAGAACACAAGTGGCGGAGTGGTTGGATGGATGTGAGTTAAGACTTTGAAGTTACCCAGCTGACCCGGGTTCGAAACCCGGCTTCAGCATTTAATTTTTTTCTCACTATTTTTTTATAAATTTTCAAATATAAATTTTATATTCTAATATACTTATTAATTATGTATCGTTTAAAATTAATTTGAGCATTAAATATGCAACGAAATTTTTAACTGGTTGTCCGGTTAATAAACGAAGCGGGTTTGGTTACCCGGTTTTTTACGGATGTTACAGTATCCCCTACTTTTAGAAATTTCGTCCCGAAATTTAAGTAGTGGCATGTTTGTCTCAAAAGGATGGTGTTTTAATTTGGCAATTGCATACATATAAGGGGGTAAGAGTTTAAATTTTTGTTTGAGGTGGTAACGTTCCTTGTAAGGGTTGAGTACCCTGCTACAGGAATCGGTTTTTGATGCCTATGATAAAATATTGATAAACAGAGTTGATTGACTGAATACGATTTCATGCGCAAGAGTTTTGATATGTTTGGAAAGATAAGGTTATATCCTAAAACAAAACTTCTACTACTAAAACCCACATGGAACTTCTCATAATCGCCTGACAATGCCTCTGATCCTTTGACAAGAATACTTATATATAGGAAGTACCAGCGGCGTATCCACCATATTCTTGTCAAATTTTCATTGACTTTGTCAGTAAATCATGATTGGTTCTATGATGTGACTCTAGAACATAAACAAACACAACAACCAAAGCCTGAGTCCTAATTCTGATAGTATACATGTTCGAATGGTGATAGTACCTCTCTCGTTTGTTATGATGGAGAGGTTAGTCTATGTAGAAATAGAACACAATCCAATTTATTTAAATGATGAAATGATATGAATGCTAAATCAGTGAGTATAAAACAAACTTCAACCAAGACATTACTAAACCCTACATGGAACTTCTCATAACCGCCTGACAATGCCTCTGATCCTTTGACAAGAATACTTGTATATAGGAAGTACCAGCGGCGTATCCACCATATTCTTGTCAAATTTTCATTGGTTTTATCAGTAAGTTATGATTAGTCCTATGTGACTCTAAAACATAAACAAACACAATCAACCAAAGCTTGAGTCTTAATTCTGATAGTATACATGTTTGAATGATGACAGTTCCTCTCTCGTTTGTTATGAGGAGAGGTTAGTCTATGTAGAAGTGAGACACAGCCCAACTTCTTTAAATAATGAGATTGAAATACGTTGAGATGTATGATGATATGAATGTTAAATCAACGAGTATAAAACAAAACTGAAATAGTAATTCGCATTAAGATCCTTGGATAAATTTCCAATTTATAATTGAGATACGTGAAAATTGAGATAACATAAAGAAAAACATAAAAAACGAAGCGTTTGGAGTTGAATCTTGATTTTTGGTGAAGAAACTAGTTGGGTGGTTCGTTTGGGCCGTCATTATCTTCAATAGGATTGGAGTTGATGTTGAAAACTCTTCCTCTTGCTGGTGGCCTAGTGGTTGGGTTTTCTTGATTTGCTTGGTTAACTGGGTTGGCTTGAGCTTGGACGTTTATGATGTTAATCAATCGAGGGCACGTGTTTCTAAAGTGGGTAGGGTCGCCACAATTGAAACAAGCTTGAACATATGGGAGCATGGGGTATTGGGGTTGTTGATATGTTTGGATCATGTTTTGAGTAGGGGGTGAGGTTTGGTTTTGAGAGGTGCGGCAAACCTTGCTCAAATGACCATAGCGTCCACAATTCGCACATAGTCGACAAAGTAAGGTAGATGGATGGTGATAAAAACAGGTGTTACATTGTGGGTGAGGTCCTAGGTAAGGTTTCTTATTTGGGTATGTTGAGTTGGGTGCTACTTGAGTGATTGGGATAGCTTGGAGGGGTATGGCTTGTGAAATTGGTTGGTTGCGTTGGGTGACAGCGAAAAGTTGCCCATCTCATTTTCTCTTAGGAATGGATCGTGAAGGGGATTCGGTTTGGGTTTGTTGAACTTGAACTACAATGTTGGGTATTACGGCAGCCATTTGTTGAGCGATTTGGGCAGCCATGCGCTCGCGAGCTTTTCCTGCTCTCATCTTCCTACGAGCGGAATTAGAAGACATCTACAAGGAATACATAACAAGAGTATGAGTTGGATGTTTTTGGGATCATGTGTCATATTTAGAAATGAACATTCATAAAATAAACATAGCAAAATAAATCTACTACATCCATAGGATGTCTTGGGCTTTGCTCGTAATTGGGCCTTGCATGCCGCCATACTTCACCTTCGTAATCATGTGGGCCCCCATGATTACCGGGTTTTTCATATGGTTCGCATGTGTTAGTCTGGTTACGTACACTAAAACCCGGAGAAAATCGAGAAATATGTATTTAACGTATGATATTCGGAATGTATCCAGGTGTGGACACGTGACACCTCAAAGTGGGGTTAGTTCGAACGACGTTTGGTGTGGCATGCTTTGGCCTAATAGGTCCTTCGTACTCTCATCGTTAGTCCCCAGGTAGGCAAACTGGTCCGTTATATTGGATTTATACGAATGCCAACCTAGACAGGACGTTCCGACTACCGGTACTTGTACCCTTACAGTTACTACATGCCCGTCGCAAAACTCACTTTGATGAGATTTGAAAAATGAAAAATGCGACAAAATCTTGAATAACGGAAGTATGAAGATGATTTGAATATGTGAACATTGAAATATGTATGATGAATATGTATGTAAGTATGTATGTTTGACTGTAAGTGTAAAAATGGTTTTTGGATCAACAAAAGTTGGCGAGTGAACCTTGTTAGAAAAACATTTATTATTTATTTCTGGTTGTATTTAATACGGAAAAATTGTGCAATAATCATATATGAACAAACGTAAACAAACATACAATAACAAACAAATAACATACAATAACAAACAAATAGCATACAATAACAAACCACCTTGCATGAATATGTAATATGAATGACAATGTAAATGTTGGCAACGTCTCGTTCACGCTCATAGGTAATGGGGAACGGCTCAAGCTCATAGGTAATGGGGAGCAGACGGCCTATGATGAAATGTATGTGCGATCAAGGCTCAATCAAACGGAGCCGATCGTATGTTGGCAACGCCTCGTTCACGCTCATAGGTAACGGGGAACAGCTCAACGCTCATAGGTAATGGGGAGCGGCGGCCTATAATAATGTATGTACTGAAAATGATAAATTTAATCTAAAACAATAATCACACAAACAGATGATACATGTTGAATATACATTTAATCATGAATATGATGGATGCACAATAGTTTAAAAGTATTAAATAATAAGACACATGATACACCCCAAAAACGTGATTAAAACGGAGAATTTGTAGAGATTCACTCACATTAGGTGCGTTCGGTGGATGATGTTGAATGCGCACGAGTTTAGAGGATTGATCGACGAGGAAAAACTAACCTAATTAATAACGAAAAAGTAAGGTAAATAAATGGATTTTATTAACAATTTAAATAGGATTTTTGGATATATTTTTGTGAGTTTAAGGCTATTTTCTAACTTTAAAAACGTTATTTTTAAGTATTTTTAATTGATTTTTAATTAAATAAATAAATAAAAAATAATAAAAAAAATGTTGACTTTTGACCGTTGACCACGACTGTTGACCGTTGACCGTTGACCGGTTCGATTGTGAATATTATTGCACTGAGTGAGACTCGAACCCGTGACCTCCCGTACGCGTGCACGCAGCTCTACCAACTGAGCTACGTGTCTAACCCAAAATATTTCTGTTTTTAATTATATTTATACACTATTTACGTTAATCCGAAAATCATTTATTTTTAAAAAGGGTTTAATTGTATCGACTCGGTGATCCCCACAGGTCTCGAACCCGGGACCTGTGGTTTAGTTTGGCACACCGTCCACCGCTGGACTGTGTGTCTAACTTGGTAAATATTCTGGTTTTTATTATACTTAATATCTTACTGCATATGGATCCGGTTCAGTTTTAAAAAAAGAACATTTTTATTACAGCGAATGTGCGTGTGTCAAGGATCGAACTCGGGACGTATGCGCATTTATTTGCACACAGTCCACCGCTGGACTGTGTGTCTAACCCGTTCATAATATTGATTTTAATTAATCTTATAACCTAAGCGACTTCGTCTTCTTCGTTCAAAACACAGACAATGGTTAAACCAACTGTTTCCGAACAGATTGTCTTCTTCAGAAATCCGGCAAAGATCGTCGGCTCTGCTTTGTGAACTCCTTCGTTTAACAGTGTGATTCTGGAAATTCCAGAAGTTTTCCGGCGAAAATGGAATATCCGGCAACGTCGTCTGGAATAGATTCTGGGTGAGGGATTGATGTTAGTAATAGTCTAAAAATGGGTTAAAACAGAAAAGTCGAGGTATTCACCGTGTAGATGAAAGTCTCGGTTTTCCGGCGACTTGTAGAGATTTTCCGGCGAGTGAAAATTGATTCAAGAATCGGTGCGATTTTGCGAAAAGTTTACCAGAGGCTAGGGTGTGCATTTATAGGGAAGAATATCGACGAATTGGGTCTGATTACCGTCTTGATTCGTTGGTCAATAATTCTCCGGCGGTTATGACTGATGTCGCGGACTGGACATCGGTTATAACCGATGTAAGAGTTATTATACACGTTAAGTCACAAGAAACCGACAGTGAATGGCGAAATCGTCGGGATTTCCGACGACTGCGAATTGGGCACGTCGGTTGATTGATTTTGAAATCCAGATTTGATATTTGAATTAATTGTTTTGATATATTACTAAAGAACACAAGTGGCGGAGTGGTTGGATGGATGTGAGTTAAGACTTTGAAGTTACCCAGCTGACCCGGGTTTGAAACCCGGCTTCAGCATTTAATTTTTTTCTCACTATTTTTTTATAAATTTTCAAATATAAATTTTATATTCTAATATACTTATTAATTATGTATCGTTTAAAATTAATTTGAGCATTAAATATGCAGCGAAATTTTTAACTGGTTGTCCGGTTAATAAACGAAGCGGGTTTGGTTAACCCGGTTTTTGACGGATGTTACAAGGATAAACTACAAACTCTTACATGGCAAGAATTCAAGGAACCCTTCATGAAGTATCATTGTCCACAATCGGCTGTAGATAGAATTCAAGAAGACTTCCTCTGTCTTCGACAGAAGAATGAAATAATCGATGAAATCACGGACATTTTCCTCGATAAGATGAAGTTTTGTAAGGAATTCACAAGAACGGAGAGAATGAAGATCACCCGCTACCATGATAAGCTAAAAGCTGAATACAGAGAGTTCATCACTCATTCTAAATGTGAAACTTTGAACGAGCTCATTAATTGGCGAGAGACAGAGAGATCGAATTGAAAAGGCAAGAAGAGCGAGGGGAGAAGAGGCAAGCTGAAAAGGGGACAACTCAAAGTACTTCCAAGAAACCCAAATATTACAATCATAGTAAGAAAGAGACTTCTAAGCGAGGATTTCCAAGATGCAAGACATGTGGGAAACTCCACACGGAGAATGTTTAATGGGAAGAAAGGGGTGCTACCATTGTGGTCAAGAGGGACATCTGTACTACAACTGTCCTATTCCAAAAAAAGGTATGTTACAATTGTAACGAATCAGGCCATGTGAAAGCAGAATGCCCAAAACTCAAGCAAGGAACAAAGAAGGAAGGTAAGAAGGAAGAAATCCCAAGTGCTAGAGGAAGAATGTTTCAGATCTCGTCAGAGGAAGCAAGGGCCCACCCGAATGTTGTATCAGGTATATTTGTGTTAAACTCTATACCTGCATATGTATTGTTTGATACTGGAGCTAGTAGGTCATTTGTTTCAAAAAATTTATTCATTCCCCATCGTTTGTGATAGAAAGAATGCCCGTACCTTTAGAAGTAGAAATAGCTGATTGCAAGAGTTATTTATTACACGAGATATGTAGGAATTGTAAACTCACCATAGAAGATGAAGAATTTGATATTGATCTTATTTCCATGGTTTTGGGAGAATTCAAAGTAGTTGTGGGCATGGATTGGCTATCCCGACACCACACGGAGATTTTATGTGAAAGTAAAGTTATTCGTGTCATATCTCCTAAAGGGAAGCAAGTAAATATTTGTGGGGAGCGGGTGATAGAGAATAAATTATGCACCATTGTTTAAGCGGTTAAACATGTAAGAAACGGAAGTAAGGCCTTCTTAGCCTATGTGGTCGATACTAAACAAGATACCCCAAGAATAAATGATACAAAAATCATGAATGAATATCTGGATGTGTTTCTGGATGAATTACCAGGATTGCCGCCTGAAAGAGAAGTAGAATTTCGAATCGAATTGGAACCAAACGCCAAACTGGTAGCTAAAACTCCTTACCGGTTTGCACCCGATGAGGTACGAGAATTAATGGTTCAATTACAAGAGCTCCTAGAAAAAGGTTTTATACGTCCCAGTGTATCCCCTTGGGGAGCACCAGTCCTGTTTGTAAAGAAGAAGGATGGTTCGATGCGCATGTGCATCGACTATCGTGAGCTCAATAAACTCACAGTGAAAAACCGATATCCCTTGCCGAGAATAGATGATCTTTTTGATCAATTACAAGGAGCAAGTTGGTTTTCAAAGATTGATCTACGTTCGGGATATCACCAATTACGGGTGAGGGAAGAAGATGTAGCTAAGACTGCGTTTAGAACTCGATATGGACATTATGAGTTCTTAGTAATGTCTTTCGGGTTGACTAACGCCCCGGCCGCATTTATTGGATTTAATGAATAGAGTATGCCGAAACATGCTAGACAAATTTGTCATAGTATTCATAGATGATATTTTAGTATGCTCTCGATGTGAACTGAAACATACTCAAACTTGTGAGTAGTACTCGAGACACTCCGAAAGGAAAGATTATACGCTAAGTTTTCCAAATGTGCGTTTTGGCTCAGAGAGATACAATTTTTAGGCCATGTGATTAATGAGGAAGGAATTTCAGTAGATCCGTCTAAGGTATAAGCCGTTATTAATTGGTTGCCTCCGAAAAATGTAAATGAAGTAAGAAGTTTCCTCGATTTAGCTGGTTATTATAGGAGATTTATCCAAAATTTCTCTAAAATAGCCCTACCTATAACCAAATTGACTAAGAAGGAAGAAGAATTTTTGTGGGGTGTTGAACAAGAGAAAGCCTTTCTTATATTAAAGGAAAAACTGTCAAGTTCTCCGGTCTTGACCTTACCAGAAGGAACAGAAGATTTAGTGGTATACACGGATTCATCGCATCAAGGGTTGGGGTGTGTCTTGATGCAACGAGGCAAGGTCATTGCTTATTCTTCAAGACAACTTAAACAACACGAAGGCAATTATCCGACTCATGATTTAGAGCTAGCAGCTGTAGTTTTTGCTTTGAAGATTTGGAGACACTACCTGTACGGAACGAAATGTACCATTTCCTCATATCACAAGAGTCTCAAATATTTCTTTGAGCAAAAAGATCTTAACATGAGACAATAAAGGTGGCTAGAATTAATCAAAGATATGATTGCGACATCCTTTATCATCCGGGTAAAGCCAACGTCGTAGCAGATGCTCTAAGCCGAAAATGATATTCGCCACCCATTGGAGTGAAATCTATGAGAATGATAGTTACCCCAAACCTTCTTGAAGCAATACAAGAAGCCCAAATTAAATCATTGAATGCAGATAATCCAGAGAATGAAAGAACGAAAGGGTTTGTTTATAAACTCGAAACAAACGCAAATGGGATTAAAACAAGGTATGACCGGATTTGGATACCACATTTCTGCGATACGAAGACTCTGTTACTGGAAGAAGCACATAAGTCATGCTACTCGGTTCATCCGGGAGCTACCAAAATGTACCATGATTTAAAAAGGAATTATTGGTGGTCGGGAATGAAACGCGATATCGTCAAGTATGTATCTAAATGTTTAACATGTTTACAAGTGAAGGTAGAACATCAAAAGCCGTATGGGAAAATGCAGCCGTTGGAAATTCCAGTATGGAAGTGGGAAGAGGTAACTATGGATTTGATAACTAAACTTCCCAAAACAAAAAGGGGTCACGATGCTATCTGGGATGTTGTCGATCGCCTCCAAAGAGTGCCCATTTCTTACCAATACGAGAGTCTTACTCTTCAGAAAGAATGGCAGGAATATTTGTGAATGAAATAGTTTCCCGTCACGGGATGCCGGTGTCCATAGTCTCAGATCGAGACGCCAGATTCACTTCTCGATATTGGAGGAGATTTCACGAAGATATGAGCACCAAGCTGCACTTGAGTACCACTTATCACCCCCAAACGGATGGACAATCAGAAAGAACTATACAGACATTGGTTGATATGCTAAGAGCATGTGTCTTAGATTTTGAGGGGAAATTGGGATGACCATTTGCCCTTAGTAGAATTTTCATACAACAATAGCTACCAAAGCAGTATTAAAATGGCACCGTATGAAATGTTGTATGGGATAAAATGTAGGACCCCTATATGTTGGGGAGAAGTAGGACAAAGGGATCTCGCTCCCAAGGATTTAGTAGCAAGAACTAATGAAAAGATTGACCTTGTACGAGCTCGGTTAAAGGCAACATAGGACCGATAAAAGTCCTATGCAGACAAAAGAAGGCGTCCTATTAAATTCCAAGTGGGGGACCGAGTATTAGTGAAGGTCTCCCCATGGAAGGGTGTGATTTGATTTCGTAAACGAGGGAAGTTGGGTCCTTGTTATATTAGGCCATATAAAATTTTAGCTCGTATTGGGAAGGTAGCGTATCGATTAGAATTGCCCCCAGCCCTGGATGGCATTCACAACACCTTTCATGTGTCCCAATTACGAAAGTGCCTCACTGATGAGACGGATCACGTATCACTTGAAGACATTATGGTGGACGAAAGAATGAATTATATCGAAAGACCAATAGCCATAAAAGATTCCAAGATAAAAACCCTTCGTAATAAAGAGATTAAGCAAGTATTAGTTCAATGGCAACACAGGAAGGGATCGGATCTCACTTAGGATCCAGAGGAAGAAATGCGAAAGTATTACCTGGATTTATTTGGTACGTATTCAGGTTTCGGGGATGAAACCTTCTCTAAGGAGGGTAGATATGTAACACCCCAAATTCTATACTACTTAATTAAGTTAGAGATAAAAATATGAAAATAAAATCTTAGCCATTATTAACTAGACACCAAACTTGAAGGACTGAAGATGGATATATGGTAAAGTTGAATTGAAATTAGATAAATAAAGAAAAAAAATAAACACATACATCTTACTGATGTATGTGTGTATCGAACCAAGCCAGAGAAGAAGAAGAGCAAACCCTAGAATCCACAAAATCTGCCAAATCAAAGGAGAATTGAAGCTAAAATCCATGCATGTGTTAAGAATTGTTCTCACATAAGTGTTCCTAACATCAAGTAAGTTGAATTTCATGATTTAATGGTTTTTGATAAAGTGGGTTATGCATAATTCGTGAAGATAGGATGAAATTGAACATGAATGTTAGTTCATAACAATGTGTAGGAGTTGTAATGAACTTGATTTTGACCATATTGATGATTTAGAATAAAACCTATTTGTAATTGAAGAATGATGAAGTTTAGTTATGTTCATGTTTAAATTAGAGTAATGTTGAAGTTGTAGTAGTGTTATAGAAAGCATTTTTATAGATAATTTGATATGAAACATAATATATATGGTTATGATAATGATTGATGAGGAATGAGTAGTTATGTTAATTCATAAATAAACTAGGAAGAATGTGTTTAAATTACTTGTAATTCATGCTTAATTGATGGTATGCACACCACATGTTTGATTAAATTCCTTGAATTGAAGAAGTTGGGTTTTAATACTAGAACTTGTTAATTTTATGAATTAGTATGAAAATGGGATTATATACGGTCAATTAAAAATATAATCGAAAGTCGAAGTACGTTTATGTGATGAATATTGTAGAAGCTAAAGATGCGATGTTGCACCTTATAGGTGTGAAGAAAGAAGGAGATACAAGCCAACCGAAAGCACTCGAAGCACAAGATCGCGGTAAGTTCATATGACCTTGTTTACTTTTAATATGAGTATGATAATGGTTTTCATGGTGTTGATTCTACTTGAAAATGCTAGTATGGATATAGCAAATTAAAGAGTTAGATTGAAGCATTAAAATGAGAAAGAAAGAGATATGTTTAGACCCGATATTATTGAATAGGAATAATTGGATCTTGCTCTTGACAATAATATAATTTATTGTCAAATAAGTCAAGGCGAATGAGTTATACTCGAATGAGAGTCATTATATTGACTTAACATAAACGGGTCAAACAACCCAAGGTACTAATGAACGTAGTTAGCGAATATATTGATACATACTTACTAAATTATGTTTTTCATATTGTGAATGATAGGAAAATCGCAGGTTTAAATTGGTGAGCTGGAATGAATACATCATGATGCCCTTAATACGCTTCCGGTTGTCTTCAAAATGTCAAACGGGTCAAAACGTCTTTTGGTTGTAAATTATGAATTTCATGTTCGTGTCTTTTATAAGTATAATTAGTTGATACCTATGGATTAGTAGTTTGTTTGAATGTTTTAAGAAGTTTTTATGCTGACGATTTGCTTAAATTTCGTTATGAGGGTATTTTGGTCAAAAATTTCATGTTTCAAAAATAACGTATTTTAATTCTCTTGACATTACGACCTTATGGATATTTGGGCATTACAACAGTATCACCATTTTGCCCCTGAGTTTGGCCTAGACGGCCAACAAACCAGCGGTAAAATGGTAATTTACATTTTAAATTTTAAATTCAAAATTTACCAGGGATAGCTCAAACTGTACATTGCGTCTAGGTCTAGACGACTTCTAGGCCTTGATAGTATGACCATTTTGCCCCTGCGTTTGGCCTAGACGGCCAACAAACCAGGGGTAGAATGGTCTTCTTGCTAGAGCAAGACGGGGCGTCTAGGTCTAGACGACCCGTATATTCACATTAATTTTTTTTGGTATAACTAATAGTATTTTATTTACTTAGTTTAAACTTTGATATAAGCCGACATTCCACCAGTACACCGAAGGCACAAACAGACGGTAATCATACTCTCCGAGCTCTCACGTCCCACCGTCGCCACCGGCAGTATTGACATTTCATCATCTGCCGGTGCTGACGGTTGGACGTGAGAGCTCGGAGAGTATAATTGCTGATGTTTGTCAATACCGGGAGTTTGTTGGTTTTTAGATGGGCTTTGTATGGTTTAATTGTTATGCCTTGGGTGTATAGAAGGAATGTCAGCTTATATGAAAGTCCAAATTAAGTAAATAAAATCCTATTAGTTATACCAAAAGTTTTTTTATTGTACTAAAAAAATCTTTGTATTAATTATACAAATAAATCGTATTAAACATAAAAAAAATCAGACGAAGTTCTTGCTTTGTTGACCGTGGTTGACCAAAACTGATCGTCAGACGATAACTGAGAATCGTTAGGTGCTGTAGAAACACCTGAAATAAGTTCAACAACATATCACAGTGTTAAACAACAAGACACTCTTTTACACAAACAAAAAACATATGTATTTAAAAAAGGACAGTATTTCTCATTTACCTGGATTTACTCCTCAAGTTTCCCTTCAGTTACAGTCTTCGATTGAGCACAAGACACTCTTCAATTGAGCACAAGACACTCTTTGACGTGTAGTCGATTGAGATACAAATTTCCACGCTGGAAACTGTCCCTCCAATAGTTTTTTTCCAAAATATATAAGGCCGATCTCCATCGGGTAAATATGTTTTTATCTCACTTTGTAACGGGTTGCTTTTCAAATCATCTCTGTGAGGTACGGATTGCGCGCATGGGGGTGCCTCACCACCATATCCTCCACCATCACGAATAATGTCTTGTACACTAGAAACAACCTCCTCTTGCTCGTTAGAATTAGGAACACCGCTCTCCCCCTAACAACGATATCACCATTAGTAAATAATTAAAACAACAACTAGTTTAACCTAATAACTGTTACCGTATTGGCTTCAGGCACCCATGAGTCGCCAGAATACGCCCCAAAGAAATAGTTGCCGTCCCAGTTTGATGACATTTCACCACATTTGAATGATATCAGATGAAGTAATATAACCCAAATTTCATGACAAAGAGAATTCCGACGACGAATTTAAAGTTTTATGCAAGACATCAAATGCTCTGCATGGGTCTATTTAACAAAGAAATATACGCCCCGTCTACGCCTAGGCGGGGCGTATCACTTTACTACTTTACTGACATGCATTGAACGATATCAGATGAAGTAATATAAGCCAAAGTTCATGACCGAGAGAATTCCGACGACGAATTGAAAATTTTCTGCGACATCAAATGCTCGGCATGGGTCTATTTAACAACGACATATAAGTCCCGTCTAGGCCTAGACGAGGCATATCACTTTACTACTTTACTGACATGCATCTAGAGCACAACCTTCAAGACGGCTCGTCTAGGCCTAGACGCCCCGTCTTGGGCTGGGCCTAGACGCCCCGTCTTGGGCTGGTCGTCTTCAACAACCGTCTACGGCTAGACGCTTCGTCTGATGTGACTGATTTGACGTTGTACGAGCTAGAAATGTGGTCGGAGAAAAGGAAACCTAGACGTCCCGTCTAGGTTTAGACGACCCATCTAAAAGGTGTCTAAATAGGCAGATGAGTGTGTGAATATGTAGACCCAATAGTAAATACTATTACATTTTTACTAGAATTGGTTAAATTGATCACACTAAATACAACTGGAGTAAGATAAACCAACAATCCTCACTTAAAAAGATATCGAGCATCCACCAACTGGAGAGGCTGGAAATCAACCAGATTCTTCGACTGAACGTACATCGGTTGCGAGCAAATAAAACATCCTTAGGCGGAACACTTAACAAAGGAACAAAAAACATCATGCAATGGCCGATTCAACCGAGTACATCGACCACCGGTTGTCTAATGGGCATTCCACCGGATAAAGGCCGGTATACACCGGTAAAAGAACGTTAGGAGCATGCCAGAGATGAAACCCTAATCATTTAGGGAAAAACTTTTAGAGAGAAAGTGGAAAGTATGAGAGATGAATGGTTCGACAGAAACGGGTATGAAAACCTAGAGTTAAAGCGGCGGTAGAGAAAACAACAAAGGGGTTGCCATTCATTCATCTTTATATGGATGACCCGACCCACCAAGATCCATATTCTTAGCACCGGATCACGTACCTGCTTACTCGTATTCGACCCAAAGTCAAATCCATGGTCCTTTATTTAGCCGGGTCATCAACCATTTTTATCTATTAATTTATTAATTAATTAATAATAAATTGTATGAATCAAAGTTAAAATGAATTTATTCCACACTTTAAAAACCTACTTAGTTGTTAGTTACCTTATAACGAAACTCCTCAAACGTACTTAGTTGTTAGTTAGCTTTATAACAAAATTCTTCTACACACTAAATATGAACCATTTTGATGCAACATTCCATACAATTTGACTCTTTTCAAAAAAATAATATTTTTGTTTAAAATGTAAAAAAATACTTATGTCATTATATTATTAATATGTTTGTCCACCATCCGTCCACCAGACGGGTATAGAACTAGTTTGTATGGTTCTAGCAATGCTCAACTCAGTATTAGGTTCGTACTAGACGCTCTTAGGTATTTCATTGAAATTTGCTTTTTCCAAAACAAAATATGGATGGATTGCATTTATACACAAAACAAAAGTCAGATACTAAAGTTGATTAAAATGGATATCATAAACACTCTACGATATTGGAAAAGTTTAACAATAAAGTACAACCCAGGTGACTAGAATTCATTAACGACAAGATTAAGCAAGGGTTTATTCGTAAAAAATGCTTCCAAGTTACCTATTAAAATTTGAGCAGCGTCATAGAATGACTCCTTTGTCATAGCCGTCATATGAGGCAAAAGAACGACATTATCCAATTCAAACATCTCTTTAGGTACATTTGGTTCATTTTCAAAAACATCCAAACCAGCACCACCAATTTCACCTTCAACCAAACACTTCACTAATTCCGCTTCATTAATGATGGCCCCACGGGCCATGTTCACGATGATACCTTTTTTGCCCAAGGCCATCATGACTTTGTTGTTGATCATGTGACGTGTTTCATTGGTTAACGCACAACATATGACCAAAGCATCAGAGTCAGAAGCGAGTTGGATGATATCCGAGTAAAAAGTGAAGGCCGTAGAGGGCTTTTTCTGCCTTGAGGAGTATGAGACTATGCAACCCATGGCCTCTAGTCTTATGGCAACTCTAGATCCAATGTTTCCAAACCCAAGAATTCCAACTCGTTTGCCTCTTAACTTGAAAACCATAACGATCAAAATAAGCTATTTAAAGTTACACTAATATTAATAGTATTTTAACCGCAAAATCGATTTTGTCTTTTAAAGTTACATTAATAGTAACATTTTTAACCGCCAATAATTGTGTTAACATGAATTATAAACAATGGTTGAGTTGAGTATTTATTTATTGTGGTGAATTTGTTGCTTTGCCTATAAAATAATGTAATTATAACAATGATTGAGTTGAGGATTTATTTATTGTGGTGATTATGTTGCTTTGCCTATATAATAATGTAATTATATATTCCTTAAAGTTTTAAAAACCGGTTTTTAAATTATATTGGGTTAGACTAAGAATTGGTTCAATCAGTTGAACCGAGTTGACTAATTAACCTTATAAATCCATAAAATACAGTTTTAACTAAAAAAATAATTCAAAACTACATCATTCCACAAAAAAAAATATTCCAAAAGTTAATCTTTAATAAAAAAAAATAATCCAAAAATTCATTATCGGTACCTTTTTAGCGCTAAATTTTACTAAGAAGATAAATCATCATTTTTTTGACGCATAAAAGATTAAAAATCCATATTTTTACTTTAGCCCAGTGGCAATATACGGTATAACCCAATTTATGGGCGATACAACTTCTTTGTCGTTTCCTCATCTTACAAGTATGATTCGTTCCGGCTAAGCTTTTAGCATCCGGTTTAACCGGCTCGTTTAAACCGGTTTTTAAAACCTTGGCTAAAATATTTTGAACACTCGATTAATAACTTACCTTTGAACCAAGAGTATACTCCCCTGAAGTCGCCCAACGTCCACCACGAACAAACCTATCACCACTAGTAATTCTTCTCATAACGTCGATCAACAGTCCTACCGCGGCATCCGCTACATCATCCGAAAACACATCTCCAGTGTTAGTGACAGTAATCCCACGGCGGCGACATTCGGCCATGTCAATATGATTGACACCAGTGGAAGCAGTGACAACAAGTTGGAGAGCGGGAAGGTCGCATATCACGTCGGCTGTGATCGGGCCTATGCCGGAGCACAAGACAGCTTTCACAGATTGTGCATGGGCTTGGAGGAAGTCATGAGTAGGTAATGGTGAGTCGTATGCTTTGAGGATGTAAAATTTGCTAGAGAAGTCTTGTTCGTGGACCGCGAAGACGGGTGGCGGACGGAGGACGAGTACTTGCCGGAGTTCTGACGGTTGGGACGACGGAGATTGGTGATCCTGTGGCTTTGGATCCATTAATATAGAAAGAAATCAACTTTTGTTAGTGGAAGATAAGAGAACACAACCTTTTGACACCCATGTGACATGGTCCATATAGCATTAATATAAAGTGGTGATAATATTCGGTTTTAAACCGGTTAGATTGAAAATTGAATCAGATTCAAACCGTTAAAAATCTGAAACCGAATAACAAATAATGGGTATTTTACTTATATCATTAAGTCAATCCAATTACATTTTTCTTACCCAAACAAAGCCCTACAACAAATAATGGTTATTTGGTTTTTAGTAAAACCGAAAACCGAACATAATTCAAAAATTGATTTTCGGTTTGGTTTGGAACTACTTAAATTTGAATACGGTTATTTTGGTTTCAGACGAAAAGCCTTTATGTTACTACTTGTAGATGTGTAAATAAAGCAAGTCAAGCTAAACTTTGAGCTTTATTCATCTGACTTTACAAAGTTCGAGCTCAAGTCCAACATGAGCTCTATAACTGAAGCTTGGGTTTTGCTCTTGAGAAAAATCTTAAGACCCCAAGTTTCACTCGGCCCTGTCTTTATTTTTACTTTTTTTTTGTGTGATTTAGTTACTTTGATCATAGTTATAAATAAGATAATTCTTTTTTTTTTTGTAATATGTGTTTAATATCAAGTAGAAATTGTATGTATCTAATAAATAAAACGTTGTCCTACATGTCACAAATTTGTGAGACAAGATTCCTTTTAGCGTTTCTTTTATTTCAACTCATCGCATTTACAATTATAAAATATAATATACTAAATAATTTATTTACTTCAAATATATAAATTTATTAGTTAATAATTTATACGTACTTTCGATCATATTATATCTCAAAATGTCACTCTATAATTTCTAAATCTTCATTAATAACTATTTAATATTTCGTTTCTAACCTAGATATACATTTATATAAATAACGCACTTAAGCTTGCGAGACTAGTCAAGCTTGTTATATGAATATTGTTTGTACTTGCTTCCCATTTATGCTTGAGCCCGTTTAAGTTTTACTTGATTCGAACTTATAACAAGTCCGATCTCATATAATCCACAAACAACTTAGCGCTTTTAAAACCCTAATGTTCATCGGTTAGTAGAACCTTTAATATATTTACTAGCTGAGGTAAAAATTCTCTTAAATCCACATTAAACAATTATTTTACCTTTTTGTTTATATAAAAAGTTACAAAAAGACGCAATCTTGTTTTATTGCAAGCACGTTTCAATATGATGCTTCTGTGGTGGTTTTGGGGTTGCTTAATTTCTAATCATTCCCAAGGCCCAATCTGCTTAAAGATTGAGCTCGTAAATTTGGGCCAAAAAGCTTGATCACTGGGCTGGAAATGAATATGTTTTCGGCCTTGTTAATCTAATTTATGCAACATGAACAAAAGGTAGCTTTAATGGTTTAATGGATCAGCAACTTTTACGTGTTTAGAAACAATTTTAAACAGTTTTGATTTGCACTTATAAATATGAATTCTTTTAACATTTGTTATGCCATTTGGATATTAAGTAGTTTTTTCTTAGTTTTAGTTTCCCTATTAAACATTTTTCAAAATTTTGATTTGCTTAATACCGTTTTATAGAGAAGCATTCAATTATATCTAAATAAATCAACTTTAAAAACTTTTTAGGGGTTTTTTTTAGTTAATTCTCTGTATTTTATCAGATTGTTATTGTTATAAATAATATATTTATCACAAAAGCAGTGTTCTGAGTGTAAGGGAGTCAAGCCGAGCTCTCCTAAGCTTGAGTTTGGCTCGTTTAGAGATTTATTTTTCAAGAGCTCGAATTCAGCTTGTAGATAGTTTTCCAAGGTAGAGCTTGACACCTTTACTGCTTATTAGCTATTAATTAATTTATTTATCTATATTTAAAACTATTTTAATCTAAATTTATAATTCTAATTTTTATATAGCACATATGTACATAATAGATATTATATAAATTTTGATATTATATGTTTATACATGATATATGTTATCATGTAAATATAAATTCGATATATTATATAAAAAGTTAATAAACGGTAGGATCGTCCAATTTTTTAAGCCTAGTCAAAGTCTATATGTGAAGCTTAAGCTCGATTATTAAAAGAGCTTCAATATAAGCTTGCATCTATTAGCTTGACTCAATTCGATATTTTAGTAATATGATCCTGAGTATCTCATGAGCGACTCGACACTTTTTAAGACCCATGATGCACTGCTCGAAAGTTTGGCCGGTGTGATTTGACATCATAATTTGGTGACCTAGTGTTCACACTTCTTCTATGTTCTATCTCCACGATATAGTCGAATCACAAAGTTATTACACTACAAGTGCTTATGAGGCCCATTTTGTTTTTATGTTAAAGTTATGAATTAATTATATCATTAATAAAATATTTGACCCTTCAAAAAAATAAAAAATGTAAAGACTTTAGCCGCATCACTTTGGAAGATGACCCCTATGTACCAACATGTCTATGCTTCGGTGTGCGAATCCTCAACTTGATCTAATCACATGCTTCTTGACAAATTTATTAATTAATATTCAAACATAAAAGTCGTTAGTAATTTCGGAAATGAAAAATGTTAACCAGTTATTAAATAATAATATTTATTTTGATCGTAGGTCACATGGACGTTTAAATCACATACTTAAATATCCTTAATTAGACAGGTAAAATTATCCCACATTGATATTCAATCAAGGTTGTCCGATTTGTAGGTAAAAATACACAAGTTTCTTTCATAAATTATAAAAAAAATGCTGCTCTTTCTTGTTAGATTAAAATCTTTTTTTATTTTTTCACTTAAAACGACTATCTTTTTAGGTTATCTTATTCTTACACCCTCAAAATCTTATTCGTATACCCTTTTTAGTCTACCTCTTTCTATATATATATATATGTATGTATATATAAGAGAGATAGAGAGAAGGGGTGTGAGTAAGGCTGTTCACGAGCCGAAACGAGCTGAGTTAGGGCAAAACTCGGGCTCGGCTCGGATTTGAAACAGAGCTAGAAATCTAAGCTCGGACTCGGCTTGGTTTTAAACTGAGATGGCTAGGCTCGGCTTGGTTTTGCTCGATTTTGAAAAAAAAATAATACATGACTCTCAAAATTCAATAATCTCAAATATTATTCAATAATTTAAAAGAACATATCCAAAATAAGCTAAACCTATTACATTACAAGCCAAAATCAAGTTTAACAACACAAAATGCGTTCTGAATTTAAACGAAATAAAATATAATTTCATTAACATAGTAATCAACAATTCAATGTGGTATACATATCAAATTACACTCCTAATCACATGTAAAGAATACTCAGTTTTTATGATATATTATAATGTATATAAAAGTAAAATATATTAAAACTAAAATAATCCGAGCCAAGCTGGTATGCGAGCCAATCCGGCTTGTTACGAGCCAAGCCGAGCTAGACTCATTTTCTAGCCTAGCCGAACCGGCTTGGCTCACTTTCAAACCGAGCCATATCAAACGAGCATTTTCCAAGCTAAATCTGAGCGAGCTTTGAACAAGCTGCAAGACACAAGCTTTGAACAAACTACGAGTCACAAAGTTTTTAAATAGCAATAGATATAAGAATGTTAAACACCCTTTTTCTCCGTTTAGCTACTTCTATAAGTTCTCAACTTTCAAGGGAAAAAATAGTAACCATAACTCATAAGGTCATTGCACAGGTGACTAGCCACTCATTCACCTTGAGTCATATCAACTAAAGAAGTTACTGAAATAATCAAACGATTAAATTAAAAGGTCTTTAAATAGAAAAGTAAAAGAACATTAATCCTTTAATCGATTGAAAAAACTGAAGTGTCTTAAAATATGGAAACCACGTTTTCAGTAATTTTGTGTAGTTTACTGTTTTTCTATTTTCATATAAAGAATATTAACATGCTAATTTTATATTCTGTTTTTTTTCCATTAATCTAGAAAATACTTGTAATTTTATATTATGTTTTTTCCATTAATCTAGAAAATACGAATAATTTTATATTTTTTTTTCCATTAATCTAGAAAATACTTATATTTTTGCAACTTGATGAGCATCTTGTGTGATATATACAATCAGTTTGATTCTTAAAAGTTGGCTGTATTCTGCTTTGTATAGCTAACAGGAATCAAAACTTAGTTGAATATGATTGTAACTTACAATTTATCTGAAGGTGTTTAGTTGTAGATGTGTTATTAATACATATCTTGTGATTGTATAATGTATTAATACTAGGCTAATGCCCGCGTTAAAGCGGCTTTAACAAAAAAACAAATTATTTATGTTCAAATTCAATATTATGTAAAAACACAATTATAGTATGTAAGTTAGATGTAATCAAACGAACTAATAATGGAAACAACATATTATAAGAAAGATAGAGGTTATTGAACAATATAACTATACCCGTCAACCTACCAGATTAGGAAGGCAATAGAAGACCTTGGTGGATTCAGAATCAACGGTGAGAACAAAGAGTTTGTGAAGTGCGAAAATCTTAGAAGGTAAGAAAACAGAAAATGGGTTAACAATTTAAATGATCAAGTAATATAAAAATTTATGAAATTTCGTGATTTCAAATTATAGGCACACACTAGAACATAAACTTATGTGTTTAAAGGTTCCATTTATACAGTCTAACATACAAAGAAAGAAAAGTCAAGTTACTCCCACAGCTATACATATGGTTCAAGCTTCAATTTAATCCATTGTTCCACTACGAATATCATTAACCAGTTGCTACTCGAATGGTTATTAACCGGTTTCGGTTTCGATTAACAAACCGGTTATTATATGCACCTCTTCGACCGGATTTTCCCACTCAAACCACATGCTCCACTCATGCCTCTCTATAAATCCACAATTTAAAAAAACAAAACCTCAATACTCTTCCAAATACTTGTATTAATTCATTTACCATAAAAGTTTAATAGAGGACCAATAAAAGTTTCATACAACAGATAAATGATAGAGGATCAAAAGAATTCAGACATATTGTCTTTAAACTTTTTCTTCAGTGAACTGCAAATGAAGATCATTAAGTTATTACCAATAAAGATTAATTTAAAAATTCAACCAATTTCTTCCATTTATAATAAATTAACCGAGGGAGCGTAGTATTTACAGTGCGGTTGCGGTTCTTGATGGGTCTACTCCTGTTCCTTTTCCACACCCGGGTTTCTGTCTGTTTGCCAAATTTTGTTCGATAATTAAAAGTAAGAGTTACACGTTAAATAATTTAGTTTTTTTAAAAGCACAAAAACTAAACATATGCTGTATATGATCTAACATTCTAACCTCCTTGTCAAGTTCCTCAATTTTTGATTTAATAAACCGTGCAACTTTTCCAAATTCGTCAACATCTTTCTCCATGTGTTGCTTGATTGCTGCATATTAACAAACAATTCACCATTAATTCTATAACAATATTTGGAATGTTTTTTATTAAATTGTGAGGACATAGGGATACTTGTTCTTTTAAGAACATATGTATACAAAGTTGACCTTTTACCAGCAGATAGTAGAGATATAAATAGAAATAAAAACAGAACCGAAATAGAAGAATTGAAGTTTACATTTCATAGCAGCAGCCTTGGTTACAGCCTTTGACTCCTCATGAGCATCCTGTATAAAACTTCGTTAGCACAATTACTTCAGTAGTAATTATTTACAATTAGATACGTAATACACTAACCTCAGGTTAATTGGATGATAGCCTAAGAGGAATCAACAATCGTATAAGGCACCAGATCGATATCAATTTAAACAAACAATAGAAAATAACTTGTAAGAACCTTAATCCCCTATTAACTATATCCTAATAATATCGAACCAGAGATGGACTTCACAAATCTAATAATCGATCTCCAGTGATTATTAGTTTAGTTAACTGAAGTCTTACCACAAATACCCATGTTAATCGTTTAATCAACTATACCATCCCACAAATCAAACAAAAGAATAACAACTTTATGAAAAGGAAAAAGATTAGGATTAACTCTTACAATCGATCGATGAATATGAGTTTAGAGTATTGATAGCCGATGACTGAAAGCTTCGATTAAGGTTAGTCACCGATGATCTTTAATGAGAGGCAAGGATGATAATTAGGGTTAGAATAGAATGAAGAGTGCGGTGTACGATTGGGTATTTTAAGAAGGTATCCGGATTTGTAATCGGGTCATCCGTATCAGAGATAGGTTTGGCGGGAAAATCCATCTGGGTGAAACCACTATTAGAAAAAACCCCTTCAACGACACGCGTAGCGCGTCATTAAATGATAGATATGATACACAAAGAGTGTCAAGGAAGCCCTGTCATTAATTGAAGATGACATGTACTTGTGTGTCATATTTTTATGACACATCTTAATGACACACCTTTATGACACGTTTTAACGACACATTATAATGACACGCTTTAATGACACGTATTTATGACACATTTTAATAACACGCGTTGTATGTCATGGTTTTCATTGTTTAATTTTTTTAGAATTTCTAATTTTCTGTACAGAACCAAAACAATATATAAATCCATTTTATAACAAAATACACACATACCAAACAATTCATTTCATAGTCATATGTCAAATATAATTCTAATCTCTTAAGTTAACAAAAAAAATTTGTTTGGCGTACATATTTCGACATCTAAAATAGTCACTTAAAACCAAACGTTGCCCCATAACTCGAGCATCCTTCACGTATTCCATTAATATCCTCATCCGTGTATACAACTTTGCCTCCCCCAACCTGAGAAAAAAATTAAAGAAGCTAAATACATGCACTTTGATATGAAAAACAATTAATGACAAACAAAATTACAAAACCTAAATACATGCACTTTGATATGATAATCAAAGATATCCACACAATTATATTCTCATTCTATCCGGTTATTTAGTAATCTTTTTATCTTTATATGCAAATCAAACACACAAATCTCATCAAAATCCCCAAAATTATGAATTAAATTCAGTTATCTAATAAAAGTTTTGCAACTAATTAGCTAACAAACTAATAATACTCCAAAAGTAATCATTAATAGTACTTTCATTGTCATTGGCAAGTATTTCAATTCCTTCTTCAACCACCTCTTTCATGAACTTAAGCACATAATAGCCACATTTAGTACCTCCCGTCTGATATGGACGCTACACAATTAAAGATTCCAAATCATTCGAAGAAGTTAAAGCTACAATTTCAACACATGGACATTACACAAATAAAAATATTGATATGTTTCTTTTAATAAGATATAAGTGCTCACCTTAGCATTAACCCAATTGACACTTTGTATAGCATATAAGGTTATTGCCCTAAAAAATTAAGAAATATATCATACTAATATAATATAATTTTTCGATAATGTATATTACTTACGCATCAATAATTTGCCTCAACACCGGATTGATTATACTATTCCTTATAGAATCAAGATAATAGCAAGTATATGTATTCATGTCCAAACAAGCCAAATTAAAAAACCAACAATACTAGAGAAATTAAAACCAACAATATATATTGCATGCCAAATTACAGCTTAAAAAACCACTCCTAATACAAGATAAATTGAAATTTACCACAAGATCTTCAGTTTTATTTTTGTATCTTCTACCACCTTCTTTCTTCATCTACCAAAAGCATCTTTAATATTTAACATAGAAGATTAGAATCTATAACGGACAACCAAAACTTAGAATCTATAAACATGCCATAATTTTCATTACTCAGTTATAAATCTATGAATGCAAACATATAACTAAACCTTGGGTCGGAGCTGATTGGTCAAAATATATTGAATCATAGCAAATTCTAACTCACATTATTACGTACAAACTACATTGTCATATGCAACTTCTACAAAATACTATCAAGCATTATTGGTGTAAACGAGCTACTCGAGATCGGCTTGAAAAAACACTTGAAACAAGTCAAGCTTAAAAGAGCCTAAAAGTGAACATGTTTGGTAAACAAGTTGAACTCGAGCTTCCCTTATCAAGCTTAAACCGGCTTTCGAGCCTAAACGTGCATATTGTTTATATAAATTTTATTTAATATACTATATATATTTACATAATTATAACAAATACTTATAAAATTATGATAAAATAAGTAAATTAATATATATATATACACACACACATTAAAACATTTATAAAAAAATAAAAATTGATTGACAAATATTAAACGAACCGAGCTCAAGCTTGAAACACTAACAACGAGATGAGCTGGGCTACTTTGCATCCCTATCAAACATTCTTAACTAGTAATATGCTATATACCTTGGGCGAGAAACAAAAGGAACTAAAGCTGGTTATATAACTTAGGGGCTGTTTGGCAACTTCTGAATGGTTAAGTGTTGAACCAGTAAGCGGTCTGAACCATTTAGAGGCTCGTTAAGAGGTAAACAAACAGTCCTTAGACTTGTAACACCATATATTAAATTGCAGGAAACCTTAAGGAGTGTAATAAAAAATAAAATTACAAATCCATTAAAATTGGTAAATGTGAGTTGTGAATTTGAACCAAATTTGAGCTCGATTTCCAAACCTGCACTTCATTTTACGAACACACTAACTGTTAAGAATGAAAATCAATGAACCAAGCAATACACGTCTTCCTTAACCAAAATCACCAAACCAATACAAAAATCAAGAAACTAGAAACAAGAAAGGCAGTATTGGAATCTCAATCGAAGATTGTGAGTCCTAGTCATTTCTCCGCCATGTCTGCTTGCTGTAAACGAAAGAAAAAAAAACTGATTTTGGAGCATTGAATATAAAATGAGAAACAAAAAAACTACAATCGATCCAAAATACAAGAAACTAGAAAAATCGAATCATAGTATGGGATACAAGAGATGAACTAGCGGGAATCGAACCAACTCAAACAAAGCAGTGCCGGCGCCAAGTACCAATAACTCAATTTTGTTATTTCCATGACCATGACTTCAACAAAAATTACAAGGGCCTCCACACCCCCTTACAGAGCCTTTGCTTCGTCCATCTTAGATCTGATGATGGAATGACCTAAATTTGAGAACTGCTTTAGCGGATCGACCAGTTGTTTTGTTTAGGGTAAGGGAGAGAGATAAAATTGATGTCTTACATAAACACATAAACGAAGGGAAAAGGAGAAAGAACTGAGCAGTTGATTTAAGGGTTAAAAGAACATGACCATTTTGGGGATGAAAATTGGGTGGGACATTTGGGGCGGGAAAGGTTTTTAAAGTAGCTTGGGAGGAGATTTGATTATAGAGATTTTTTAATTTTAAACATTTAAATTATAATATATACAAAAATGCTTATAATCTAATATTATTTCATTGCATTACAATCTTATAATAGCTTAATAAATAGTTTTTTATTGTTGTGGTAAAAATGTTACTTTATTATTAAAAGAACTGTGTACTATTTTATCATCTTTTATATATATGATGTTTTGTTTCCACTAAATTTACTAGTTTTAGCCAATGAGTTATAGTTAAATTGGCATTGGAGTGGAATTGAAGATTTGGGTTTCAAGCCAGAGATCTCAAATTCGAATTTGATCCCAACCGGTTTTACCGTAGTGAGCTTTCAGGCGGCTTTTTTTTAACATAGTTCACCTTAATTGACCATCGGTCTTTAATATATTTCCTAGAAATAGTAGAATACGTTCATTATTGGAGACCGAATATCAGTTCCTAAATCATTCATCTACAAAACATTTTGGAGACTAAATATTAGTCTCTAATTCGATCTACCGTTGGAAATTCACAAATACTTATTTTAGTCTCTAATTTTGGCGTCTTTAAAACACGTTGGAGACTAAATATAAATTATGAGTAAGGTTGCGAAAAAGATCTTTGAGACTGGTTTGCAGCCGCTTATACTTACCATAAGATATAAGAATTTGTGTAACATTAATGGAGACGGAAAATTAGTTACTGGTCATTTTCTATAGGAAAAGGTGTTCAAGATTGAGTATGTGTCCATAATTCAGTTCGTTTTGAAAATATTAAGAACGAATATTTAGTCTGTACTACATAGGGATGAGCTCGGTATCGAAAATCCCTAAAAGTGGGTACCGGTACGTTACCAGTATTTGAGGGTGAAAACCGGTAAATACCGGTACCGTACCGAACCGGTAATGAATAGTCGGTATCGGATCGATACCGAAAATGTATCCGGTTCGATAAATTCGATACCGTTTGCTCATCCCTAATACCACACTCCTTTTATATCAACCGAATATCTTTCTCAATACATGTGTACTACTATTCATGGTAGATGGAATATATCTCAGACTGAAATTCAATAGCCGATAAAATTCACTCCAAAAAATATTAAGAACTATTAGTCTCCAATAAGGTGTCGTCGAAAAATTAGCGACTAATTATTAGTCACAAAATTATATTGCCTAAAAATCAGTCTTCCATACCAACACAAAATTATATTGCCTAAAATCAGTCTTCCATACCAAAAACAAAGAATAAATCAGTCTTAGATACTATGTTAATGTCAGTCCCTAGTCCCTACTAATCATTTTTTTTTTTGTAGCGAGCTGAGCGAGAAGATACGAGAGGTTGTTTTGATTATTGATTAAATTAAAATTTTATATTGAGGAATTTAATTTAGAAGATATAACATAACATTAAAAATTACATACAAATTTGATAGTTTTTGTTTGTGACGCTAAAAGGTGACACTAAAAAAAGTCATAAATTTATTGAATTTAAGGAATCCTGACATGTTTTTTCTTGACACGCATTTTCAAATGTCATAAAATGGTCTTGTTTGTTTATGATGCTAAAAAAATGACACACAAAAAAGAGTGTTATAGATCTATTAAATTTTGTAAACCATGACATTTTTTTCTTGACACACGCTTTCGAATGTCATAAAATGATCTGTTTTTTTTCTATGACGCTAAAAAGATGACACACAAAAAATAATGTCATAAGTTTATTGGATTTTGTAAACCATGACATTTTTTTCTTGACACGCACTTTCGAATGTCATAAAATGAGCATGTGTCATTGTTCGTGTGTCAAGATAGGTGTATTTTCTAGTAGTGCACATGGTGACATGTATCCCCCAATGGTTTCTTTTATTACATATATAGATACTAACTAAGGTATCTGTTGTGGATTAATTAAACTCATTGCTACATCACCGTCACGTTACTGCCACATAAGAACTTGAGCAATAACTAAATACCTATTAACAATGCGTTTTAGATTAACTAAACACTCAATGCCAATAACTAAAATAAAATTTAAAAGATAAAAAATAAAGCAAGATATGTGATTGGTTGAGATTAGGTGTGTCACCTTCTTCTTCTCATTAACGATATTATTGGGTTAACAAGGAAGCCATCAACGACATGAGGTGGTGTGCCGCTCATTAAAGGTTGAGCTGGCACACCCTGTTAATGGACAACGCCCAATATAATAAATGAACACAAGGTTGAACATGTGTCACCGTTATATTTCATCTCACCAATTTCCCTCTATCCCAAATCCCTCCATGATCCTAGACAAATAAATGCTTTATAAAGTAGGAAAGAACAACCTAATCCTATTTTAATATTATTAGTTCCTTTTTAACCATTTGTGACAAAGTAAATTAACCATTAATTATAACAATATTTTATTCATCATATATAAACCGTTAACTTAGGTCAAAATTTTATAATAAGTAATTATTAATTAAATCCGCTTAACAATTATTAATAAGAATGGCGAATCTAATTTATGAAATGCTAATGAATTTAATTTAAATAAAAGTTATATTTTAAACATACATAATAATAAAAATAATATTATTTATATATGCTATTATATATAGTATAATACATAACTTTAGTTATGTAAAGAATATATATGTTTGTGTATTATATATTTGTCAATATTCAACATGTGACTATTATGGTATTTATGTGTTTATAATTAGCATAGCCAGGGTTTTATGAAAAAAATCAAATTAGTTGTATGAATTATTATATAAAATTTTTACAATTATATAATTATATTATTTATATTATATAACACCATATAACCTAATAATATAAAATAAAACGAAGAATAAGGAGGATTCATAACACATGGTATATTTTCAATGATTTGACAATTTAGGGAGCACTTTTAATATTCCAAAATAATTTTTATTACGATCAATAGAATATACTCTTTAGTTTGAATAATAACTATCATATTATGTGACAGTGATTTTTTCATTTTCCTTTACAAACCGAGATTTTAAAATTACAATATGTTAGATCATATAGTTCAGTTGATTTATAAAACTAATGTTAAAATGTGGAAAAATAAATAAATAAACAAAGTAATTTGAATTTAAATAAAAATGATATATTTTAAGTTATTATCATTAGGTAATTTTTTTATGTTTGTTAGTGATTTGATAACAACATTTTTTTTAATATCGTGGTTATAAGTTAAAAGATGTAAATAGATTATTTTACTTTTACATAACACCTGAAATTGATGATCAATGTATCTACATTAGTCATTCATATCCATAGAATCGTTTTATAATTTAAAATTTATATTTAAATTACACTATTTTATACATATTTTTTTTCCTCGGCCCTTGATATTATTTGGATTTGATTATTTTTTATTTTGCAGTTTATAAATATTTTAATTTGCATTGCCTATTGCAAGTCCAAACATGATTCTTCTGTACTGCCCAATTGGATGACTATCTAATATTTTAATTTTAAATTTAATAACTTATTATTGTACTTCTAAGGACGTGGAATTACAATGACATTTTTATCATAAGCGGAAACAAGCATATGTCCTATAAATGGAATAACGACGACAAATAAATACATCTCTAGGACGTTATTGAAATTTTGTTACTGTTTTTTTTTTTTGTGTAGTTACATCTTTTATCTAGCACCACATAAAAATAATGGTGTTTTTATCATATTTGAATTATGGTTGTAAACTAACCATATATTCGTGTAAAGCATTGCTTATTTTCAATATTTTCGGAAGGCTTGTAAGCTGTTTAAAAAGATACTTTATCGCGGGGTAATCATCAGGATTAATGTAAGCCTAGACTTAAATAAACAAACAAATTGAACAAAGTCAAGAGATCAAACGCATTGACCGAATGATCAAAACACATAGAGTAGAATAGTTGTTGTCCAAACCAATATTGCGACGGACATATGAAAAATAACATGATGGTAAAATAGTAGAAACACTGGTCTAAACCCTACTTATAAACATTTTCTTCCAAAGGGAATTTGATCATTCAATAGTAATTTGATTTCGTGGTCTTCTCTCTAAACATTTTTTGCTAGTTAGTCAGCTCGGAGTTTGGTTCAATAATTGATGTTTCTTGTTTCAACTCGGAGGTCTAAACCTTCAAGTACAATGCAAGGCGTAATATCGACAATAATGTGGCCTAAAACGTCATTTAAATTAAAAGGATATATTTTTAGATTAATCAAACAACAACAAAATAAATCATTATTATGATTAGGATTTATCGTTAGGCCACTCGATGTGGGGGCCGTCCCAGGCCCGGCTTCGGCCGACGACGCCCCCAACACCGCGCCGGGTGGCTCGTCGGCGTCGAGGAAGTCCCCCTGCGGACGATGGAGACGGGGCAATATTTTAATATTTCTCCTTCTCACATTCAAATCCAAAATCTCACATCATTCACATTCACTAATCAAATTATCATGAAATTCGGCACGAGTTTGAGCAATCAGATCGAGGAAACATTACCGGAATGGAGAGACAAGTTTCTCTCCTACAAACACCTCAAAAAACGCTTGAAACTCATCTAACCGGTGGAGAAAAACGATGACGACGGTAACCGTCCGACGAAGAGGTTGCGGATCTCCGACTAAGAGTCTACGGTGGCTGCTGGTGGTGAGTTGTCGAAGGAAGAAGTTGATTTCGTGCTGTTGCTGGAAGAGGAGGTTGAGAAGTTTAATTCGTTTTTTGTTGAGAAAAAGGATGAGTATATCATCAAATTGAAGTTTAATTAAAAAGAAAAATAAAAAAACTAGGTGGGGTCGGGTCGTTACCCATTTCCAAGCTTCCATCCCTAGAGGGGCGTCCTCCAAAGTCTCTGACGCGTTTGCTGACGTGACGAGTCAAGTCGTTCTGGAGAGAGGTCCGTCACCCACACCGAATAGGCTTATTGTAGGGTACTTTTTCTTTCTCAACATAACATACAATTATTCATATACAATTTGCTTTTTTTTTGGCTGTTTTGTTAAATTATAACTTGTCTCGGTGCCTTTGTTTAACTGCATTATCAGTTGTTTTGGGTGTCGAACTAAAAAAAAAAAATTTCTTAATAATTTCATATATTTTTAAATGCATATCAATATATATTTTGTCCTTTATATTCTCTTACCTTTTCGTCCTTATGAAACACCGTGTATGTATTTTAATAATAATTTAAAAGTAATAAGATTATGATTCATTTTAATCAATTAAATGTGAAAGTATAACTTCAGGTTAAATCTCTCCATTACACAATTATACATATTTTCGGTTGTTTTGCCTCATTTTTTTCATACCCTAAACTAAAATGTTACAAAGACGATTGTAAATAAATTGAAATGGTGTTTTCGGTCCTTTACATCTGCTATAATTGAAAAAAACAAGGTTTTATTTTTAGGAAAAGTTCATTAATTTGGATTTTTGGTGTATATATATATATAAATATATATATATATATATATATATATATATATTTGTGGGCACACTCACACATAATGTACGGCTTTTAAAAGATTCATACATTATAAACTATTAATTTTTTTTCATCTGGTTCAATGTTTGTCTTTAAAGTGGAGGATTAACCTCAATTATATTGCAACAATAACCTATATCTAAGACATAACGTTCTTAAGGGTGGAGGAGACATTTTCCTACTAACCAACAAGTATTTACACCACTATTTAATAATAATGTGTTGCCTCTTTTAAACCAATACAATTCAAATAGGAAGGGTACTCTCCTAGCTCACTCAAAACGCCATCACCCAGTATCCAATAATATTGTCACTAGAAAAACACATGTACCCATCCTTATACTCTATTGGGTAGTTGAACTCGCAAAAGGAACCCACAAGTATTTACTCTCCTTACTTGGGTTGTGGCGGTGTATCCACAAATAACCACCCAACCAAGAACGGATCTAACTTGTTAGAAGGGGTAACCCCTGTTGCCTTTTAACGTTCTAGCTATAGTGTAAAATTTGTAAATTTTGCAGGGTACTGCTACAAAATCAACTACCAAGATGTTTGGATGGATACTCACAAAAGCAAACCAAGTAAAGGTCGAACAACTGCCATCACAAATCCTGAACAACGAACACCCATGGAAAGAAGAAGATCCTCAGACGATTGAATAGGAGAAGACTATCATAGAATATTTCAATAATATTAGGGCACTCACACACCCTCCTATGATCGTTCTTCCAACAGCCCCCGGGCGAAATCAGTGTTTGACCCCATACCAAATGATGACCCGTTCCACCAGAATCTGCCCCAGTTTACCATTGAGATCCTCGAATCCGCAAAACCACAATAAATCTAGATACGGCCGTACTCGCTTAGTATGCTAATGGTGTGCTTAGGATAAATAAAGTTTTAATCACTCTTAAAGTGACCTAAGCACTTATGTCATGTATTTTGTATTTTCCTATATATTTTCTATGTATTATTAGGTGCGATGTTATGGATGACGTAATCAAACTTTTCGTTGACCTATAAAAGGAAGGCTTCCCCTCACTTGTGAATCATCATTGAAAAGAAAATTTTCTTATATGTTTCTCTCTAACCTCTCTCTACTTTCTCACTCTAAGTCTAGTATAGAGTTTTGAGTCTTTCTTGAGTCCTATTGAATCTTTCATACCCTCCCCCCTTGAGTCTTTTATGTTTATCACCCTAGTTACCTCCCATATTACTGGTCTTGTATAGATTAGTCATACCCTCCCTCATATCCAAGAATTTTGGCCTTAATCTCATATATGATTCCTTCTAGGCCTTGAACTCTGGTCGTCTACATTTTACAATGCTTATTGCTATAAAGTCAATCGTCTTTTGAAAAAAAAAAAACAAAAAATGTGGTAAAGTTAAAAGTAGTGTCATCAAGTAAATAATAAATCAGCAAAGGGATGGTGATCTATTAACAAAAGTAAAACCTTTAAATATTTGAGTTTGGGAGACGAAGATTTTAGGTTTTATGTTTCATAGACAATATCGATTAAAAGAAATTCGTCGTTAAGGAAAAAAAAGAAAATTAAATCACGAAGGTGTCATGTGCTTAGTGAGCACATACTAGATATGATATCAACGCAGAACCATACATAATGACACAAAAGAGTGATGAAATAGATTTTTTTAATCTTTTGTCGTATTTATATCATATAACTACAAATAAAAACAACTTTCTACCGACAACTTTAGGAAATATCAATAGATATTTTGGATACTAACACCACCATTTAAAATGTCACTAATAGTCTTTTAGCTTTGTAACTAAATGACACTTTCGTGTAGTGCAATATCATAAACCTAAAACATTAAACATTAAACTTTAACAGTCATAACATAAGACAGAAGAAACCATATCATGAAAAGTTGAATACAAGGAAATCCTATTTTTGGGAATAGGAAATTTTCCATATATACACTCTTCTGTCACACATGTGTAATAACGACTAATCCACGTATGTGACAATTATTCTTATATTTCATGTCTTTATGACAAATATCATCAACTTTTCTTTTATAATTCTCTTTCCAGTTGTTGGAAATAAGTGGATTAAAAACACAACAACATAACGATTTTGTGAGAACTTCTCACGATTCTTTTATATATTATTAAGAAACAAAGTAAAACATCCAAGTAATTACGTAACCTAACCCATCTATTTATACTAAACTAATAACTTGCTAAACAATATATCTAAAACCAATACCAACTCTAATACTTATTAACCAATTAATAAAATAATGAGATAAACTTATTAATTTAAACTAACAATTATCTGTAAACAACTAACTAATATTATGTTTTTCTTTTCTTTATCGGCTCACACATCTTTATCTTTTCTTCTGATTTATCTCATTATTTAATTTTACCTGAACCATTTGGATTAACTCTTCACCAGTTACCCTAATAATTGCTATGTGGCCACCGTTGTAGGATGAGCAAATGGTATCGGTACTCTTTTTTTGGGATTTCGGTATCAGTATCGATTGGTACCGAGTTCATCCCTACACCGTTGTATGGCAAAGTGTTAATACGTGGTGTGGCATAAATCCGATCTTCGCGTTTACAGTCCAAGATCTTTTTGAGGTGCATAAGTTTGCAAACGGCTAAGACCAAAGAAAGAGAATGGTGCAGACGATTATAATGGTCGCTTGCTGGGTCATTTGGAAATCATGCAACAGTGTAGTTTTCAACGACTCGGTGAAAGGTGGGTGGCATATGTGGAGAGATGAAAGCTTATAGTTTTTTTTTTGGATTAGAAATCGATTGAAAATGGTTGATTTGAATTGGCATAGGTAGATAGGCTTTGATGTGTAATTGTTTTGTTTTGCCCTTGTCTAGCTTCTTGTTAACCGGGTGTTTTTCTTCAATGAAAGTTGTAGTTAAAAAAAGTTATCCTAATAATTCATGTGATCATGATGATTTGCTTCAACAACTCATCCACGTATGTCAGACTTATTTTTATATTCCATGTCATTATGTCAAATGTCACAATAAATGTTAATTTTCATAAACTTTTCATCGTGCAAATTATATGGTCTTTGTCGCATGTGTGACAAAAGTTTTCCATATTTGATTAATTTGTCCGCAAGTATATCTGCGTTGGAACTTATTCTAGATTTACAATTTAAAACCAGTCTACATTAGATCATGACATGTTGAGTATATTCAATATTGACAATGCTAATCTTGTACAAAACTTAAACTAGTCAATTAACAGAAGTGTGTTCATGAATTATGATCAATATCATTGCAAATCTAAATCTGGTCTTCTTTTTTCAGCCAATTCGAGAATGCATCTAGGGTTTTCGTGTCTGCTCGATAATGCTTCTGTGTAAACTCAAGGAAACTAGACCACGTAAAATCGCGATAAATCCTTTGGTCGTTGGAAACTAGTGCTTTAGGTGGCGTCACCACTTTATCCATGCTCGGAGATAGAAAGAACACAAGTGATTTCCTAGGAGTTTGGCTATTCACCACCGCTCTATGTAAGCAACTCTTGTATAATCCGTTTGAGAGTGCCTGTTAGCTCAAACAAATTACCCACACACAAACAAATGTATCTAATAATATCCCACTCATAAAAGTAAAAGTTCAAACTAGCAACAAAAAACAAATGGCTACCATATGTTGTCTAATTTGTAAACTAACCATGAATGTATCTCCAATATTGACAACAAAGGCTTCTGAACAAGGAGCAATCGAGTGCCACTTTTCGTTGACGTACACTTCAAGCCCACCAACATTATCTTGATGAAGAATGGTTAGGGACGTCGGATCACAATGAGGACCTGTTCCAAGAGTTAGATCCGGTTTTTGGCAAGGCGGGTAGTAGTTTAATCTCATAATCGAATCATTGTCGTTATAAAAATCTCTAAAATGAGATCGCTCGATTCCAAGGCTCATTCCTAGTAGCTCCATGATGTTGAGAGAAAGCTTGCTCATAGTCTCACAATATTCTTGGCAAACCCTCCTATATACATCAAGATATTGTCAAATTTAGTTATTAAGGTTAAATACGAACTATATATTGATTTTCAATTTGCGAACTAAAAAAATTCCAAAATGTTATGAATTTACATCGAGATAGATGGTAAACGGGCAACAAGCTACGCCGCTACCCCTTTTTTAATAGCAAAACTAAGTTTTCTTAAAAACTATGTCCGTAGATCTCAGGGTCATAACATTACAATGCATGACCCTTTGAACTCGACTAAGGTTAAACCAACGTAAAAAAAAATATCAAATTGAGTTATGATAAACAAATTAAGAACTGAAATCATGATTGTTACATGGAAAATCAAGATTCTCATTTTAAGAAAGTTGTAAGCTAGATTGGTGTCATATTTCATACCCGAAATGGCTAAAATCCTCACCCATTACATTCACAAAGTAATCTTGAACTATGTTGGAGCAATTTGGATGAGCAGAATATCGAAAAGAAAGTGTTTCTTTCCAAGGAAGTTTAGAGGAGAATCTATTAGTAAAACTACTAGCATAACCACAATATTCACCAAACATTCTTTGAGCCTTTTGCTTCTCCACTAATGGCATTCTAAAGAACATATTGGTAATCTTGTGGGCTTCATTTATCAAATTCGAATCAACACCATGATTAAACACTTGAAAGAACCCATGATGTTGGCACGCCGAGTTGACTAAACGAGTTGCATTGGATACAGAAAGTGGTTCGCCAGAGAGAAAGGCGTTGAGGTCAATTGAAGGAACGTTAAGTGGTGGTGAAGGTTCAAGACGGGGCGTATCATGGTCCGGCCATACAAATTGTGAGGGGATATTAGGTTCCTTTTGGAAAATAGAAGCATCAAAGACTAAAGGGTTTGTTTCTAATGGTGAAGTGAGAATAACAGGAGCCATCGATCACTAATCAAGATTTTGTTTAGGTAAGTTCATATATATATATAAAGGTAACCTGTTACCTACTCTACTCTATTATATTTTGTAAGTTGTTTTTAACATCTAATAATTAATGGGTATTGTAGTATATTTGAATTCGTTTTTACCTTTTACTATTTTTTAAAAATTTGGTAAAAAAAAAAAACCGAGTTGATTGGAGTCTGTCACGTATGACGTATTGTACGGACACACACGAGGGAGCGTGGGATTCACTCTCTATACACACACTTGGGACTTGTTTCAAAGATTCAAAACACTACCAGTTCGTTAACTGTATATTTTTTTAGAAATGTTATATTAACAAATCATATCTTGAAAATTTTGAACACGATATTATATATCAACACACAAATTAATGAATCATTATTAACGAAGCATCCCAGCAGAACCACCAATATTGAACTTGCGACGTGTTAACATGAATAACTTAGACCGAAACGTAAAACATGATAAAGAATAACTAAGTTGATCTAGCACCCAATCGTTGCGACGAAACTGTCAAATGAGAAATAATAGACGACGTAAAACCGTTGAGCCACACACACGTTGCGCGGTATTAATTAGCAAAATTATATAACCCCACAAAAAGTAACTTAGGGTGCCTATAACTAACTTAATAGGTGTGTCTCTTCACATCACACCCTTGAATAAAAGTCTTGAGTTAATTAATTAAATGTCATATTAAATACACATGGGAATTTACATTCGATTTAAATATACACACAAGTAAATGCCAAACCGACGCACCGAGTAAAAACATTCGGAGCAAAACCAAAATGAACAAGTATAAATTTTATTCCGGCCATCCACTCACCGCCATATATCCGCCGTTAACCGTAAAACGCCATATTTTTTACTCTCCATCCGAAGTTTCGATTCTGGTAAGTTCTCGCTACCATCGTTCAAACGAAGAAAAGGGACTTACAGACAAATAAAAGTGATTTGGCAGAAGAAATAAATCAATGATGGATCGCATACTAAAGATCCAAGAATTGATAAAATTGTGAGGTTTGTATACGAATGATTTGATTAGGGTTTGTTCGTATGATATATATATGTTTTTGTTTAATCATGTAGATGACTCCTGGAATTATGTATAATCAGATTAGGGAATATAAGACGACCCCAGAATTATGTATAATCAGATTAGGGGATGTAAGAAATTTTTTAATCATGTAGACGACTCCCGGAATTATCTACATCCAGATTGAGGAATGCAGCAATTACAAGAATTTCATGTATTAGTGATTTATATATGTTCTTTGTATGGTATGAACAAGGCACGTGTTTTCATGTGTACACTGCGTATGTGGATTCTTTTAATCATAATTCCTATTTTTATTCAATGAATTAGATTTCAATTATGATGGGTTATCGATTCTTTCATATCGCCGCTGTGCTGTTAATTACCAGTTTTTAGCAACCTGGGTTCGGGTGCGATTATGGGCTACGCGTTGTGACAAAAACCGTCACGTGTGCACAACAATGGCGGTGACGGTTCATTGAGTGTGCAATGCACTGTGTGTTCCGAGTGTTGTAAAAATCGCGACTAGGGGGCGGTTAGTCGGCGATTAATCCCTAGTCGTCCAGTTACCTAGTAATTTTTCTTAAATCGGTCCATTAATCGACTAGGCCCGACTAGGCCAACCAAAAATCGACAATTCTAGCCAGATTCCAGTAAAAAACTTGTATATTCCGGCCAAAACCTCTAAATTCCGGTCAGTTTCCAACTAAATCATATGAATTCCAACAATTAATCATGTATATTTAAATAAATGAGTTAAGTAAGATATAAAACCTAGCTACTTAAAATATTTACCTATAAAAATGTATATATGTACACATAAAATTAAAAATTACATATAAAAAACCTGATCCAATTAATCCCGAGTAATCCTGAGTAATCGCTAGTCCCCACTTCACCGGCCGACTAGCAACTAACGAGTTCTTTTGTGTTCCTATTGCTTCTATTGTAATGTTCTGTTGAGTTTTTTTTATATATATTTTATTTGTCCAGAAACCGCTGGAAATTCAATGGGAGAAGATCACGAGGGT
Organism: Scalesia atractyloides; assembly: GCA_947069175.1. Lineage (NCBI taxonomy): Eukaryota > Viridiplantae > Streptophyta > Magnoliopsida > Asterales > Asteraceae > Scalesia > Scalesia atractyloides. Next base: position 905,874 of record CAMTDV010000008.1, on the reverse strand, counting down.
TCATGGGGAAGTGGAGTTTCTATGGTATTTTCCACTTAGGAAACCTATTGAATCATTAAGTTTTCTATTAATTTGTGTATGTTCTATTATGCAATTTTTTTTTGATTTAGGGGATTGTGTATGTTCTATTATGCATTTATCTTTTGATTTAGGGGATTTAAAATCTTTTATGGGGGTTGCTATTTTGTAGTTTTATTTTGACGTATGGAATCATGAGTTAAGGATCAACTTTAAATATACAAAAGACGATCCAAATATATTATGTAACTTTTGCTTTCTTCAACTTTTCAGGTTTTAGAGTTATATTTTGTACACCGTTGTATCCTCTATTGCATTTGTGTTTTATCTTTTGGTTGTTAAAGCAAATTACATTACAATAACAAACCAAATCAACACCGACTAAATTCCCACACGTGTAACGCGGGACAATCACTGATATAAAAATCTACATCCCGTCGCAACGCGCGGGTTAACACCAACTTGTATGGAACAAAACGTAAAACGAAAAATTTGCGTAAGATAACAAGTATAGGGGATCAAAGTTGTACAAAAGTTGTGACGTTAAATTGTAAAAAATAAAAAATAAATAAAGTTTTGGTATTATAAGTAAAAAACCAATAGTTTTGAGTCAAAACTAAAACATCAATTTTTTTGGAAGCCTCACAACGCACACCTCTACACAAATGTTGTAAATTTAAATTTAAAGTATATAAATATGAGAAGTAGTAGCCCTATAAGTATATACTTTATAAATTTTTGAGGGATAGGAGTAAATAAAAAAATAATTTTGTCTAAGTAGGATAAAAATTAATTTAGTCAAATCAATGATTGAGATAAAATGTAGGAAAAAAGAGGAGTGTAAGAACATTTTTTGGAAAACTTATTTGTTCGTTTTCTCTCCACATGCAAAACACATACATATTCCTACTCATTTTTAAACGTTCATAACCTTTTATACGACACTATTTTTTTCAAAAAAAAATGCACCATAAAATCGAGTATGTTTTTTTTATCTTTAATTTGAATACTTTATTGCTATATAAAATGTGAAAACTAAAAACACTCAAAAAATTATGTTGTATTTCTATGTTGTATAACATTTTTGAGCTTCATGTTTTGTTGGATTTTTTGTGCTGTATTTTTTGTATTTGATTTTTTTTTGTGTGTTGTATGTTTAAAAAGAAAAGAGTAAAAGTTTGTGTTTTATGACCAAAATACATTTTTTCTAGTTATAAGAAGTGTCACATGTCATCTTCATATACATCTTAAGGTACTTAAGCAAAACCCACTTTTTAGACTATATGGTGGGGAGGGGCTTGGGTTGGGAGCATGAGTTCACACGTGTCTGCCACGTAGGTAGCGTGAGCTCCCTAACTCAAGCGTCAAAAGATAGGGGAGTAGAGGGGCTTGGGTTTGGGACATGAGTTGACACGTGCGATTAGTTATTTTTTACTCTCTTTTACTAAACAAATGAATAAATTTATAGAAAAGATATTTATATTAATTTTTTTTAAAAAGACAATGACAATTATACTAAAAAATACATCAAATTAAAAAAAAATATCAAACAATAAAAATACATCAAATAAAAATAAAACTACTACATCACATATTTTTAAATTCATCAAATAAAAATAAAACTACTACATATAAAAAATACATCAAACCTCACCCCCAAGCCCCGTTCACGTCCGACCAAGATCCCACGCCAAAGGGGTAATACCCAAACCCCTACACAGATGGTGTAGACGGCTTGGGTTGGTTTCCCGTGCCCAAACCAAGCCCCACTTCCCACACTCTTAGTGAATCTTCCCTAGGTTTTAAATATCTACATATTTATATCTAAAACTTTGTATAATTTCTCTCATTATATATTTAAAAAAAATTAAGCTATAAAGTGTAACTTTGTTTTTCACTAAATGGCGAGTAACATAGTGTTAGTTGTCGATATAATTTTTACCATTATATTGTTCGTGTTTAGAGATGGAATTATATTCAATCATGATAAATATAGCGTAGTTAAATATCCAAGTATTGGGACTTTGGTGTATTTTATCATCTTCAAACAAATATAATAACCATGCTAGCAAATTTTGCGGTGCTAAATTGGTCGTGTAAGTGTAGTCGTGTATTGAACCTTATACGAACCCGTTAAACACAAACCACATACGACATGGACGCAAAAAAAATGTGTCAGACATGAAGCTAAACCTCACAATATTAGCAGTTGTAGGTTGACATGAACAAAAATTGTTTAACCTGAATTTTTATTTTTATTTTTATTTTCATTATGAATGATAATACTCAAAGTTATAAAATTACAACAAACTATACAAATATATTTAAAATAATTACTTCTATATTACAATTAAAACATGATACATATTTCTCTTTTATATTTTAAACTTTAACGCATATATCCAATTACCTAACGTTATAATAACAAATAACTCACAAAAAATAATTTATAATAATACACGGGTCAACTGGAAACCTGTGAGTCCATTTAAACACAAATGATTTCACAAAAAGTGGTCTAGATCTGTATGTAATAAACTTAAACTTACGAATTTTATGTTAGGTTTCTGTCGTGACAGAAACTTACATCCCTACTAACAATAATAATAACTTGATTTAAAATGTTTAGTAATTAAATCTCTCTCTTTCTTTCTCTCATTTTGTGTCGTGCATATATTTGTTTGTGTATATATTCACATATATGGAGAGAGAGTGTCTTAAAAGACAAAGAATGAAGTGTAAAAAGGAATAAGGAAAGAAAAGCCAAAGGACGTCGGTCGAAGAATTCTGTCGCTTATGTGAAAGTATTAGCACATTTATCTAATTTTGTTTTTACATTAATTTTGCGTCATAATTCATGTGCAAGAACACAAAATTCAGTTTGTTGTGTATCATACATAAATACATGCTCAGCAAGCTGATATACATATATATATATATATATATATATAGGTAGAGTTTCATGTGAGAAAATTTAAAAGTGTGAGAAGGATAAGAAAGATTATGGATATGACATGTGTCCATTTTTATTTTGGTAGTTTAGGGGTATAAGTGTAATTTAACTAATAAAATCTAATTATGAAATGAATATATGCAACCGATTTTTGGCAGTTATTGTAGAATTTTTCGAATTTGAAATAACACCATAACTCATAAAAACATCACAGCATGTATATTGAAGGCATACATCTTATAAAGAACAGAAATATAACTCATAAAAACACCATAACTCATAAAAACACCACAACATATATATTGAAGGCATACATCTTATAAACAACATATATATAACAAAAATAACACCATCACTCATAAAAACATTACAGCAGTTATATTGAAGGCACACATCTTATAAAGAAGACACTAACATTGAATATAACAGAAATAACACACTAATATAACACCAATCAACAATTTAATCAGAATCAAAACAGAAATAACATCCCAAATATATAAAAACAGAAATAACTCTACATAAGTATATCAATATGGTACTCATATTAAAGATAAAAAAACACTCGTTATTATGGTGTAATTTTTTTTTAAAAAGAGTTACGTATAAAAAGTTATTGTTGTTTAAAAAATAAGAGGGGGAACTTTGAATGTGAATTAATGTTAGTTTCTTAATTTAAAAATATTGAATTTCCCTTTATAACTTAATCTAGAAAATTAGTTAGTTTAATAGTCAACATTATTTACAGAATTGTCACTATGATCTCAACCATTAGATTAAATATCTAATGGTTTAGATTCTTTCTCATCCTTCTCACACTTTTAAATTTTCTCACAATAACCTCACTCTATATATATATATATATGTATATATATATATATGTATGTATATCAGTATATGGTTTACAATCAAATATAAAGCTTTAAAAAAATAAGAAGTCATATAAAGGGTATCAAACGGACTCTAATTGACCTAATTCAAGCGACATTGGAACCGTCTCATTGAACTCTACGATGTAGATTTTAGGTTTTCACTTTTTGGATTTATAGGTTGTAGATTTTAGATTTTTTATTTATTATCATTGTCTTTGCTATATGTACGTCATTGTTGCTTTTTTTTACCATTGTGTTGCTTTTCCTTGACATTGTGTTATATTTTTCAGTGTCATGTTATCTTTTGTTCGATATTGTATTATTTTATGCAATCTATTGTTTCTTTGTAGACTGCTTATATTTTAGAGTATTTCTAGAATAAGTTAACACATCAATATACATAAATGAATTTGTAAAGTGAATTGAATAAATATGCACCTGGGCTTCATAATTTTGAGTCGGTCACGTGTGACACGTATGTTTGCATTTTAAGATTTATGTCTGTCAAGCTGTACGCTCATTTTTATGATATAATATATATTGATGGTGACAAAAATGGCAAGGCTATATATTGGTGTTTTTAGTCGTATGTTATGTTGCTATCTTCCTTAAAAATATTGCTAGATATTATTCAATATTATTTGTTTATATTAAGGTTTTCTTTATAGGTGTAGGGGTGATGGTTGTCTTTATGTCATATAAACACAAAATCGATTTATATTTTATTTATAAAAGAATTTGGATCATCATTGTTATCATTAACTATTCTTTTGTCTAAAAATCTGTATATTTAACAAGATATATGAAAATGGCATTTTATATAAAGTTTTAAGGAGATTAATTACTTGTATAATCTTCTCTTTTTTTCTTTTCCTAGGGATTTTTATGCGTGTTAATTGGGTTGTGTTTACAGGTGAAACTCGATACAAACCCAAAAATGTGATAAGTACCTGCAAATCGTGTCCGACACAAGAACTCGCACATGACATGGTTTTTCACGGGTTATGTGGATTCGAATTTACGTTATACATTTTTTTATTTTGTTTTATGTACACATAAATTATATATACACATGTAACTACGCTTTTAAGACTTTATGTTTCATATTTAGGCCTCCAAACATTTATTTTTCCTTTTTTTTGAAAATTAAATTCCTTGTTTCATAAATCGTCTTGAGATTTTCATAGGGGCTCAAACCGGTTTGGTCTATGAACCAATTTTAGGTTTGAAAGTTCGAACCTGTTCAAATCGGTTTGGGCCCAAACCTAGTCTAAATCGGTACAGTTTATTCAATTTAGGTTTGAAATATCAAACTGTTCTTAGACCGCGGGGTTAGGTTAGAGCTTAAACTGGTTTTTTTGGTGTATAGGAATGGGCTGTGAACCGGTTTGGAGACTTTATGTTTCATATTTAGGCCTCCAAACATTTATTTTTCCTTTTTTTTGAAAATTAAATTCCTTGTTTCATAAATTGTCCTGAGATTTTCATCAGGGGCTCAAACCGGTTTGGTCTATGAACCAATTTTAGGTTTGAAAGTTCGAACCTATTCAAATCGGTTTGGGCCCAAACCTAGTCTAAATCGGTACAGTTTATTCAATTAGGTTTGAAATATCAAACTGTTCTTAGACCACCGGGTTAGGTGAGAGCTTAAACTGGTTTTTTTGGTGTATAGGAATGGGCTGTGAACCGGTTTGGAGAGCCCAAACTGTTAAACATTAAACATCCAACCCAATAAACAATTACCATAAAATCACTAAATTTCTATCATTTGGACCCATAAACAATTACCATAACATCACTAAATTTCTATCATTTGGATCACTTTCACAGTTCCACTCCAATACACAACCATCATTGAAGAACATCAGTTGATTTAGAGATTATGTATTCGATTTCAACTTCATTTAGTTTGTTACTTTCTTTGATTTCGAGTACATCAAGATTTTATCTAATTCAGCCACATTATCAGTGGCGAATCTAAAAAATCCGCATAGGGGTAACGTTTCAATGAAAATGGGTAACAAAATCGAAAAAACGTTAAACTTTTCCAAAATTTTGCATTACCGTCAGAGCATCAAGGGGCAACGTAGGTTACCCCTTCTATCACTCTAGGTCCGCCTCTGCACATTATAAGGGATGAGCCTTAATACACCAAGAAGCTTACATTAAAAAGGTATAGAAAATGCTTAAATGACTTTCTCACACAAATATTAACTGATTAAATGACTGTTTAACTAAAATGATGATTATTGATTTTGAATATAACACCAAATTGTAATTACTCTGTTGAAACAACCAGCAAAAAATAAAAGCTGGACATCCAAATCAGTGGAGTAAATATCTTTGGTTTGATTCGATTTTGGTCAACGCAGAGACATGACTATCCCCACTCGAATTTAGATTTTGTTAACTGCAACAAAAATCTACGATTATCTGATTGTGAGTTGATACACAGACTCAAATGCGCACACAAACAATACGGACATAACGGTTTAACAAAGCCGAAATGGGAACATAAAGATGATACAAAGTCTATAGAATTGCCAAATCCAGGTAATCTCCGACCTGCAAATTTGGCTACTAGTCAGAAACAGGTTCATAGATACAAGTTTCGAAAATAAATCAAGATTTTTTTAAAATAAACTAGCCATTGTACAAAAGCCAAACTTGATCTTTTTTCAGGTGAAACACAAGAAATACCTCAAAGCTAAGGGTGCCAAGAGCCTTGCTGCCATCGTCGGGCCGTCTTGCATTAGGATATGAGAAGGTTTTACCAACCTTGTAGACAAAATAAGCAACAAAAAGTCAAACAAAAAATTACAAAATAATGCTAACTATACTTTTGAAACATGTCCAAAACAAAAATCACGTTGCCAGTTCTAATCCTAATTGTTCACGGCAATTCATATTCACAAAATTAGAAGTCATCAACATTTGAGAGACCAACAAAGAAAAAGTGTTACCTCTTTGACAGTAAATGACCGGTTTTTGTAGGGTATACGAAAGCAAATGACAGCAAAGCATCCCTTCTTCTAGCTTCGGGTGCTACCTCCTTTACCTAGAAAACAAATGATAAAATGAATGCCAAAAGAGCATACAAAACACTTCTGACCACAAACAAATCTCTTTACATCATACAATTCAGATTCATATAAGAAAAATATAAATTAAAATACCAAATCGGTTAGCTCACGAAGTGTAGCATCCATCCAAGTGTATATTTGGACCTCATCTTTAGGCTCCTTGCCTCTCACTGCAAAGTCTGCCTGGCTGTGATGACCACCAACCTGCTTAAAATCAACAACACTCAAAAAGTCATCATTAAATGCACAATTAACCATTATTCTTCTTGACAATTATCTTGAATAGTTTTGGGAGAAAAAAGGTTCCGGAGTCTCAAACAGCATTATTACCTTTGTAAAAACTCGAAGTAGCAATAGACATGTCTGTATATGTCAAAGAAAACACTTCATCAATAGTAACTAAGAGTATTGCAATGAAATATTGAAATGGCATACTAACAAGTGAAGAGCGATGAAAATTTATCCATGTCGAATATTTACATAAATAAATAAAAGTTCATAAGATGAAGATTTTGAACAATCTAGAGCATATGCATTTGTTAAGAGTAAAGGCTAACAAGATACTTTAACATGCTTATGTTTAGATAATGACAGAAACCACAAAACTGGAATGAAACTCATAACTTAATGGAGAACGGGTGTCCTGAGTCAAGATGGATTGGTGACATGCTGTAACACTGGATAGTTTGATTGCCTAGAAGCTACGTGTGTGCTATAAATCAGTGACATAACCTATGTTGTCAGAGGCGCAAGGCGCATACGCCTAGGCGCAAGGCGCTGAAAAAGCGAGGGTTTTTTTTAAGTGAGGCGCATAGTATACAAATACCACTATTAGGGGTTCTAGACATCTTTAAACTTGTTTAGGGCTAGTTTAATATTAAGCATTGACAATTATTACATTAATATTGTTGAACAAATATAATAAAAATCTATATTTATATACTACATATCTATTGGAAAAGTAAAAGCTGTTAGAAATAAGAAAACAAAATCTAAACAAGTCAAAATTTGAAAGTAAATAATAATAAATTATAGCAAAACAGTATATTATTGATATAGGAAATGAAATCGTATATTAATGTATTAAAAACAAAGAAAAAGGAAAGCATTAAGTCAAATATATCGAAATAGAAAAAGGAAACCCAATAAGTTAAAAGAAAACTCAAATAACAAAACCCTAAAAGGGTTCAGTCAGAGCGCCGCTCATATAAAATAGAAGAACGTGTGAAGAACGAAGAAGAAGGCAGTGTTTCAGTTCGATAGGTTTGTCACTTGTTTTTATCTTCTTTATTGCGCCTACACCTTTTTTCACCTGCGCCTGGCTCTGGGCGCACGCCTGAGTAGCGCTTTTACAAAAAAAGCCCAGAATCTCGCCTTAGTTACCACCAGGTGCTATACCCTCGCATCGCAGCGCCTGAGCGCCTAGGCGCGCGCCTCACGCGTTTTTGACAACATATGACATAACAAGAACTACGTGGTGCTATGCAGTTGAGTGACCCTCTAGTGCTTAATTATCTAATCAGGGATCATGTCTAGCCGGGTGTCGCAAACACAATGTTTAAAAAAATAGAAACGAGTTTTGAGGCGTTTTCCCTTTGCCTCATGAGGCGTAAGTCAGAGGCGGAATTTAAAATTAAACATTAAAATTATATCTTCTAAAAATAATAATACCAACTAAATTCATCGAAATCATCAAAAACACGCATAAAAAGACATAAATTGCTTGAAATTGACACAAAAAGTCAAAAACATCAAAAACAAATATCAAAAAACCCCTAATGCGCAAGCGCCTCAGCCCCTATGAGGTGCTCCTCAGAATCGGTTTTTGGGTGTTTCGCGTCGAGGCACGCCTCGACCGTTTTTTAAAACCATGCGCAAACAAATTGTGTTACAAGGTTTTTTTAACGACACTAAATCTCCTATAAACAACATAAACATGATTCATTAGCAGCATTGCAAACTCTTTTGCTTTGACAAAGATTTTTCGTTCCTATGTGCTTACAGTGTTAGCAGCATTGCATACTCTTTTGCTTAAAAATCATACCAATCCACTTTGCACTTTTCACACCCCCAATTCAATTTCAATAACAGCTTAAGTCTTACATAATTCTAAAACAAGCTCAAATTCCCATGAAAACTATATTACCGGACCAACTTATAAAAACACTGAGCAGACTTTTGTTATTTCAAAGTAAAAGGGTGACAAAAACAAAAAAAACATTGAACTGCATACAACAAACCCTAGAAAACATCAAGCAACCAATATAACTCATGCCTCAACAATATGACATTATAATCTCAGACGCACTGAAAAACAAGATAGAGCACACGAAAATGAATATGTAAAGGGAGACGGATGAAGAGAGTGAGAGAACAAAACCTAACCTTTTCACGATCGACCGGTTCAAACCGGGGTCCGGGTTTATTGTGAATAGGGGGACCTCTTGCTTCTTAGCCGATAATTATGAAGATAATTATGTGTATTATTAGATAAATATTGTATAAAATTGTGTTTATCTTTTCCTAAAATACAGCTAGGGTTGTTATGTATCTGCTCTATATAAGGAGCCTTTGTTGATCAATAACATTCATTCACAATTCATAGCATAAACACTTTTATGGTATCAGAGCTTCGGTTCTGTTCCAGCCGCTGCGATGACAAAAACAGCCGATTCCGATTCCCCTGAATCTTCACAAAAAGCCGTGAACCCCCTTCACCCTGCCTACTCGGTTACGAATATCCAACAGAAAATTCGTACACTCGATGGCACGAAGGTTCCCTATTCGTCCTAGACAAAGCTTTTTAAGCTTCATGCAGTCGCTTACAAGGTTCTTGATCATATAGATAACACCCCACCACCGCCTGATACGGCTCCTGAGTACCCTGCCTGGAAAGAAATCGATACCCTCGTTCTGCAATGGATATACGGCACGATATCAGACGATCTTCTTGGCAAAATCATTGACACGGAAACTACTGCACGAGCAGCATGGTTAAAGATTGAAAAGTTCTATCTCAGTAATAAACGGGCACGTGCAGCAGCCTTAGAAACCAGGTTCTGCAACCTTACTCTTGCCACCTGTTCGTCTCTTGATGATTATTGCCAGCGTCTTAAGGAACTGGCGAATCAATTGGGAGACGTGGACCAACCAATCACTGAGTCTCGACTTGTTCTCTAGTTGGTCTGTGGGTTACATGCTGAGTTTGACACCACTGCTGCCCTCATTAACAGCCAAGACGCCAATTGGGACTTGGCTAGGAGCATGTTGCATGACCAACAGATTCGCCTTGAGGCGCGTCAGGAGTCCGCCTCCTCTGTTCTGGTTACAACCCAACAGCCCAACCACTCTTCTCAGCAGCCCGAATACAGTCAGTCTTCTCAGCAGCAAACCGGGTACCGAGGACGTGGTCGTGGGGGTCGTGGACAGAATGCTCGTGGTCGTGGAGGTGGCCGAGGCCGTGGTAGTTCTCGACAGCAGCAGCAACAACAGTGGACCTCTTCAAATCAGTCTCCACAGCCTCCAACTCCCTGGCCCTTTACCAATACGGGCTACCCACAATGGGCCTGGTGGAACACTCCACCTTGTCCCTACCCAACCTAATCTCCTTGGCCCATAAACTGGCCCAACAGTGCAGCTTCGGCCCAACAACAACAGCCCACTGACCAGTCCTCTCAGGCCCACTTCACAGGTTACCAGCCTATGGCTCCCTCTGCTGGACCACCGCAGCCACCTGGCTACAATGCCTTGTGCCCCTCTGATCTTCAGGCAGCCTTCACCTTGATGCAACTTCAGCAACCTGACCCAACTCTTAATATGGACACCGGGGTAGAAAGACATGTCTCCTTTGACCAAGGTATGATTTCTATCCCATCATCTTCTCCTGTTTGTAGTAAATTACTGGTTGGCAATGGTGAATGTTTACCCATCCTTAGAGCTGGCACAGGTTTTAAAACCATAAACAACCGAACCTATATCCTACCCAATATACTTTATAGACCAAAAGTTATCAAAAATTTAATTTCTGTACGCCGTTTTACTCGCGATAATAATTTATCTATTGAATTTGACCCTTTTGGTTTTACTTTGAAGGACCTTCCAACTGGACAAATTCTTTTGTGCCACAATAGCACAGGAGACCTTTACCCGCTCACTGCTCCTCAACTTCCTCCACAAGCCTGCTTTCTTGCTTCCGCCTCTCACCCTTGGCATGATCGTCTTGGCCATCCTGGTGTTCAAGTATTAGATATTCTTAGTCGTAATTTCAAATTTCAATGTAATAAGACAAAGTCTACTTTTTGTCATTCTTGTCAGTTATCTAATAGTAAACGATTGCCTTTTTACACTTCCAATTCTTTTACTTTTCCCCATTTGATATTATTCACTGTGATTTGTGGACATCTCCTGTGCTTAGTAAAACTGGCTATAAATATTACCTGGTACTCATTGATAACTTCTCACATTTCATATGGGTTTATCCCTTCAAATATAAATCTGAAACTTTCCCAACCTTTGTCAAATTTCACCGTTTAATTGCCACATAGTTTAATCGTCCCATTAAAACCTTTCAATGTGACTTAGGGGTGAATTTGATAACACTGCCTTCAAAACCTTTGCTCGCCAACACGGACTCCTTTTCCGTGTTGCGTGTCCCCAAACCTCATCTCAAAACGGCCGGGCGGAACGGATGATTCGGCGTCTGAATGATATCATTCGTTCTTTGCTCATTCATGCCTCACTTCCTCCTAATTTTTGGGTGGAAGCTCTTCATACTGTAGCCTATCTACACAACATTCTCCCCACAAAACGCCTCAACTATTCACTCCCACCTATGCCCTTTATTTATGCCATCCCACGTATGATCATCTACGTGTTTTTGGATGTGCCTGTTACCTAACACCTCTGCCACTCAACCTCATAAGCTTCATAGCCGTTCTGTGAGGTGTATCTTTCTTGGTTACCCTCCAGACTTTCGCGGGTATCGTTGTTTTGATCCCACCACCGGTCGAGTCCATATCTCCCGACACGTCACCTTTGACGAACATACATTTCCTTACACGATCCCTACCACCCACCTCATATCATTTTCTTGACGAACTCCTGCCACCTCTCTATCAGTTTCATCAGCCTAGCACCTCATTGCCTAAACAGCCTCACCCGGGCACCATACCCTTCCCGCTTACATACACTCGCCGGAACTGTCCAACATCAGCTGTTCAAGGCACTTCTGTACCATCCACAGACCACCCACCTGCTGCCCAACAACAGCCAGCTCAGTCCGCTGCTACTCCGCCGCCTGCCCCTTCTAACCTTCACCCGATGACCACCAGGTCTAAATCTGGTTCACTTCCACCAGCCCTTCACAGCCTTGTTTCGACCACTGTTTCCCTTGTCCCTACCTCCTACACTAAAGATTTTGCCGATACAAATTGGGTACATGCTATGCAATCTGAGTTTACTGCTTTACAGGAGAATGACACATGGGAATTGGTGCCTCGTCCTTCTGACAGGCCTATTATCAGGTGCATGTGGCTCTTTCGACACAAGTTTAAGTCAGACGGTTCGTTGGAACGTTATAAGGCTAGATTGGTTGTTAATGGTAAATCTCAGACAGTTGGGGTGGATTGTGATGAAACTTTTAGCCTGGTTGTTAAACCAGCCACTATCAGGACAGTGCTCTCTTTGGCTATCTCACGAGACTGGCCTATCCACCAATTGGACGTTAAGAATGTTTTTTTTGCATGGTACTCTAAATGAGGTTGTTTTCATGCATCAACCTACGGGTTTTGTTGACAAACGGCATCCAGAATTTGTGTGTCGCCTGAAGAAATCATTGTATGGTCTTAAACAAGCACCACGGGCATGGTACACCCGTTTTGCTAATTATATCCTTTCTCATGGATTTCGTAGCAGTGCTTGTGATAATTCATTGTTTATCTATCATCGTGGGTCAGAGACTGCTTATTTATTATTGTATGTTGATGATATTGTTGTCACAGCCTCTACTACCACTTTGTTACAAGAGGTCATCCATACTCGGTCTCGAGAATTTGCTATGACAGATTTGGGCCATTTGCATCATTTTTTGGGCATCAAAGTTACACGACAGCCCAATGGTTTATTTTTGTCCCAAGAACAATATGCTAAAGACATCATCTCTCGGGCGTCTATGTCCAATTGTAAGCCGTGCACTACTCCGGTTGACTTATCAGCTAAACTTAGTGCCACAGATGATGCACCCTTTTCCGACCCGACTTTGTATCGGAGTTTAGCTTGTGCTTTATAGTAACTGACATTTACATGCCCAGATATCTCTTATGCGGTCCAACAGATATGTTTGTTTATGCATGATCCTCATGACCCACATTTTGCATTCTTGAAGCGTATTATTCGTTATCTTCAGGGGACTCTGGCTTATGGATTGCGTATAATGAAGTCTGGTACAGATTCATTGATTGATTATTCAGATGCTGACTGGGGTGGTTGCCCTGATTCGCGCAGGTCTACAAGTGGGTATTGCGTTTTTCTCGGTGATAATCTTATCTCATGGTCTTCGAAACGACAACCCACCATCACTCGTTCGAGTGCTGAAGCAGAATATCGGGGCATTGCAAATGATGTTGCTGAAGCTACATGGATTCAGAACTTGTTACTTGAGCTGCGTACACCGTTTCAGAAGGCTACTATCGTTTACTGTGATAATGTTTCAGCTGTGTATCTCTCTGACAACCCGGTCCAACATCAGCGAACTAAGCACATTGAGATTGACATGCATTTTGTTCGTGAAAAGGTTCGAGTTGGACATATTAGAGTTTTGCACGTTCCTTCATCTCTACAGTATGCATACATTTTTACCAAACGCATCTCCAAGCAGTTGTTCCAGTCTTTTCGTACCAGTTTGAACGTCTGTCCTACGCCCGTTCAAACTGCGAGGGTGTCTTAGCCGATAATTATGAAGATAATTATGTGTATTATTATTAGATAAATATTGTATAGAATTGTGTTTATCTTTTCCTAAAATACAGCTAGGGTTGTTATGTATCTGCTCTATATAAGGAGCTTTGTTGATCAATAACATTCATTCACAATTCATACCATAAACACTTTTATTGCTGAGGGAGGGAGCGGTCTTCCACCACCTCTTCTTGCACCTTCTGCGCCACCTCGTGCTGCCATTGACGATGAACAAACAATATACGAGTACGCCTCTGCAACTCTCTCTTTCTAGAAGATGCAATTCAACTAGTACCAAAAGACGAATGGCCCACAAGCAGCAGCTCACTCTTGGGCTCTTTTTTTCTTTTTTTATAAAGGCTTGCAGTGTTAAAATGTTTTGTTCCGTGTATTAATTAAGTTGTTTTATGAATCTTATATGTGATATATTTTTTCAGATTGGATTTAAATAAACTCAACTTTCACCGATTGGTCGCTCACTTTTGATTTCTACCATACTACTTCCAACTTTCATTATTGGCTGATAGTACTTGCAAACTAACCTAACACTAACCTAGTTTGCTGACATCAGGAGTCATGTCACCAAACTACTGCCACACCATCAAAAAAGCTAAGTCATCAAAAAGCCAAGTTAGATATCACGTCATCAAAAAGTTCAACGTCAGATGCCATGTCAACACACAAGTGCCACATCAGCAAAAAAAAACTAACTCGGTTATGTTTTAGTTAGTTTGGTAGTGCAATCGGCCAATAAGTTGAAAGTTGGGAGTCTTATCGGACAACTGGTGAAAGTTGAGGTTATTTAAATTAAGTAATTAAGCTAAGTCATCAAAAAGGACAATTATTGTGATTAAGTCCTAGTAAGTAAGTAAATAATGCTAGGTTATATCTTGGGCTGTTTAAGAAGCCTTAAATTTGTTTTTGGACCACTAGCATAAAAACAACAAAGTTTCACAAAAGTTTTAAGTAAGGTGGTCGAAACACTTTTGATATGCATTTTGTCACGAATGTCCTTATTCGGGTAAGCCCCAAACATGTATTATCTGGGTTCACTGGTTTCTTCATGTTTTGGGCTCAATGGCTCTCAAACTCTTTGTCAAGATTCATTAGTTTCTACAAGCCCGTGGACCCTCTATCGACTTTTCGAGTTACTACAACTTCTACTCCGACCCGAGAGGAAGGAAATACACATTCACAATACGTACAAAACTAATCAGAAAAAAAGACAAAGAAGATGACCAGAAACATTTCTCATAGGTTTCAAGTGGTCATATGTACAATAACTTACCAAATTTATCAACAACAAATTAAGGTAACTTGTGCTTTCAGCTAACAAAGTTTGATTCATTTCAAGACTTCCGTCAGACTAAAAATTTTGTTGCAAAGCAACAATTGCAAGCTTAATGCATGCACATACATCTTAATATTGTTAACTTAACATACTCTCGATAGATAGATAGATGGATGGATGGATAGATAGATAGATAGATAGATAGATATATGTACTACGTATATATGCATAAACCACGCGATTGCTTTGGCCATCTTTGCTTCGTTCTTGTCTCTGGTGGTCCGATGAACAATTCGGTTTCCACATCCGAATTCTCTCCATTTTCGACAACACGTAAATCCGTCCTCATTTCTTTTGCTACTTGGTCTTCTTGGCTTTGAAACTGTGTCAAAAAGTTATGTTTTAGAGCAACTAATATTTCAAATCATTGAAAATTTGAAAATATATGGTTAATAAACAAACTACTGACCTTCTCTTTCAGTATGGCATTTTCATCTGCTAGCAATTTTTCCTGAAATTCCATGCATATAAAAACAATTAGATTATTTATCTTAGGACTAATTATTAATGCACAACATGTTAATAGGTCTTAGTTTCTATAAGATAAGCTGTACCTTTGCCTTTAGCTGCTCAATCTGTTCATTGTAAACTTGCATCTAAACATAGAAAATTTGACAAGAAAATAATGTTGATGATTGTTTTCACAATAGACCTTAAAATAGATATATTGGAAAAGAATGAAAAGGATCTATTTTGAAACATATAACTATTGTTTAAACCTTTCGTGCTCGGATAATGCGTACGCTCCTTTCCAGCTGCTGTTCAATCCTAACTAAATCTTCAATTGTGCTTGATCCTAAACCTTCTCCCAAAAGTTTCCTGCATTAGGATTTTAAGATCAGTTATTAGTTAACTAATGAATTGCTAATGTTCATAGACATATCAAGATGTTTTATTGATGCAAAATGCACCTTTTTGCAACTTCTAGGAGTTCTACCTTCTTTGCCATGATAGCTGTTTCATTCTTCAAATGCTGCAAGTTAAGTTAAATAAAATAAAGTGAAAGAACAGATCGATTCAAAAAAGAAACACAGTTGGTTTCTCGATATTGTGATTAAGTTTAAAAACCTGAACATCTTCGACGCTTGAAGTATCTGTTTGAACATCTTTTACTTGACTTCTGTATCTTTCTATAGTCTCCTTCATGCTGATTGAATCCATAACCCAAAAAAAGATACAAAATGATCAGTTTTATATTAATTACCTTGGGATAAGTAATAGTTGTAGCTTAATGGTATTTTCAAAGTATAACATATATGAATGTGTGCATTATATGTGTGTTTGTGATAGAATATATGCACACACATAAATTTATGTATGTATGCATCTAATAATGCTTATGTACATGTACGTAAGTGTTCATAAGTTGCATGTGTATGGAAGTTTGTATACAATGTATGTATGCATATAGTGTATGTGTGCATATATTGCAAATAGGAGTCCCTTGAATGACAAATGTACTCGGTTAATATGTTACTATGACATGTTTATCTTTTTAGCTTGATGATTATCTTGATTATATCATCTTAACGAAATAATGAAACATAATTGATTTTATTAAGCAGTTCAAGTTATAACTGCTCATACTAATCCAAAGTTTAGATATGATTTTATACTATATATTTGTGATTGCTCATAGCTTCACGAATAGTTGAACCTCAAATTGTAACCACTTGAATAAAAAAACATTATGATAACCCCCAACTATAAAGTTATAGTTCTGCTATTGTCGCCTTATCTCAATTCCCCTTAACATCACCGATCGTTTTATGTCGTTAAATGATGGGTCGGGAATAACTAAATATACAAACTTGAATTGGCGTTGATCTATTCTACTATTTGGCTCATTTAGAAAGCTATGAACTTTTATCTATTTTAAAGGGATATTAGCCGTTGTAAAAATGACAGATAATATCATATGGTTCTATCGTTTAATTGGATTAGATATAGATCTAAATCTTCTACTTTGTCATGCTTGTAGTGGTGTTGTACTCCTACATTATTTAAAAGAAATTCGGGAATCAATAAAATAATCAAAAGCTTCCCACTCAAATTTAAAATGAGGTCTTGATTAAAAACATCTTTTTTTGAAGTTTCTGAAGAAGAACCAAATGAAGTCTTGTCTCCTTGATTCTCTACAACCAAGGTTCCTTATATGGTCATCAACGTGCAAACCACTGCAAAGTGGTGTGTAGGGAGTGGGTGGATGGGGAAGTAAAAGACTAAAGCAAGGGTGTTTTAATAATTTACCACAACATTTTAATCTAATCAAAACTGGTTAAATTTTACTTGTGGGCATTGATGGATCCTATAAGTTTTCTGATGTTATTTAAAAATCAATAACATACGATAGTACTATTTGCCCCACCGTTTTGTGGTGTGGTAGTATGGATGTTGTGTCACAGGAGGGAAAAAAAGAGTGAATTTTAGTAGTAACATAGGAGAGGAAGATTTAATCATTCAAAAAAAACTACTAGTACTATTTGCTTGGTAGAATATTAATATTATAAATGTTGCATCATAGAAGTTGTAAAAACCATATAAAACAGTAGTCTAGATTGATGCTTTTTATGGTAAACTAAGAAAAGCAAAAGCTGTGATGCTTCGTATGATAATATATTAAACAGACCGTTTCAAGCTAAGTGATCAAAACAGGCCAGACATGAGTCAATCAGTTTATGATTATGAACAACTTTTTATTATTTTTATAATATGGATTCACATTTGTTTTCCTTTTTTATTATCTATTCAATTCTAAAAATAAAAATCCGGTCAACTACAACAGTGAATCCACAAAGTTATCTATTCATTCCTAGTTATATGTTTTCAATCTTAATTTTTTTTACTTTGAATATATAGGGTGATGTTCGAACCCACAAATTTATCTACCTTTCTTAACGTAAAGAGCAATTATTATTTTAATTATAAAGACAATGAAAGTTTCTAACAAAAAATATTATTAAATAACATCCCCAAACTCTTGGTTCTCTTATTGAGGTGGTCTGCTTCAAGATCCGGTTAACCACACTTATTACATCATCATATACACACACATCATGATACATATATTATGTGTGTGTGTGTGTGGAAATTCTCATAAGAGCAGATAAGATTATCAAAGATCAAAATTTTGATTTTCTGTTCTTTGTGTACTTTAAGATCCGATCAACCAAAGTTGAGAAGCTAATATATTGTTGTCAAAGCATCGTGTGGTGTGTGTATGTATATACATGTGTGAATGCATTGACTAGATAATTTCTTTAGCAAAAAGAATTTAGACCCAGTAAAGAAATCAAGAAAAGAAAGGAACCCAGGTGTTAAAATCAAGAAAAGATTAAAATCAGGTGAGCAAAATGGAACCTTGAACTTGCAAATTCATAAAGTTTGCCTCTGGGAGAGAAGATGATCAAAGCAACTTCAGCATCACAAAGCACAGAAAGTTCAAAAGCTTTTTTCAGCAACCCATTTCTTCTTTTAGAGAAGGTTACTTGTCTACTTGTAGCATTCTCAATTCTCCTCATTTGAGTCTTCCCTCTCACCATCTTGATCAATTTTCTTGAAAATCTCAAGCTTTCACTCTATACAACAAAAAAGTTAATAAAATAAAAAGGGTAAGATATTGTGAAAAGTAAGATTTTTACTGTCATTCAAGTCAAAGAATATGAGGGTGAACAGATCACATAAAGACTCAAATCTTTATGTGATTAACTGATCAAGATCTAGCAAACAAACACTAGACTCAAACACTCTTGTCAGTTCTTGTATCAAGAGAAGCTTTTTACTAAAGAAAGAGATTGAAAAGTATGAAGTTATTAGCTAAATATATCAACTCTTACAAGAAGATTTTTTCAAGAACGAAACTTGACCATACAAACGAGGTTGTTCTTTCTTGTTTAGATGAGAGAGAGAGAGAGAGAGACTATGAAGGAAAGATGTGAAGAAAAATCAAAGATGTATGAGTAGGAAGAAAATGGTAGATGAACTTTTTAATAAAATTAAGTTTTGAAGTGAAACTCATGTTTGTTTTAAGACTTGTAATCTATGCATTGGGGCATGTATTTTTGCTTGGTTTGTGGATTTTAGGATTGGAAAAGGGAAACCCAAAAATTAGCTCACAGGTAACCTAGAGAGATAGGGGTATGCTGAATTTGCTATTGGTTAAGGTAGATTTGAGATGATTGATTGGAGCTCGAGTCCATTTTATAGGTGTGTACCACAGAAAAGAAAAGAAAGTGGAAGCTAATTACTCACCCAATTTAACCACTTTCCATTTTTTATGGTAACAAGATCTCTTACTAAATTGTTGTTGGAGTATCTTCTTTAATAAAAAGTACAGTAGATATATATTTTAAGGATAAAGTTTGATTAAAAAGTCTATTTTTCTTACAAAGTGTATAAAGTCATAAATATCATAATTTTAACAATAAAACACACCCAAAACCAACAAATAATAGAGTAAAGATCACTAAAACACAATATCCAAACCCTAACAATCCATAAAAACTTTAAACACACAATCGTAAAACTATGAATATATAACATAGCATGAAAATCAACATAAAACATACTAATGTTTGTCATTCGATAATCAAAGCCTTATCATCCAAAACACAACACAAAACCCGCAAATATGGTGTCTTAGTAATCTTCACTTTTTATTGTGAGTTTTGAGTGTGTTTTATGGTTGACATCATAGTGTTTTATGACTTTTTACACTTTGTAGCAAAACTAGACTTTATAGCCAACTCTCACCCTATATTTTAAAACATAAATGTAATAATACATGTGATTGTGTGACTCGTGACTAAAATTGCATCATATTTGCAGAGGTAACATTCACCACTCTGGATCATAAGTTATGAAGAGGTACTAAGGGCATACACACTTTGTCTCTGTTAAGGGTGGAAAGAGCATACATCTAACAACTCATAAGTACTCAAATCACCACTTAATATGATTGTG
This sequence comes from Scalesia atractyloides, assembly GCA_947069175.1. Lineage (NCBI taxonomy): Eukaryota > Viridiplantae > Streptophyta > Magnoliopsida > Asterales > Asteraceae > Scalesia > Scalesia atractyloides. The sequence goes on along the minus strand of CAMTDV010000008.1, from coordinate 885,681 downwards.
TCATCTAATTTAACTTGTTTCAATTCAAATAGAAGAACGTACTCACATAGCTTAACTCACTACACTATTTTTTTTATTTTATTAAAACTCTATAAACTAATTATATTTTGTTTCATTTTGGATAGTCAACTCAAATCTTAAACAAATTGATCCATAACGTGTTGTTATCTTTACTCCAGTTTTGAACAAATTTAAAAAAAAATCTCAAATCCTAATTTATTTAAAATAACAACAAAGAATTGATCAATTTGTTTAAGATTTAAGTTTGAAGAGGAAGTTTTAAATATCTCTTAACGTACGAAGGCACGCAACCATTAAATTGTGCCGCGTTGAATTCTATATTTTTAGAGGGAAGGGTAAATTAGACAAATCAAATAAAGTGTAATAACATGGTTTTATAATAATAACATGTGTTTCTAAAAAGAGTTAACTGGCATTTCATTCCTATAGTTTCCCAATTATGCCAGTTCATATCAGATTTCAAATTTATACCATTTTAGTCCTTAACATTTTTTAAACATGTCAGTTCTGTCCAAAAATGACAGTTAACTCTTCTAAAAACATAACATGTGTTTCTTAAAGCATAGGATGCGTTTCTTTTATGGATAGTTATAAAAAAACATGCATTTTTAAAACAACCTCCATCGTCTTCAACATCTGTTGCAGTGTAACTCATAGATTATTACTCTATGGATCTTGTCAATTGCAATAACAAACAAATTATTTAGACCATCTTGTGAATCATTCAGTTAATTGATTAGAGATTAGGCATCTAGTTGATTGAATAAAATTAGTATGTGATTCAAATCTAAAGCAAATCAGTGAAATTTAGGGCTTAGATATTGTTTTCAACTGTTAATCGATTCTTGAAGGTTGAATTGTAATTGATAATTATGCCATTCCCGCTTGATTTTGTAATTGAATTCAAAGTTAATTATGTATTAGGACACTGTGTTAAATTGAGCCCTAGATTGGATCAGATGTGTGGTTCAGATGTGTGGTTCAGATGATTGCATACGCATCACACGTTAAGGGTCTTTTGTACGAAACCGACCACTAAGTTGATTACTAATAATCAAACGAAATCTAATTGAATAAAAGCTTACTTGAGAAAGCAAAGCCATTAATAGGTGGATTAGAGATGGTGATTGCAACAATATCATTGGAACCCACCTCCATTTTCACTACAAGCTCCATCATTTTTTGTCAATTTTTGAAGTAATTTGGTCAAACGGAAAACAGGGATGATATAGTTGTTGGACAAAGTGCTTGCCCCTTGTTCTAGTACTCGCGACCCTTACGTGCTTACCATACTAAGGTTGTTACGACAGTATAACCGCTCAACCTAGAGCAATTTGAAGAACTTCGGAGGTTCCAGTTTCCCGCCCCTCCCCCATAATAAGCCAAAATCCAAATACCTATTTTGACTTCAATCCCTCCATATTTCTGACTTTTATTTGATTATGTGTTCCTAGCTTTGAAAACATGTGATTGTATATTTTATTAATTCACATGTAACATGTTCATTTAGTTTTGAGTAAATTGTCATTTAGTCCCTAAGTGTTGTCTTAAAATGTCATTTTAGTCTAAATGAATTTTTTTTCTCCGTTGAATCCCTGAGTTTTTCATTTATTTGCCATTTTGATCAAGCTCATTAACTCTATCCAAAACACAAAGTTAACTGAAGGGCATATTTGTCACTTTCCATAATTATTTAATTTTTCTGTTTTTTCATGAGTTAAATGCTTGGTTGGTCCCTGTGGTTTGCAAATCTTGCAGTCTTGGTCCCAGTGGTTCACTTATTACACACTTGGTCCCAGTAGTTTCAAATTTTGCACTCGGGTGGTCCTTACCACTAACCTTTGTTAGATTTCTCAGTTAAGTATATGCAAAATTACTATATTACCCTCGTCTTCTTCATCCTTTCTCTGCTACCACCTGCAACTACTCTGCTACCACCACCCTCACCCTCGCCGCCTTTCACCGCCATACCCTCCGGCGTCTCTTCCACTCCTCCCTCCGTCACTCTCCTCAACAACGCCTCCACCTCTCGCTTCCTCACTCTCAGATGCTCTGCTCAGTCTCCAAACACCTCAGGTGATTTTCGGCTCGATCGATGACGTCACCGAAACTGTAGGATTCAACGGTTAGGTTTTCGGTGAGTTGTATGAGGAGATCAACGGCGGCGAGATAATTGGACTGTGGTGGTGGCCATCGGTGGTGGTTGTACGGCGGTGGGGTGTGTGTGTGTGTGAAGGAAGATGAATGGGGTATAAGTTAAGAAGCGGTTGACGAATCCATTCCTCTACCAACTACTGTATGCGTTTGTGTTTGAGATTCCTTTCCCTGTTCGATTCAGTTCGTTGGCTGTCAACTCGTTGGTTGCTAATGGCGGTACTAATATTGCCGAAGGTCTGAGAATCTGGTGGATGGTTGTGGCAATCGGGAAGATGGCGGTGAAAGACGCCGGAGGGTATGGCTGAGTGGTATGGCGGTGAAAGGCGGCGAGGGTGAGGGTGGTGGTAGCAGAGTAGTTGCAGGTGGTAGCAGAGAAAGGATGAAGAAGACGAGGGTAATATAGTAATTTTGCATATACTTAACTGAGAAATCTAACAAAGGTTAGTGGTAAGGACCACCCGAGTGCAAAATTTGAAACTACTGGGACCAAGTGTGTAATAAGTGAACCACTGGGACCAAGACTGCAAGATTTGCAAACCACAGGGACCAACCAAGCATTTAACTCTTTTTTCATTTAAAAAGCCTTTAATTAATAAATAAAACAAAAAATAAATATAAATACAAAGAAATATACAATTTCGCACTATTCCCCCTTTCTCTTTCTACCCTTCTACTCTACATCTCCCATCCACCACAGCCAACACTTCCGGCCACCCACCACGCTTCCCCCCCCCCCGTCCCCTTTACCCCCCCCCCCCCCTCCCCCCCCCCTCCCGCACCAGCTCCACCTTGATAACCAACCATCACGCCTTTAACCCCAACAACACATCCACCGTTACCTCCATTCACCCGACACTAGATCTGAGCACCGCCTCACTCGTCGGCCCTTTCCCCACCACCATCTGAGGACCGCCAGCGGCTTCTTCAAACCTCGATCTAGAAGTTTGGTTGGTCTACGCCTCAGATTGTGTTGGCGCCGCCGTCGTAGAACCACCATGCTGTTGCCGATGGTCGCCGGAATCACTCCAGTTTCTCTCTCAAGTTTCTCAACATATATGTGTCCTAGTGTGGGTGTGAGATAAGTAAATAAGGGTGGTTAGTTAATAACGTGATTCATCAATTTCTTGCTAGCTGTTTGTGGATTGTGATGGGGTTGTCTTGTTTGTTTCTTTGTTTTTGGCTCTTGTTCTTCTTAAGCTTGTTTGGTATGGAATAAACAACAAAGTTTCATTTCCAGGCATAAACAAAAGAGATAAATCATGTTCAAATTTGTGTTGTCGTCTTTTATTAATTTTGTTGTTAAATCATATGGGAGTTGCAGGTAGGTAATCGTAGGTAGCTATTAAGCAGTGGACACATTGAAGAGGGTGGTGAACGGTGGTGGTTGCAGGTGGCGATGGTGGTGGGTTGGTTGTGGTGGGAGATTCTGATATACACACAATATATATATTGTTTATTAACATTTTTGTTATTTTATTTATATTTATAAAGGAGATAATATATTTTTGGTTGAAAATGGTAAGTACTAAACTATTTAGTGTGAGTTAAGTTACTTTTTTGGATGAAGTTAGACAATATGATCAAAATGACAAAAAATGGAAAATTCAGAGACCTAGAGGAGAAAAAATATTTGGACTAAAATATTAATTTGAGACAAACCTCAGGGACTAAAATGACAATTTACTTTTTAGTTTTCCAATTTGATTGTTGTTATGTTAGTTTTAATTTAGCTAATGAGGTGGTCAAGAAGTGGTAAGGAAGATACTTGGTGTTCTAAGAGACCCAGGTTCGATTCCTTATCTATTGTTTTCTGTGCCACTTGGTGATGATGGAAGATTAAGCGAATATGTGGAGATCGCTAGTTTGATTCTTGAACTGAGCAGGTTTTAGCTTACCCCGCACTGTCGTGCCTTCAGATGAGTGTTCACCGGCTTCGACACTAGGAGAGGGTTTCCTCGGTTCGGAGCTAGTGTATTCCGATATGATAAATTTCGCCAGTAGCCTATTTAAAAGATTCGTCAGTCGTTCCAAAAAAAAGTTTTAATTTAGGATTTAACATTACTAACAATTTAAATCTACATATCTTATCATAAAATCACGATTTAAAGTTTTCTTATTCATAAATAATATTATTTTGTTTCAAAGAATCTGTTTCAATTGTGTTTATAACTTTATATCTATACTTCGTTCTTTCAAAAATAATTACAAAAACTGAATGCGTCAGGTGTCATAATTTTGTGAACTCAATTATTTTTTTGTCTTTCTTATTTCATCTCGTATTTCATTTCTTTTTTTAAAATTTTTAAAAAGTTAATTACAAAAAAAAAAACGATTATAATAAAATTTAATATGGAAATTGTTATTTTCTATATGTTAATTGTCAAGTTTTGTATGTGAGTAACATTTTTAATGTCCAATTTGCTAGTATCCTATTGGTCAAGGTTACCACTTCATTTTATCTACTTTGAGGGATTGGTCAGATTCATTGCATAATCATACTTTGTGGGGCTACCATTTAACAAGAAAATTTCAAGGTTTGCAACATAAAACGCATTGTTTATATTCTTAAGTGATAATTTTAAAATATAGTTTAGGTTTGGCGTATCCTCCCACGATAAACCCATGGCTTTTAGGCATAAAACTTAATTACATAAACCTATGTCTTAATATAGATATTACATTATTTTAAATCAAATAATTCAAAACACTAAAACAAGTACACCATTAAACAATAATTAGTATTGGGTGTCTTTTTACAACGTCTCGTCAAACTATACTTTGTTATTCTTTTTCTACAATAATGTTTTATATTACGTTTAAATATAACAAGTTAACAAGTCGTAACGTAAAAAGGCAATAAAATACCTTTTTATAATTCATAAATTTTATTTTAGTTATTTAATATTTATTTTATTTAATATGTGTAATACAGAAGTTTGTAAGGTAGTTAAAATAATAACCATCTAACTTGAAAGAAAAATATGGGGATAGTTGATAATGTACTCATTCCTTAAATTATGAAATTCACACCTTAAAAGAAGAAAATGGTACAATTTCGATCTGTACATTACAATATTTAAAAGATAGCACAAAGCAGCCATTTGTGCTGAAATATAACACCTTCATCCAATAAACAAATGATGATAAATAACAAGTTTTTGTTTAAACTTTCTACACAATATATCATTTTTATTTGTTGTATTTTTGTTTTTTTTTCTTATCAAAATAATGTCTTAGGTTTATTTCATTATCTTAATTTCTTGACAATCGAATTTTTGCTTATCGAAATAATGTCTTAGGTTTATTTCATTATATTAATTTCTTGACAAATTTTAAGGTTTTAGAGTTTCGGATATTTCATATACACGGTCCCATAATTTCCATATTTCCTCTCCAATATTTATATACCTTTTAAATAAATGACAAACTATAATATGTGTTCTAAACACTTACAACACTGAAAAGATATATTTAGTGTCAATCAAACTTTAGAATATTGTTTCTATATCTTGAGAAAATATCATAACCGTAGCATCAAAGTTTTTTACACTTAAAGGTGTATTAGGGTGTAGGGACACTCCAAATTAAAAGTACTTAAAGTATCAAACTGAACCCATCAATTAGACTACACGTTGTCTATTAACTATGGCACCATTAATAGTATCACATTAGCCGTTAACGGCCGCCACACTCCACCACATCTTTAACCAGCTCCGTGAATGAGGGTTTGGTTAATGGATTAACGAAGGAAGATGGTTTGGTGGTGGGGCTCATGGCTATTCCAACCAATCACATGTCACATTTTTTTTAATTATTAGCATCGGGTGTTTAGTTAAGCCACAATACATTCTTAACAAGATTTAGTTAATGATCAAGTTCTTATGTAACAGTGACGTGTCAGTGATATGACAATTAGTTTTGTTAACCCACAACGCATAGTCTTAGGGAGCATCACCTCATTTGTACCTAAATTGGAACCAGAGTACCCAAATTGCAAGGGGTTGTGTTCCCATTCTACCCGATTTACCCGAATGGTTTGCAAGGGAGTGCCAAAGTCTATTTGTTCGGTAAATTGCTCCGGTTAAAAAACCAGATTTTTTTCCGAAATGCCGAACACGAGTGGTTCGCCAAGGGAGTGTCGACGTGTCTTTGTTCAGTAAAGTACTCTCACGAACCAAATGTTTCTCCAAAATTCCGAACCCGAATAGCTTGCTACGATGTTTTCATTTTATCTAATTCACCAGATAACTTTACCGAAAGCGTCCCGCCCCCTACATCTTACGTATTCTCAAAATTTTAAGCTAAAAAACTCCTGTTTGTCAAGTTACCTGAGTTAATCTAGAGAAAAGATATTAAATACACTATACAACAATAAATAAATTTAAAGTTTGGAGTCCAAAAACTCCTGTTTATTTATGCTACCTACTAAACTAGGAAAGATAGTAAGGACATAAGCAGTTGTACACTGTGCAACAAGTCTTGGATATAGAAAGCAAATATGGTCCGTACGAGTTGGAGGGACCAAAACAAGCGTCAACATCGTTAGTACGATTACAGAAAGATGATGGACCAATTAGAGATCGAAAACGCATTGGGAGCCTATAGTTTGCATTGCAAAAGCAGGTGGTGTCCCAGACTATTTATTCCGGTCCCACGCACCCAGGTTAAGTTTGGTTGGCCCATGCCTAGTGGTCCAGGTGGATGGTCTAGACTCTGGTCTATTGGTGTAGATTTGAAAAAAGAAACTAATTTACCTACCATCATAGTTTTTTCAAAGGGATAATCACCAAAATAGCCTTGGAAAGGTCAATTTTTCTAAAATAGTCACCTGACATGGTTCTACGAGTCGTTTCAATTTGCTGAAACGGCTTAAAAAATAATTTCAAGTCAATCAACCCATGATTGCCACGTGTTCGGTTAAGCCTTTTCAATGTGGCTTAAGCCGTTTTATTGTGGCTTCAGCTCTTTCAGTGTGGCTTAAGCCCTTTCAGTTTAAGCCTTTCAGTGTGGTTTAAGCCCCTTTCAATGTAGCTTAAACCTTTTCAGTGTGGCTTGAGATCTTTCAGTGTAGCGCCTTGGCTTGGCTTAAGATCTTTCAACACGACTTGAGAACTTTCAACATGGCTTGAGCTCTTTCAACATAGTTTAAATATAAACGAAAAATTAAAAACATAAACAAAGAATTAAAAAAAATCTCAAGGTGAGAACTTGAAAATCTCAATTAAAAAAATCTGAAAGTTTTAACTTGAAAATAAAAAATTACTAGGTTAGAACCCCGTGTATTACACGGGTTAATAAATGTAATTTTTATACTAAATAAAAAAATATAACTTTAAAACCTTGTGTATTGTACGAGTTGAAAAAATGTATTACACGAGTACAATACACGAGTTTTTTAAAGATATTACTTTTTTACAATACACGAGTTTTTTTAAAGATGTTACATTTTTATTATTTAGTATACAAAATTACATTTGTTTAACCCGTGTAATACACAGAGTTTTTAAAGGTATAACGTTTTTAATTATTTGGTATATACAATTACATTTATTCAACTCGTACAATACACAAGATTCTTAAATATATAACTTTTTAATTACTTAATATATAAAATTACATTTATTCAACTCGTGTAATAAACGAGGTTTTTAAAGTTATATTTTTATTATTTAGTATAAAAATTACTTTTATTTAACCCGTGTAATACACGGGCTTCTAACCTAGTATTTTTTTATTTTCAAGTTAGATATTTTTATTTTCAAGTTAAAACTTTCAGATTTTTTTAATTGAGATTTTCAAGTTCTCACATTTTATTGAGATTTTTTTTAAATTATTTGTTTATATTTTAATTATTCGTGTATATTTAAACTATGTTGAAAGATCTTAAGTCGTGTTGAAAGTTCTCAAGCCGTGTTGACATATTAGCCTTCCTAAATCTTTATTAGGGATGCTAGATAATTTAAAGCATGTATGAGAAAATAAAGATATAACAAAATCAATAATACACAGATTTTTTATGTCTTTAGTTTTATCATAATTTCTGAATTTCCTAAGATAAATATGTCAATAATTACAATTTATAGAATTTGAGTTTTCAACCTTTTAATCCTATAACACGTAACTTAACGACTAGAATGTCCCTTTAAAGACTTTACCATAAGAGTTACGTTTACTGATACATATTCTTATAAATAAATGTACTAATCTTATCGGATCAACTTTCACTTTTTTTTAACAATACTTTTTTGTCAAAAGTAGTTTACTTAAAAAAAGTAAAACGCAAAGAAAGAACGGGCCATCTTGTAGGTTTTAAAGAAAGCAAATGCTAATATGCTAAAAAAGTGATTTTGTGAAGAGATATCTTATCACGTAGGACATGTAAACCAGTGTTTCAAGTAATAAAGTGAAATACGCTAATTCAAGGTCATGTAGGTGACACTTGTTTAGCGTCACATTTACTATAACGGTGATTTATTTCTAATATGGTTGTATGTATGTACTTGTGTATGTATGTATGAATGTATGTGTGTATGTGTATGTATGAATGTATGAATGTATGTATGCATGTATGTATGCATGTATGTATGTATGTATGCATGTATGTATGTATAGAGGCCGGTTAACGTATAAGACCACCTTATCGTGCGATACGTACGCGAGCATCTAAACCGCACATCTGATCTAATCCATGCCTTCAATTGAACGTGGTGGAACAAAAGTAATTAACTTGGCACAATTACGCACGTTGTAATACATAGTTACGCATGGGTTGGGTTAACCCTAATTACGCACGTTATATTGGTGATCGTGTACCGTCGCATATTAAGAGCCTTTTGTATTTAAAACTTTCACTCTATATATATATAAGGTGTAGTTATTGTGAAAAGGGTTTTTTTTAGAACTGTAAGAAGTGTTTTAAACCCTTAGATCTTATAGTTAATGGTTGAGATTAAAAAAGGCTTAAAATGTAAATTATAATTTAAATTATGGACTAATTTGGCTAGATTAGCGAATAGTGTCTTTTGTTTCAATAAAGAAACAACCATCAACCTCCATGCACATGAAAGTCCCCCCGTCTATTTTAAACGTTAATAAATTTTTTATACGTAACTTTATAAAAAATAATACACCATAATAATGAGCATTTTTTATCTTTAATATGAGTACCATATTGCTATACTTATATAGATAAAAAAAATTGCGTTTCAATCGGATGTTTTAGTCCATGGTTTTTTGTCTATGTTTATACAATAGTATTTTAATTGTATTGTAATTTAAGGCGTGGTGTTTTAAACATCTGGAAACATTGTATTATGATTCAAGTTAGGGTGTTTTAACATCTGAAATCTGAAAACTTTGTATTGGGATTTAAGTCATGGTGTTTTAACATCTGGAATAGCAATACAGTCATTCCCAGATTGTATTTAAACACAGACTTGAATAACAATACAATTATTGTAGATGTTAAAATACCATGATTGTATTACGATTCAAGTCGTGGTATTTTTGGAATCCGTATGGTGTTTTATACCTGTAAAATAACAAAAAAAAATTTCAGATATTAAAACACCATGATTAATTGTTGATATGTTAAAAAAAGAATTATTTCCTAAAATAAGTTCTAAAGTGGTTACAATATATTTTATAATTAAATTAGTTTTTGGAGTTAATTACCTCATTACCCTTAATCCATAAAATTAAATAATGTCATGTGTCTTTTCCATAATATTTCTTACACTTCTTATAAACTTCACATTCTTTACAGGAACATAAACCTATACACACACAGACATACAATGTGTGTGACGTTCAATAGGAAACACTAAAAAGTGAGGAACTGGGGAACAATGTATTTAACATGTTAAATATATTTTAAAAATTTAATTTAAAATGCTAAAATTAATTTCTTTCAAAATATTTTCAAAGTTTTTGCATATAAAGATGTGTTGAAGCTATTACAATAAAAAAAACTTTCTAAAACTTTTTTTTAACTTTTTTTACTGTTTTTTAAGATTTTTTTAAATATTTTTAGTTTTTAATTTTGTTTTACTGAAAAAGCTTCGTATTTATATGTAAAACTTTTAAAAATTTTAAAAAGAAAAATGATTTTTAATATATTAAATTGAACTTTTAACATGTTAAATATATTCTCTATTTTTTTAATATTTCCCGTTAAAAAATAACTAGTTTTGTGATTTTCTTATTATAATATGGTTGAAAAGCAGAAACATCTTAACGTTGCAAATAATAACTAACACCTATCCAAATCAATAAATAAAAACTCAAATGTATTTGCTTCTTATGTCATGCAGATACAAGATGTGAAAACCAATGAAAATTATAGATTTCGAGCAATATAATATATATATATATATATATATATATATATATATATATATATATATATATATATATAATATAGACTCAACGACAAGAAACTAATTTATCACTTGTTGAATTTACCATACTTAGGACATTGCACCATGTAATTCTTCTAAAGACATGGGATCGCTAATTGTCTCAAAGTATTATTGGAAAAAGAATTAGTGAAAATGAAAGTATTTACGGTAAGTGTTATGTGTATTTTTCTAAACTTCGAACAACACATTTATGTTATACTTAGTATAATACTATTTTGTGTATTTGTGTTCTATGAGCTTTACAAAGAATTAAATCACGTCCAAATCGAATTTAAGATGAACGAGATTGTTGGCTTCAACCCAAGATCCAACCCAAACCAAAGAAATAAAGATGAAGAAAAGCTGTATTCGTGGAACAATAATATCGACCAAACAAAAAAATACTTACTGAATTCTGAAATTGCATACATCAAAATAAGCCTACGTGACCTACTTTTATGCTAATATTAATTCTAGTCCTACCATAATTATAACCCTACAAACTTGGAATTAGAAACTTTCTTGAAAACAAATTAAATCAAAACATTCACCTTGGCCCTTCATCTTTCAATTTTTCAATTTATGTGTTTTAGGATTATCTTCCAACATTCCCCCTTAATCCTAAGACCCGGCTCGTACTTCTTCAAAACAATTGTAAATTGTTGAAGTCTTTTGCCAGATTTGCTTCCTCTTTCTTTTTATCCCACTTGGTGCATTCGTATCCAAAGTGTCCAAACTCACTACATTCAAAACACCTAAAAGTGCTTTTTTCTCTAGTTCCACGACCCCTTGCACAACCTCTTCCATAACCACCTCATTGGCCTTGTTTTCCTTCTCCTCTTCTAGAACCACTACTACGTTCTAGATTTGCTTCCCCATTGTTTGCACTTGCTAGAAGCAATTTGTTTTGATCCCTTTCTTCATGTTCATCAAAACCCTTAAGCCTTTCTTCAAATGCCTTCATCCTTCCTACTGCATCCTCAAATAACATGTTGTCAATATCAGATTTGTTCAACAGAGGCCATGAATGGTAAAAACTTTCTTGGTGCTGAACCGAACAACTTCCTTACAATCACCTTATCCTTCAAAACAGAACCAAAAGACCTAAACTTAGCTCTTATTCCATTCAACTTTCCTTCGAAAACATCTATTGTCTCATTCTTCTTCATCTTCATAACTTCCAGTTCAGCCCTCAAAGTGTGCAAACGAGTCTTTTAGACCATATGTGCTCCTACATGTAGGATTTTGATTGAATCCCACACCTCCTTCGCGGTTTCATAATGAGCCACTGCATCAAAATATCTTAAGGTAATGTTTGAAAAATCATCCCCACCTTCTTTTCGTCAGCTTCTATACCTACATCAGTAATTCCCAAAGACTATACGCCCTCAAAATCTGCTCCATTAGAATCAATCACGTGGTGTAGTTCGAATCAGTCAACTTCGGGCATCGAAGTGACATATTCGCCTGCTATCTTACCGGACCCAACTCTAGGTTGGTTCTGCAACTATTTTTCAACCTTCTATTTTTCTACCTTCTATATTTAACCTTTTTTTGCCTTCTACCTTCTTTCTCTTCAACCTTCTTTTACCTTCTACCTTCAACCTTCTTTGCTTTCTACCTTCTTTGCCTTCTATATTCTTTACCTACTTTCAAGAAACGAACCTGGCAACCTTCCTTCTAAAGATCGTTCTTGATTTACCTTCTTTCCAACTATCTTCTTGACTACCTACTTTAACCGATCACTTTCTTGATCCAGAAAAAACCTTCTTTGAATCACCTACTTCCTTTGCAAAACTTCATACCATGGTTGGAGAGCCTAAGCTACGATACCAGTTGTTAGCTTCAACCCAAACTAAAGAAATAAAGATGAAGAAAATCTGTATTCGTGGAACAATAATATCGACCAAACAAAAAAACTTATTGAATTCTGAAATTGCATACATCAAAATAAATCTACGTGACCTACTTTTATACTAATATTAATTCTAGTCCTATCATAATTATAACCCTACAAACTTGGAAACTTCGAACAGTGATGTTCAAAGTTGGGACTTGAACATATGAAAGCTGGAGAGGGGGGGGGGGGGGGGGGGGGAGGGTGAGGGACCCACACAAGAAGTCTGTTGGAGGTCCAGACCTGCAAACTTCAGACGAACGGAATGTGTACCACAATGTCACCGAACGAGGCTTGGAGGTCCGTTGAAGTCTAGCGTGAGAAGATCACATTATGAATGAATGCTCTTAGGTTGTTTAATTGGTTTGTTTCTCTGTGTCATAAAGATTATAGAGCCTATAATCACTCAACCAATTATATTATTGTTAAAATACTTGGAGATCATTTTAATAAACGTTGAATCTTTAATTTTATTAATATGTCTTCAAACATCTTATTAGTTTAACAATTATATTATTGTTAAAATATTTGCGAATCATTTTATTAATACGTCTTAAACATTGTTCATTGAATTGCTTGTACTTGTAGTATATTCAATCATAATACATGTATTTTAAGGTGAATACAATATTTGTAAAACTATTAACATATTCACCAGTGGTGAATAAAATAGTCCTAACGGTTTTCATTTGAAACCATAAGTAGAGAATTGCAAGACTTGTGCAAGACCTATTTACACATTATTTTTATCGATTTAGACGTTATAAATAGGGCCGTAAATGAATCGAACGAACACAAACAAGGCATTGTTTGTGTTTGTTCGTTAAGGATATAACGTGTTTACGAACGGTTCATGAACACTTACCGAACGAGATTTTTTGTTCGTGTTCGTTTATTAGGGAAAGGAACGTGTTCACGAACACAGCTAAAATCGTAAAAGACAACGGTGGCTAGAGGTGGATGGTGAGCGGGAATCCCTAATCGTTGAACGAAGGTCAATGATATTTTTTGATATGAATGAGAAGGAAAGTGGAACGGTGTTTAAATAAGGTGAAGATAGAGTTTCCTATTTATTTGTTTGGGTAATTAGATAAATAAAAATTAAAGAATATCAAAGTTTTGATAAAAATAAAATAAATGCTAAATAAATCTTTAAGGAACAACATAAACAAACGAACATAAATGAATGTTCACAAACACATTACCGAACGTTCACAAACGCAACTAAACGAATGAGGCATCTGTTCGTGTTCGTACATTTAACTAACCGAACCAAATTTCTTGTTCATGTTTGTTTCTTAAATGAACGAACGTAAACAAACTTTCCACCGAACAATTTACAAATTGTTCGCTTAACATTCGGTTCGTTTACAACACTAGTTATAAATAAGACGGTTTTTGGACTGTTTCTCCTTCTCCCACATGTTGATTAACTTCCATGTAAACATGCCCCTTTTTTATATATATACCTTTCTTGAGTATACAAAATTTACATACACTAAATGTTGTTTGCTTAAAAATTCAATGCAGGGACACTTTTTTTTTCTATATAAAACAACCAACATAATGAAATACATAAAAGAAATTTTACCATCAAACCATTTCATCTAAACCTCTTTCTGCATCCAAATCTTTATGCATGAAAAGGTGATTGAAATGTGCTATGAGCAAAGGATTTCTTCTTAGGCAGGTAATAAAATCATCCTTGCTTATCCTACCATCTCCATCAACGTCAAACAATTCGAAGAGCGCTTGTATCTATATACAAATCCAAAAATTTAACACAACGAACCGATAAAGAATCATATTTTACGAATTTAAATTGACGAATTCGGATTACAAACCTCGCTAGTGGTCAAGTCCGGGATAGCTGCGCTGGTGGAACCTCCGAACTGTTAATTGTGCATACGAAAACTAACTTAAGAGACTTAAACAAACCAACCAAAAAAATCAGAAGAGTTAATAAATATTTACTTCCAACAATGAAATGTGATGATCTTCGTCTTCATCGCTTTCATTAAATGCCGCTTCACATGCTCGTGGGAATAGTGGCAACTTCAGAACGTGAATAGATCCGACCAAGAACTGCATAATCCAAACGACACGACTATGTAACCCACTCAGTAAATACAACAATTTGACCCACAAAGAAATGTGCCCACAGCATATATGGAACCCACATAATAATCCGACTAAGAAGTAAAAACCACATAAAATCTGAATAGAAACTTGTCAGAAGTTGGGACCTCCACTGGTCCATTCACATACAGCTAAATTTTTCATAAAAAAAACATTTAAAATTTAATAAAACTACATACACACAAGACTAAATAAATATCTAAAATATAATACAACAAATTATTTCATATTCAATACTGAAGTCACATAAAGATCTCAATAAGATTATTTTCAAAATATGTTTTGTAAACTTCCACTTTTTAAGTAAGCATTCAACAATTATATAATTTAACCAAAAATGAAACTCATAGATTTTTGGTTTAAAATGGTTAAGTGGATAGCATTGCACCAAACTTTACACTGAACAACATAACACCAAATTTAATGTTTTGTTGCATAAATATTGCCCTGCAAGTTCTGTTCATCCAGGGCCAGTTTAAGTCGTGTCGATATAGAGCTGCATAATGAACCAGGACCCGTAAAGAAGGACCTATGAGAATCATTTCATTTACTGGATCCTGTTTTTTTTGGTTAAATGATCAACATAAATGGGACCCACATATTGAAAACTGATAATTAAATGGAATCTATGCACCCATTGTTACCTCTTTGAAAGTTATACTTCCATCCTTGTCAGCATCAATAAATCCGAAAATCTGTAACAGAAGAAAACTTGAAGTCATCTATAGAGAGAAAGAACCGGTTAGCTTAATAAATAACATTCCAAGTGTTTTCTGATATTTATCCTGATTTGACTTCAAATGTTAAAAAATTACTTTCAGGTTTGTTTTATAAAGCGGTATATAAATGCATCGGATGGTAGGATAATACTATAAATACCGAAAGAATTATTACAAATTTGTAATTTTGCTTACTAACATGTTCAGAAAGGCGAGAATGCTTCAATCTTAAAACCCTTATGAAATCTTGATATTGAACAGATCCACTGCAAAATTGGAAAGAATTAAATAAAAAACAAAAAACTCGGGTATGTTGGTGTTTCATAACAAAATGCAAGTAGCTAAGTTTTAACGCATCCGCGGCAAATTTTCTGCTTAAAAATTAATAACAATGATTTTATATCAATGCACCTGCTGTCTGGACTCATTGCAAGAAATCTTCCCAAGAACCCTACTGCTTCTGAAGAGCTCAACTGATATAACTGGAACACCAAGAAAACAAAATTCTTCTCAATGAATTAACTTGTTAAACATAAAAAAGAAGCACAAAAGAATTATTGAGTAAAGTACACGGATGGCCCCTGTGGTTAACCAAGATCTTGGATTTAGTCCCTAGCTTTCGAAAAGTACATGGATGATCCCTTTGGTTTGAACTTTGTAATGCATTTAGTTCCCAACTTTTGTCAAAAGTACATGGATGGTCCCTGTGGTTTGCACTTTGTAACGTGTTTAGTCACTAAAGGTTGGAGACTAGATGTGTTACAAAGTGCAAACCATAAAAACCATTTGTGTACTTTTCGCAAAGGTTGAGGACGAAATGCGTAATAAAGTGCAAACCATAGGGACCATCCGTGTACTTTTGGAAAGCTAGGGACTAAATGCGTTAGAAAGTGCAAACCATAAGGACCATCCGTGTACTTTTGGAAAGCTAGGGACTAAATGCATTAGAAAGTGCAAACCATAGGGACCATCCGTGTACACTAGGAAAGATAGGGACTAATTCCAAATTTTTAATGAACCACAGGGACCATTTGTGTACTTTACTCAAAATTATTTTCATATGAAAAATGTAGCTATTTATTTCATATGAAAGGCTCATATTCAAGGCCAAAATTACCTATTTACTTCATCGTTGCAAATTTAATCAGTATTTAACCTCAGGATGTTAAGTGAGGATTAAAGGGTATTTCAAACAATTGATTGATAGTCAAACATCTCTATTTAACCATGTCTAACTAGTTTGGTTTCGTTTTTTTAAGAGAAAACTATACTAAAAACTCACTTTTTGAACTTGCGCCATTTCAACCATAAAGGGCGAAAACCTCTCCTGCAAAACAAAAGTATTATTAGCATTTTACAGTAAACACTTTTCTAGACCAAGTGCATCTGTTAAACAATGCAGCTTTCCGCATACGTTTTAAGATATGGTTTTAATATCAGTGGTGGATCCAGGATAGTTTTAACATTTGTTTTATTAAAGCGTTTGTGCACCCATGTTAAAATGTAAAAAATATACCTGTCCAGCTTCAACTGCCTTTGAAAGAAGTGCATAATCGGCGAAAGAATGGTATGTTTGTGCAACATTGAGAGCTAAAGCCATGGCTCTCCCAGTCTGCACCAACACATTATACTGGTTAAAAGGGAAACATTAAGGGCACAAAGATTAGTAATATAGCCTCAAATTTAAAAAGGATTTCATAAGACAAGCTAAAAATGATCGATTATAAACTAACTCTCTCAGCAAACCGAGCAGGACTTTCCTTGTGATTTTGTGATGGTGAAATAACAGGAAGATATTCAACCTGTTTTATTTGGAAAAAAACATAGGTAAATAATTGATGTTTACAAACTAAAATATAATCAACTTAAGCATACCTCCATGAAGTTGTGGAACTGCATAAACATTCTAAACATGAGGGCCGGCAAAGAGATATGGCCCCTATACAAATGTGATCTACCAATTAAAACTCATATTAACAATTATTAATCCAAAGTAAATTATAAACGAGCGGTGGTTTTACCATGATTGATCAAAATGTACATGAGGATAGCGAATCACCACCGGTTGTATGGGCAAACCGGGAATAAATGCACCGAGTTGGAAAGAAATAAGCTGTCTTCCATTCGTTGTGGTTCCCTCAGGAAACAAAAGTAGTCGAGGATATGTATTGGTTGAGGCCTTTCTCTGTATTTAAATCCTTTGAATAATACATTTGTATCAAATTCCTTATATGTTGATTAAATGCAAGTGTTTTCATTTTGAAAATATTTTGGCCAGCGAAAGTCACTGACCGATCTTCAACTATTTTTAAGTATAAGTTCATGTAGTCCAAAATAAAACTTTGGGGTCACATAAGCTAATCAAAGTATTATCAATACAACAGAAACAAGAAGTTAGGAAACAAGCGACGACCCATAAAAGGGACGGGAGCAACGGTTTGTTACCTTTATTTCATGCACAGCCTGCTTCCTTGATTGATATGAGAATCGATTCACATATATCACCTGAAAAAAGAGCGTTAGATGGAAAATCAAATTTAATGGAACAAAGTCGTAACATTATAAAACTTTAAGTAGCTTTAATCTACCTGCATAGCTCTGATTATGACTCCAACAAACGGCATGGAATCATGGGACTCGGATGTAACAATTGTTGGACATGCTTCGTAGAAAAAGAAAATCGGATCAATATATGATACATGATTAGATACAAGCATAGGAGCAATTTCTCTTGGAGCCGGTTTCCCTTTTCTTTTAATCCAATGGTAGCTGCATTATTTAAAGAAAAAAGGTGACCATCAGTACCATGTTTTGGTAACAACAATATTCACAATGTTAAGTTTTTAACCATCCACATTATGATGAATATAGTGTTGCTTGGTGATACATGCATTAGAGTATCAAATTTTCACAATCGTTTATCTAAATAAGCTCCAAATGTAAGAAAATCATCCTTCATACTATAAAATCTCAAATGGCATCCTTATGTATGATGAAGAAATAAAAAATAACTGAAAAAAAAAACTGTATTTGTGAATAATATTTTTTGTGTATTGAATAACTAAAAACTAGATATCTTTTTATAGTGAGATTACAAAGAAAAGCATAATAATAAAGCTAATCAACTTTCAGTAATAATAAAACGTCAATAACTATCCAAATATTCAAACCAGAGATAAAATAATAACTAACAAACTAACTAAAATATTAAATGATACATCAAATAATAACAACTATACTCAGGGGCGGAACCGTAGAACCAGGGGGTCAAGAGAGTTCGCTGACCCTGCGTTGTCGGATTTTTATGTGAATGTTTTTAATAAAAACATGAGTTGAACCCCTAGATATAACCAACAAAAAAAGATAACCTTATGACGGCGTAACAAAAAAGTTCCAGTTCTGCCACCGAGTCTATAAGGCTATATGGTGTAGAATAAAGCCCTGTGCGCTAGGTTGACAGTGGGCAATTGAATAGCCCATTCGTTTACTAGCCCGGGATGGTTTACCATGGCTTTAAGTAAGGTTAGAAAAACAAAACAAAAAAAGGAAAGAAATCTGAGTGGGTGGATTAAAGGTGGCCCCCACATTGTCATCTCTAGCGCCCGTTATCACCTTGGCGGACCACCGGGAAACATCCCTTGATGGTGCGGCGCCTAGCCACACCTCTTAGCCTAACAGAGAACAAACTCAGCTGACATATGAGACTTCTCCAAACCATCAGCAAAATAAAAAAAACATAATAAATAAAAAAAACAAGATTTGATCATCATACCCAAATGAAAAAAGAATGGTTCTCCCACACAACCTTGTAACATACATAACCCTACACCTCCACCTCGGCATTGCATTCGAAGTATCTTTCCAACCACACAAAGCTAATTTGGTAGCAATATACCCAACCACTGTACACAACCCAAACAACACAACCCGAACCAAAGCTATTGGAACACAAACCACCATCTTCACCCACTCATACATCCCTTCAATCTTCGGCGTTTGGTTTCTAAAAGGGTCCACCGTTGTCACCGGAGCCTCAAACCCCTCTGACCCAATAACCTCAAACGGGTTCCCCTCCGTTCTCGCAAATGCCCCTGCAAAACGGCTCAAATCTTGATTATTATTATTATTATTAATGTTATTGTTATAGCCAGGATGATCGTTTATTGTCAAGATGTGTTGCGAGGGTGAGTTGTCATCGGCAAATGTGTGCGTGAGGTGGGTGTTGGAGAGGATTAACGGGCGTCGGAGATCGGAGATTGCTGCTGCTGCTGCCATTGTTGTTGGTCATGAAAAAGATGGAGTTTTTGCATGGAAGAAAGTTGAAAATGTATGGGAATATGGAAGAGATACCGTTGAGTGTTTTATGGGTCTTTTTTTGTTGGTGTTTATGGTCGTGGTGCATTTGAAAGCTTTGTTTATTATGGTTTTGATCGATCGAATCTGAGAGTCTTGATTCTATTGGCTGTCGTTGTCTGTGGGTGTGGAATTACGGAATTGCCATTGGTGTTTTGACTTTGTTGGATTGTTCCACACCATGAGTGTACAAAAGTCGTAGAATTTAGACATTGTTAATTAATGTATTATATATTTTGATAGGAGCTATAGCATGAGGCTATGGACTAAATTTTTGTTTGAATGAAAAGTGGAACACGTTGGTTTGTCGGTTTGATTTGGTTTGGTTTTATAAAGAATGAAGATGAAGATTCTCTGAAAGGATATGTGACGAGAAATGTAAAAGCATTTAACAACATGTCTACTAGTTTGATATATTAGGAGCAGATACAAACATCTACATAAACTTTTATTAAAAAATGATTTAACTATTTAAATGAAAGTTTTAACGGCATCCATGTCTACGACGATAAATGTGCAGCGGGAGCAAATTGTATAGACTAAAGTCGTATTTTCTTATACTTAAAGGGCAAAAGTTAAAATTTTAAAGTATAAAAGAGATGGTTAATGTAAGTAATATACTCTTTATTAAATTCTCGTGTTCATACATCGTTAAATGACTAAGAGAAATAAATCATAAAGAAAACGAAGTCGTTATCCTCATTTTAACAAACATGAACAAACATGTTGCATGCGCCATTGGATTTGGACAATCTGATATTTTTAGGGCATGAGTAGTAAATGGATCAAAGTACAAGGAGTTTTGAGCAAACTATCACTTCCATATACCATATAAAGGAATTCGAGGATGGATATCCCTTTTGGGGTCTACACATCGTTCTCAACTTTACAAGTATAGGCCATAGCTATAAAGCACAACTTTTTTTTAATCATACACAAACATTTTCAATGATATATTGATTTACATTTATTTTCATGACGTTGGATTTGAACAAAAACACAACCATGGTCCATGACATATTTATGACTTTTTTAACTTACTTAGTTCATGGACTATTACTAACATGTTTGTTGATATGGCTTATGTTACTATTACTAACATATTGTATGGACTTATGGCTTTTCATCATTCGGAGTTCTTTTCCAAGAAGCTTATACCTACCTTAGTGGTTATTGTTTCTACGTATACAACAAATCAGATAGGTTCCGTAACAACTCTTCCTTTTTTGGGTTATTGAATTTTATCACTAGTAACTATTATCTATTGGCATCTGTAACTCCCAACTATCACTTTGACTCACATCACTCCCAACTCAACACTTTGTGTGTTGTACTGTATCACTTCACAGGTGAACATTTCTTAATGTTTGACTTGTGTTATTGATAATATTAGGCTAACACTTTGTGAATTACTAATTACTGCAGGTGAATCTGCTCCTAAAAGACAAAAGGGGAGCAAAAATCCACTCAATCGGAGTGACACAATACACAAAGTGTTAAGTTAGGAGTGGTGGGAGTCAAACTGATAATTGGAACTGGCAACGACCAATATCTGATAATTGATAGTGATAAAATCCAATAACCCTTCTTTTTTTAAAACCTTTTTAGACACACATATGTGGGTAATATTAGTTGACCAGGATTAACAACCATCTTCTACAATGGGACTGGGGAATTTGGACTTATGGCCTATTATTATGGGTTACACATTTCTCGAACAGGGGTGTTATTTGTTTTAGCTCAAACACCATGTCTTGTGCCATGTATGTGTGATCAGGTAACGTGAAGGGTTAAAAGTGATTGTTGTGACATGAAATGGACTTTTATAATTAACACAATATCCACATGGGGTTTGTGGCCGCGTTGTGGATTGAATGGTGGAATACATTGTTATATGTATTGATACTCCTACTAATTTATATCTATGGATAAATTAATTGATAAACTATTTTGCGTAACGTATTATTTTTGAGCATGTATTTCAGGATCACGAGAGACACTTGAGTTAGCATTGAGCAAGCACGCCTAAGGATAGATGATCCTTACTAGAGCCCTACCACAACCACATCATCTCCCACTTTCCACTTTTGCATCCATAACATATGGTCTTATGGAACTTAACGACTTTAGCCTATGTGTTTATAGTTTTTTTTTATGTTATATGGCAGAGTTTGTTACTTACGTATTGAATCATGTAGTTATAATTTAAACATAAATTACATAGAGTAAAATACCAAAATAGTCCCGGAGGTTTGGCACTTTTTTCTGTTGCATCAAAATAAGAATAATTTGTAACTGGACCTCTAACGTTTTATTGTTTTGTCACTTCTATCAAAATCACTATCTCAGTTTATATAAGTGTGTGAGTGCTCGCGTGCACGCTTGTGTTTGTATAAATATTATATTATAATTATTTTTTATTTAATATAAAAATCAAATTTTAAAAATTAAAGATATTATGGTGTACCATATAATTTTATGATATTTGCCATTAAAAATGTCCAAACCTCAAAGACGATTTTAGCATTTTACTCAATTACATTTTACAATATAATTGTATGATACATATGAAACATAGTAGTGATATAAGAGAGTAAAATGTCATTTTTTGTCACCAAGGTTTGGTAACTATTGCAAGTTTAGTCCAAAAGGTCTTTTTTTCGTATCTAGGTCCACGTGCTTTTCAAATCTTGCCTCTTTTGTCCAACTGACTAACCCCGTCAGTATTTAACTGTTAAATCAGGGACAATTTCCTCCCACTTTGACTGTGGGGACTGGGAAGTAGTACTTGTAATATACTAAGTATTATTATAAGCTAGCCTATATTATATATAGGATTTGTTATGTATATTAGACTTACTAAAATTGTTTTTATAAATAATTAGTACTTATGATAATATTATGACTCCATTGTAATTTTGTTATTGTATGTATATAAACAACTGTCTATCAATAATACAATAATTTACATAGTCTTCATTATCCTACATCTAACCATTACTAGTATAGTGTATCCAACCCAATTTACTAAAAGCATGGCAATTATCTAAACTTATCCTTATTTTTATGCTCAATATGATGATGTTATGATGCCTTTTATGTAACTTGACTAGTCAATCCATGTTTAACATATAGCCGTTGATGTGATTCTAACCACCTAAAAAGTTACTCTTATTTTATGTAACTTGATTAGTCTATTGTATGACACATCAACCATCAAGGCTTATGAGAGCTGATTATATAAACATCTATTTCTTCCAAAAGTCCACGCGACGGTATATCATGTAGATCATGTGAAGAACAATCCATCCTTTTGTAGTAATAATATGCACCTTTTTTCGTTTCTCTACGAATGGCGTCGTATCTTGCTCCAAAGTCCATGCGGCTAGAGCCAAGCAAGGTTTAAAAGAACACGGAAACGAGTTTCGAGGCGTTTTCCTTTCGCCTCACAAGGCGTAAGCCCGAGGCGAATTAAAAAATAAATATAAAAATGATATATCTTATAAAAATAGTAATACTAACTAAAATCATCATCAAAATCATAAAAACACACGTAAAAAAGATATAAATTGCTTGAAATTGACACAAAAGGTCAAAAACATGAAAAACAAATATCAACAACCCCTGCAGCGCAGCCTTTTTAGTGCCTTAACCCCTTGAGGTGCACATTCAATATAAACCCCCTGAGGTGCGCCTCTTTAGCGCCTCAGCCTCAGAATCGTTCTTTGGGCGTTTTGCCTCAAGGCGCACGCATCAACCGTTTTTTAAAACCAAGGAGCCAGGGACTCGCGTAGTAGTGCAACTAATATATTCGAGATGACTTTCTACACATTAGACTAGTCGACCCGTTTAACCCGTTTCCTTTACAACCTTATTTGGACTCCTAACAATAGAACATAAACCAGACCGGCTCATTTGTATATTACGGACCAAAATTGTCACCTCTAGTATCTGGTAGTACAAACCGACTTACTGAGACACAATAACATTTTGCTTATGTTTTGTGTTTATTTCATGCATCTTGTATGTTAATTGTTCTCTTTTCAATTCACAAAATTAACACATGATTACAAATATGTATAAATTTGCTAACCTCGAAAAATCTTATCAAGATTGGAAGAATGAGATCCCGTCTCATATGTTGCCGAGAACAGCAAACTTTATAACGAACTTCGCCTTCACCTGTAGTAAAATATAATTTATTACATTTAAAATCCAAAAAAATACATGAAAACCAGTTAGAGTACCTTTGGTTCACCCGTCCCTCGCTTTACGGGCCCCGTATTTCCTTTCTTTAAACAGGACCCACAATCACATCTTCATTCTCCTCACACAACCCGAAGATCCCAAAACGATAAGTGCATACATCAAAATTCAAGATCTCTTGCCTTTCACGTGTTCAATCACCCATGTTCTCAACTAATGTTACAGACGTATGTGGATTCAAACAACAACCCTTTTCCTCCATGACATCAGCAAGCTCAAAGCACTCATCACGTAACCCTCGTTTTAACAGCCCATCGAGAAAAATGTTCCAAGCAACTTCATCCGCATTGTATTTATACCCGTCAATCAACCTACAGAAAACTTCCTTACCCTTTTCATGCGCACCTTAATCGTATAACCCACAAATCAGCAACTTATACGACTCTAAATGAGGTAAAATCCTATGTTCAATCATAGTATCTAGTAAGGTCAACGCTTGGTCATACATTCGCAAGTAACACGAACAGTTTACTAGTGAAGTGTATATATGTTCATTTGGGTAAAGCCCGATTGTTAACATATGACTAACTAATCTACAAGCCTCTTCAAGCCGGTTTTCTTTACAAAGCCCGACGGTTAACGCCTCGAACGTTTTGACATTCGGTCCGCAACCACGTTTAACCATTTCCGAAAACAGATCCATAGCGGTCTCTATATCCATTAGTTTCCACACGTTATCAATACTGAGATCAAAAGTTTCCATCTTTACGTTTTCCTTTTGTTGTAAAACTAAAAGATGCTTCACTATAATAGCGTATGTATGGTGAGACGGTTCGCATTTAGCATCCATCATAAGTTTTAAAACATCAAAGGCGGAATCTAACTTTCCCGCACGAAAATACGCATCGATGAAAATCGTATATGTTGCATTATCTGGTTCGACGCCTTCTTCCAACATTTTATTCATTGTATATTCTGCCTCGTTAACCATCCCTTGACTACAGTATGCAAGAATAAACGAAGTGTATGTACAAACATCAGGTTTCAATCCAGAAGACACGATTTCGAAAAAAAGCTTACGGGCGTCAACAAAATCGAATCTTTTCAATAACCCTTCGATATAAATCGTGTATGTAGTAGTGTCCGGTTCGAAACCGATCTTTATCATCTTCCCTATAAATACCGAAGCTTCTTGAATCCGGTCGTCTTTACACAAGCCATGAACCAGCACGTTATACGTCCAATAATTCGGAATACCATTTTGTTGAATACAGTCAACCCACTATCGATTTTCCCAAGTTGGAGATATCCATCTATAAGAGTTGTAAAGATAACTTCATTTACGTTTATGCCCTTCACGTTTAGAGAATATACCAATTCATGAGCTTCTTCTACACGCCCTCGTTTACATAAAGCATGTATAAAGACACTGTAGGTCCACCCGTCAGGAACAACACCGTTCTCTTTCATTAGATTAATCAACCTATAAGCATTATCGACATCATTGTGCTTACAATATCCATTAACTAGCAAATTGTAGGTCATAACAGAAGGCGATAATTTCATCTTCGTCATCTTATCAAGTAACACCATAGCTTTGTGAATGTGACCAACTTTACAATAGCCACCAATCAACTCGTTGTAAGTACGAACGTTCTGTTTTAATTCTTTCCTTTCCATGTTTTCAAACAACTCGATTGCGTTCTCGATCTTTCCTTCCTTACAATATCCATCGATCAAAGCGTTGTACGCCACCATGGTCCCAACCACCTGTTTTTCTTCCATCGTGTCTAATAGCTTTCTTGCTTCATCCACCTTCCTATCTTTACACAATCCGTCGATAAGAACCGTGTACGTATGAGCATTCGGCTCACAACCTCTTTCACTCATCTCTTTAAACAACTCCCATGCTTCTTTTGTTCTACCTAACCTACTTAACGCAGATATTAAAACAGTAAACGTTCGCACCGTTGGGGAGCAATTATCATCACTCATTTGGTAAAACAACTCTAGACCTTCTTTAATTCGCTCTTCTTCACAAAGCCCGTGTATTAAATTTGTATACGAAACCTCATTTCTCTGACACCCTTTCTTAGGCATTACATCAAACACCTTATATGCACTATTGACATCTTTATTCCTACAATGCCCGAGAATAAGTGACGTGTAGGTATGAGTATCGGGTGTAAGCCCAGACTGAACAATCTTACCCACATACAAACGCGCCACATCACTTTCCCCAACTTACAATACCCATTCACCATCGAATTATACGTGTATATATTCGGAACAATTTCATCATCCAACATATCTAAAAACACACATTTCATATCATCAATCATCAAGAACCTTGACATACACATAAGCAGTGTATTATAACATCTAACACTAAGCTTAAAGTTAATCTCTCCACCATTATTACTAGCATTCATTTTCCTCAAAAACCCTAAAACAAACCTTGCATCCTCCTCTGTTTCACAAGCTTTCACCATCGAAATCCTGATCTTTTCAGCTGCACCCAGAAACTGATTCTTGATCAAGATCGTCAGCAATGATGCAAAAGACTCAACACTGGGTTTAAAATTGGGTCTTTGTGACAAAAGATTGAAAAAAGAGAGAGTGGTGTGTGGGTTCAAATTAGGGTTCTTGGTGAAAAAAGATGCAAATTTTGATGGGGAGATTGATGGAATAATGGATCTGAGAGATGGGTTTTTCTGCCAATTGGGTGAAGATAAAAGGGTGCGTAAATTAGATGTGAAATCTTCTTCTTGTTCTTGAATTGGTGATGATAAAGATTGTGATGGGGAAACAGGGGAGTGGAGAAGTGAGGATAAAGATTTGAACTTGATAGTGGATTCATGAGTGGAGTGTTTGACGATGAATGTTGATCGTATCATCATCCATGCAGTGGTTATGTTACAGAGTTACTGATCCATTTTTCTGAGAGGAAATGTGTGTTTGCAGCGGCAAGTGTCAGCTAAGATGAAATGGGAAATGTTTGAAGAGTTTGTGGGCTTTGTAAAGCTGGGTCATTTCTGGGCTGCCATTGTTGAAGTTTAGTATGTAGTCATTGACTTTTAAAGTTCATCTCGGTGCAAACGATCTGAGCAGCTTAAAAAAGTTTGAAACGAGTCAAACTCGAGCCTAAATCAAAGCTCGTTTATTTATCAAGTCCGAGCTCGAGTCTGGCGTGTGAAGTTCGTCAGGCTCGTGAGCCTAAGTGTTATATAAGTTTTTATTAATATTTAGTAACATTTACCCTTTGTTCAAAGTTGTCTTGTAAACAAACCGAGCTTATTTAAAATTGTTTACGAGCCAAGCCCGAGCATTACTTATCGAGTTTGTGAGCCTAAACGATCGTATTATGTATATTAATTTTCAATATATTAATTAATATATAATAAACTAGCCGATCCCAAGCTGAGCTCGACCTAGATAAATTACGAACGAGCTGAGCTTCGTTTGCACCCTATTCATCTCATGGGAATGTGTCATTGGGACATTGGCCATTGGGGCAATACCTATGCCTCTGATTGGATTTCACATGCCTAGTTCACCAGATAGTTGTGTGTAAGAGACTCATAAGGTTGTTGGAGTGTAGGTAGCTACTCCGAATCCGTTTGGTAAAAGCTCGAATTAAACAAAGATTAAATGAGTTCAAGCCTATAAATAAACTAGTTTAGTAAACAAGCTCGTGCTTCATGTAGTCATGTACTGAGTTTGGTATGCTCGCAAGCTCATTATTTATATAAAATATAATATTTTTTAATCTAATTTACAGATGTAAGCTTATGTTTACATATAAAAATAATTATTTATGTATATAAAGTAATAAATAATAAGCTAGTCAACCCCGATTCAAACTTGAGATAGAGAATTTCTCATGTGACGGCTTGAGCTTTGGCCTTTGGATATAGAACTCAAGATAAGCCAAACTTAAACTCTGTTAAACTAGAAAAGACAAGCTCAAGCTTAGACAAGCTTCAGTTTGACTCAACTTGTTTTACTCCTATAAAGACACCATTTGTATTTGAATTTTAAACTTTTTAAATATTCAGTTTAAAGCTGCTAAGCCTATTAATACAAGTTAGAATCTTAATCTGTTTTGCTTGTTGCAGTCCATTTGACTAATTTCAGTTTAATTAAAAAAACAAACTATTTTTAACCTATTTGATTTATCAATTAAAATACAAACCCGATTAACTCGTTTAAACGAGTAGAAATTATCATCACCTTGTGTCAAAAACAAAATCTTTGTAAGAATACGCGATAGATTTAGTATAAAGAATACTTTCTCTCGAAAATCGACCAAGCCTCAAATAAGCCTCAACATATTAAAAGCTCTTAGCATCTTGCAACTTCAGCCACCACAAGAAAGATTCAGCAGCCAGCCACCTGCAAATCTAAAGCTTCAACATTAAGCAGCCAACATAGAACCCAAAGTTTAACCATAAAGTGGACGTTGATGTGGCAAAAATGGATAGATTCTAATCATGTTTACAAAGAGTACGGCACCTGGTCAAAATCTTCAACTAGTGGTGTTTACAAGCTTTGCACGTCGAGTCTGCTGATCCACATCCACTCTTAGCCCAAGTGTGGTCAACTCCGGCAAGTTGACCGAACCCTGAATTTCCAAATCACTAACAAGCTTTTGATTTTCTAAATTCCCTTCCAATAAATTCCTCACACCCCATATACCCCACTCACGCAAGAACGGATTTTCATCATCCGTAACACATTGTTGCAACATTAAAAGAATCCCCTTTCTGTCCCGTATCTCGTCTTGAACTTGCTTCCTTTTATACGCACAGTTCCCAATAACCGCAACAATGTCACTACGAAACCCTTTATACGGGCATAACTTACCCGAATAAGTTGTGGAATCTTGATTCTCAGCGCGATTTAACGTTTTCCTAATTATCGTAGGTGGCTCAAGATCTCGAAGCGTATCTATAAGCGTTTGGATTAGCCCTAATGAGAGTAAAGAATCGACGATATCCACATGACCATCAAACGCACAAATATCTCTTAATATGCAGAGAGAATAACCAAGAACATTAATGTCGGGAAAACTCGTTGGAAGAGTTGATTCTGGTCGCGAAACGCAATTAAGAACGCCAAGAGTGGTTTTTAGAATGTTGAAAACATCGAAAGCGAAAACGTTGGAAAGTGTAATGTGTTCGATTTGCTCGTTTACCATCTCGGAAAGGATGCTTAATAAAAATGACTGCGCTTGTGTGTATGTATGCATTTCGGGTGAATTGCGATCACTAGTTTCATGTTGTAATTTTGAGAAGACGGGTGTGAAGTAAGATTCTTCGATGCAAGCTTTTGTAAGAATCAGCCTCAGCCAATCTTCTTCTAACTGAACTGATGCATGTAAAAAAGAAAAAAATACAAATAAGAAAACATCAAAACGTTTTCACGAACTGTTCATCAACACTTACCGAACGAGTTTCTATGTTTCTGTTCGTTTGTTAAAAAAATGAACGTGTTCATGTTCGTTTGTGTGTGTTTGCTAATTTTAGGCAACAAACGTTCACGAACACAAATAAACACAAACTAATGTTCATGAACACAAATGGAAACAAACGAACACAAACAAGCATTTATGAACAAAATATAATGCACAATATATAATACATTGATACTTATAAAATGTTCGTTGAAATTTTGAAGTGTTTAGATAAAACATAAAAACTAAAAACACTAATGAACTATCGAACATAAATGAACACGTTAACGAACGTTCACGAATATAAATGATCAAACGGCCTCTGTTCATGTTAGTTCATTTAACAAAACGAACGAAAGTTCTGGGTTCGTGTTCGTTTGTTTAATAAACATACGAACGAACACAAAAAAAACTTCCCGCCGAACTGTTCACTGAACATTCGGTTCGTCTGCAGCCCTAATTGTGACTGAACAACAAAGTATGGTTCAAAAAAGGTGCAAAAAGGGATCCGAAACAAATTCAAAAAAACAAGAAAGTTACCTGCCAAAGCAGTATAAAGAATTTCGACTAGAAGAGGCAAAGCATGATCAGAACAAGAACATAACTGGTCAAGCAGTTCGTGATTCTCTTCGATACAAGCATAAACGATCATACACAAAGGGTCGCATGTCTCTTTTCTTCTCACCTTCGCAATCTCAACAAACTCCATCGAATAAACACGCTTCCATATAACAATCTGATGTTCTCTTCCAGCCAAAGAAACGTTTGCGAGAACTTGCAACCCCATCCGAATCATCCCGTAATTTGAATCGTTAACAAGTTCTTTAGCGCTGATTACATCCGCAACTATATCAACTCCGTTTTGTTCGATAAATGAATTCTGGTTCCGTAGTTCTCCGGCACATAAGTTTCTGATGAGCTTAAGGGCTAATAAAAGAGTACCACCACAAGACGGATATGATAGTGATCGGCAGAGGTTAAGCGTTGTGGTGAGCATATTCTTGGAAGCAAGTTCGGACCGACCGTCACTTGTTCTAGCCGATTCTATAAGATTCTCCAAAGATTTATCTAATGTAGAGCAATTTGCAGCAGCAAAGAAAGGCTGGAGAATGTTTTCCGGTACAGTATCCATTTCAGTAGCGGAAATTCAGCACGATCACGCACTTATTTTGCCTGCAAAGGTAACTGCAACATTAATTAAAATGCAAAGCTAGTTTATGTTGTAAAGATTATGTGAGCCATTATATCGAACACCTTATGTACCAAATTACCAATGTCCAAACGTATTAAAAAAACATTTTAAAGAGCAATCACATAATAACAGGAAGACAGAATACCATTTGGGGGATAGATTCATAGGTTCAAACATGAAGCGACTAACAGTTGCATGGTATTAACAGTTTTTCTCATACTTTAGGGTTTACATATTACAAAATTAACAGCGAACCTAATAATTAATGCGTACCAGATTCTACAAATTGATAGGTCAGAGAGAAAACTAAAGGTAATCGTAATTCCTTGATCTCTTATTCAGTAATATCTAAAATATATATACAGGACTAGGACCGACTTCTTAGGAGCTAAAATAGGAAACAGATAAACCCAAATAATACATGATACTAATCTTCTAATATATTATCCTAAAATAATATACACGCTAATACACCCCCTCAGTCTGAGCGGAAGAAGGCTGAATGCACAGGCTGGACTTGAAACGACAGAAAAGTTGACGAGGCAGCCCTTTTGTAAAAATATCAGCGTATTTGTAATCAGCAGGAACATGGAGGACCCGAACTGCGCCAATTATGACCTTTTCGCGTACGAAATGAATATCCAACTCAACATGTTTAGTACGTTGGTGCTGAACGGGGTTCTCAGATAAGTAAACGGCTGATATGTTGTCACAGTAGACAACAGTGGCTGTACGAATCGGAACATGTAGTTCTGTCAATAAGTTGCGTAACCAACTCGTTTCAGCAACGGCATTAGCTACCCCACGGTATTCGGCCTCAGCACTTGAACGAGAAATGGTAGCTTGCCGTTTTGATGACCATGACACAATATTATCGCCAAGAAAAACACAATAGCCTGACGTAGAACGCCGGGAATCCGGACATCCCCCCTCCCCAGTCAGCATCTGAATATGCAATTAGAGCATTAGACTTGGAGGGACGAATAAGAATACCTTGATCACTCGTGCCTTTTAAATAACGTAGAATACGCTTCAAAAATTGAAAATGGTGTTCACGAGGATCATGCATAAACAAACAAACTTGTTGGACTGCATAGGCAATGTCAGGACGTGAATGTAAGATATTGCAGTGCACCAGCAAGGCTACGGTATAATGAACCATCTGAAAGCGGGGGACCAGATGAAGCACTTAATTTAGAAGCTGTGTCCACAGGTGTGGCACATGGCTTACAGTTTGTCATGTTAGCCCGAGCAATAATGTCATGTGTGTAATGCTCTTGCGATAAAAATAGACCACCTTGTTTAGGGGTGACCGTGATACCCAGAAATTGATGCAAAGAGCCCAAGTCCGTCATAGCAAATTCATTGGATAGTGAGCCAATAATTTGACGAAGTAATGTATCAGTGGAAGCTGTGAGTATAATATCGTCTACATATAAGAGAAGATATGCCATTTGATTACCGTGTTTGTAGACAAATAAGGACATGTCACTAACCGTGCTGATAAAACCACAAGTAATAAATTTTGCAAACCGTTGGTACCATGCCCGAGGGGCCTGCTTGAGGCCATAGAGAGACTTTTTTAGCTTACACACATGATGTGGTTTAGAAGGGTCCTTAAAACCTGGTGGTTGATGCATATAAACAGTTTCGTTCAAATCACCATGCAAAAACGCATTTTTAACATCTAACTGATTTATTTGCCATCCCCGCGAAACCGCAAGACTAAGGACAGTGCGTATAGTGGATGGTTTTACGACGGGGCTAAAAGTGTCATCACAGTCAATACCAACCTGCTGGGATTTCCCATTCACAACTAAGCGGGCCTTATAACGTTCCAACATGCCATCAGCATGGAACTTATGGCGAAACAGCCACATACAACGGATGACATGTGCATCCGGAGGTTTAATCACTAATTCCCATGTATTATTATCCTGTAAAGCTTTGTATTCAGTTTTCATAGCATCAAGCCAATTAGGATCCGATTGGGCATCAATATGGGATTTAGGTACCGGTGAGATAGGTTGGTTTGCGGAAGTATGTAATGGTGTAGGGTGTGTTGGTTTTGATGGTTCCATCACGAGTGCGTGTGACCATCGGGTGTCTGGGTGGGGGAGGGGGCGGAGGAGGTGCAGGGGCTGCGGGAGACGTGGGAGACGGTGAACCCGAGTTAGCGTGCTGAGTAGAAGGGCTGGTGTAGACAGGTTTTGGTGGGGGAAGGTTTTTGTTTCGTCGCTGGTAGGTAATAGGGGAGGGAGGCGGCTGATGCGATGTAGGAGAGGGCGAGGTTGGCGGAGAAGAGTTGGGTTCAGGCTGGTTAGGAGATGGTGGATCCGTAAGGGTGTGTGGGGCATGCGGAAAAGATGTAGGTGGTGAAAGAAGTGGTGAGATGTCACTTTCTAGAAAGGTATGGTCTAAAGGTGAGGAGGGTTTAGAAAACGGGAACACGGTCTCCGCAAAAGTGACGTGCCGTGAGAGGATTACCTTTCCGGTAGAAAGGTTGAGACACCGATAACCCCGAAAATGAGCGGGGTATCCAAGGAAAACGCAAAGGGAGGACCGATGGGTTAATTTATGGGGTCGGGTTGAGGACGTGTTCGGATAACATGCGCATCCGAAGACTCGGAGATGGTCGTAATCAGGTTGACGACCATAGAGAGAAGCCATTGGGGTTATAAACCGTAGTTTGGCGGACGGTAGGATGTTATGAAGATAGGAAACTGTATGAAGCGCTTCGACCCAAAAATTGGATGGAAGCGAAGCATGAGTTAAGAGACAGAACATGATTTCGTTTAGACGACGAATCATGCGTTCGGACTTCCCATTTTGTTGGGAAGTGTGTGTGCATGAAAACCTAAAGTGAAGACCATTTGCCGTAGCAAAATTTCGAAAATTTGTGTTGTCAAATTCACCCCCTAAGTCGCATTGGAACGACTTAATATCAATGTGAAATTGGGTTTTAACATATTTATGGAATTGGGCAAATTTGAAAAAAGTTTCAGATTTGTATTTCAATGGAAAAACCCAAGTAAAATTAGTGTAATCATCAATCAACACCATATAATATTTGTAACCAGATTTACTAAGAACGGGCGACGTCCACAAATCACAATGAACAATATCAAATGGTAATAAAGTAGACAAAGTTGAATTAGCAAATGGTAATCGTTTATGTTTCGACAATTGGCATGAATGACAAACGAGCGATCGTGATCGCTTATTACACGAAATTAAATGACTAGAATGAAAAAAATCCATAATATGATGTCCTGGATGTCCAAGACGATCATGCCAAAAATCGGTTGATGAAGATGAAGCAACAAAAGCGGAAGCTGAAGCAGTGTTCTTGGTGAGAGGATGAAGTGGGCTGGAGCTATCATGCCTGGTTAGGATCTTCCCACTCTTGTAGTCCTTCACAGAAAAACCATACGGATCAAATTCCACAGAAACATTGTTATCTTTAGTGAATTGTTTGACAGATATAAGGTTTTTGATGATGTGTGGTGAATAAAGAACATTGTTAAGGACAAAGTTTTTGGTAGGTGAGGTAATGGTGGTGTTACCGGATCCGTGAATTGGTACTCGATTACCATTACCAACTTTAACAAATTTAATAGGACAAAAATCATGGAAAAAAGAGATTTTACCTTGGTCCCCAGTGACGTGATTAGTAGCACCAGTGTCCATATCCCATGGGTCTTCACCATCATCAGTTTCTTGAACATTTAGGACCTGAAAAGCATTAGCAAGGGCCTGAGGATCCATTGGGTTCACTTCTGTTAAACGCGCCTGAGGTGTTTGGGCTGCTGGTGATTGGGACTAGTTGTGCTGTGAGCCAAAACCTTGAGGCCAAGGGGAAGCCCACCCTGGCATCGTCGGGTATGGGCAAGGTGGTGGTGGATACCATGGGGCTGGGGATTGGGCCATCCACCAGTTTGGCCAAGGACCCATGGGCCCATTTGATCGCCGATTACTGTTGTTATTGGGCCAGGACCCATTGCAATTAGGCTGACCCAAAGAACCTGAAGATCCAGAATTTTGCTGTCCATATTGCCTGTTGCTGTTACGCTGCTGTTGTTGACCCGAACCACCGCCGCGACGGTTACTCCTGCCGCCGCCCCTGTATGAGCCACTACCTCCGCGTGTATGTTGTTGCTGCTGCTTGCGGTGTGGTGGTTGCTGATCTTCAGAGATAGTCATGATGTTTGACGAGGCGGCTGAAGCATTAAGGGATTCCCGTGCCTCTTGTCGCTGCTGATCAGACTTAAGCAAACTAACAGCCTCTTCCCATGTAGGAATTTCCTTGTTGATGATGCTTGCAGTTGTGTCAAATTCAGATGGTAGGCCCCTAACTAATTGAAGGATGAGGCGCTGATTGGAGACCGGTTGGTCAACATCAGCCAGTTGATTAGCAATATCCTTTAATCGTTGGCAATAGGCGTCGAGAGATGGCATGGATTTCAGAGTCAGATTAACAAACTGATGTTCTAGGGTGGCTGCCCTAGATCCTTTGTTGTTGGTGAACAGGCCTTTGATGCGTAACCAGGCCTCTAAAGCAGTAGAGTCAGTTTCAAGAACACGAACCAGGAGATCGTCGGAGAGGGTACTGTAAATCCACTGCAGAACAATGGCATCGATCTCCATCCATGACTCGTAGTCAGGATCAGTTTTCTCTGGTGGAAGGGTGCCATCGATGTGGTTTGTTACCTTGTAACCACGAGCAGTCAACTGAAACAGTTTCATCCAAGACGAATAGGTGACGTTGGTACCATCCAGAACCCGCACCTTGTTCTGGATGTTTGTAACAGTGTAAACAGGATGGAGAGTAGGTGTTTTAGGGTCGGATGATGAACCAGCATCAGTTTGCTTGGTATCGACCATGGCTGATCTGTGAAGATAACACGGGTGTTGAAAAAAAAAACGAATAAAAGAAGGCTGGGGCAGCAGACTCGTAGTCTGGGATCTGTGAAGAACTAGGGTTTAGAGCTTGAAAGCTCCGATACCATAAAGGTAATCGTAATTCCTTGATCTCTTATTCAGTAATATCTAAAATATATATACAGGACTAGGATTGACTTCTTAGGAGCTAAAATAGGAAACAGATAAACACAAATAATACATGATACTAATCTTCTAATATATTATCCTAAAATAATATACACGCTAATAAAAACAAGGTGGTCGGACCGTCAGACTTCGGTATCAGGAGGATGTTTGCCGCCAAAGACCGTCGGAACTCGGAGGCGGCCGGAGGACATCAGTTGATATAATGTTGAGGTTAAAATAAAAGAAAGGGGATGGAAAAAAATAATAAGTATATTCGTATTATTGAGTTCAAAAATTGTTATGAGTTAAAACTTGTTGAACTAAACTCGTGGGGTTAATGGTATCCACTACATGGGTATTATATCACTAGGGGTGGACCTACCTTATTGGTAGGGGTAGCCTCCGCTACCCCTTGGCGCTCCGACGGTAGTGGAAATTTTTGAAAACTTTGATATTTTTTTGATTTCGTTACCCCTTTTCTATAAAACGTTACCCCTACGAAGATTTTCTGGATCCGCCACTGTATATCACAATTCACATATATAATTGTTAAAATTTAAAAGATCAAAATCACAATTCACACTAGAAGAAGACGTATCACACGGGTTATATAGGGTAAAAATCATCATACAAATTGTATGACTTTGTAAATGGTCAAGTCAGTCACTTATGTGT
Organism: Scalesia atractyloides; assembly: GCA_947069175.1. NCBI lineage: Eukaryota > Viridiplantae > Streptophyta > Magnoliopsida > Asterales > Asteraceae > Scalesia > Scalesia atractyloides. The sequence goes on along the minus strand of CAMTDV010000008.1, from coordinate 849,419 downwards.
TATAGTACTTCACATCATACAGGTGGTAGTGGTATGAAAGGGCAAAAATGATCATATATGACATATGACTTTAACAATGATCATATTAGTCATTTGGTGTTAGTCAAATGTATCATAAGGGTCGTGTGGTTTTGTCCTCCTACGACCCATATAGCCATTTTTCAACTGTTATAAGCTTTAAATGACTATTTTTCACATGTCATACGACATGTATGACCATTTTTCACCTGTCACAAGTTGTAAATGATCATTTTCACCTGTCATACGACCCATATGACCATTTTCACCTTATCGTACAACTTGCATGACATGTTAGTGGTGCCGGTGTTTGTTTAGATTGGCCCTCAAACACGGTAGAAAAACCGAGATTCAACTCATAATAGCAAAAAAATACATGATTTGCCATTAATCAAGAAGGTAAACATAGGAGTTAGATGCAGTCCTTGCTTCAGTGTGGTGACTGTGGTGACTGGTGAGTAGCGAATGATGATGGTGGCTTGTCAGAATTATACCAGAATGTAGTGAAAGTTGATGATTGACGTTGTGGATAGGTAATGGGGTGAGCTAACTAACCGACTAATCGAACTATAACTAAATTAACCAACAAAATTGAACCACGCGCATAACTGATGGTTCAGGTTTTTAGTTTTGGCCATAACCAAAAGCTTCGGTTGACATACTTCACAAAACCGATTTAACGCAACCGAGCAAAAATATAGTTGCTAGTGTGCTTTTTTTTGCTCTGTTGAATCCAATTATTAGTAAGTGTCGTTTTGGTTATAAATTTAGCCAAATTCTTTGTGCTGATGTTGGACGTTGTTAACTGGCCCATAACCAAGGCAAAACCAATTAATCGAAACTAACTAACCAATAACTAATGGGTTAAGGTCGTCTAATAATCTAACATTTCAGTTTCGGTTCGATTGGGGCTCAAAACCGAACCAGATGAAGTGGCGGATCTATAATTTTTTCCCTTTTATGGGTTCACTATTTTGGATAGTCAATTTTTCACAACCATACGTTAAAATTTTTGGGCCAAGTGGGGTAGCCGAACATAAGAAACCTAAATTTCATATCAAATTGCAATCAACATTTGCCTAAAATTCAAGTTTAAAAAATAACTAAAATGTTGGAAATTATGAAAAATATTATTATATTAATGATTAATATAATATTTATTTAGTGATTAAAGCATAATGAATAAGAGGTCATAAGCTTTAATTGTGTGTTGAAACTTTAATGTGTGGAAAGTTGTGTTTGCCCCACATTGATGGGGAGATAAATCTTTTGTTGATTTATATTTATAATTCTCTACACGAATGTATTCCTATGTGACAAGTCATACCCAGTGGCAGCCAGGAGGGTGCGAAGCACCCGACACGCGCACGGGCACGGGACCGGGACGAGGGCGATGGGCGCAATGTGGCTTGAGCCAGTGGTCTGGTGACTGTTTACATTCCTACTGGTTAAGTAAATTAAGTTCTCAGCTTTCATTGTGGAATTCAAAACACATTATATACAAAGCTTTATGCTTTGTTTAGGATACGGATTTAGAAATTTTGTATGGTTCATAGCACACACTCTACTTACACAGAATTTTCTAACTTTGCATCCCTGAGAACTCTTGTTTCAGGTATTCTTTCAGGTGCTTGGCTATCTCCGGCAGTACAATCTGCTCTGGCTGTTTTACCTTGGGAAACAGACAGGTTCATCTGTCTTGCCCGAAATTTGTTTTAAGGGAAGCGTGACTTTCATGTGCCTGAGTCACCATTGTTTTATATTTTCTTTGTTTCTTTGTAATTTGTTTCTCAGTTCAGTTTTGTATTGTATTTTGATTCAGTCTACTTCAGTTCCTGTTTATGTAATGTAATCCGAATTTGATTAATAAAATTGTTAATTTATTTTATTTTGTGAACGGATGCCCTACGTAAAATCGCTAAAGACCTAAAGTTCATATCAATTTCAAAAGACCTAAAGTTCATATCAATTTCATGTTTATATCAAATAACCACCATCCTATAAAACTACAAATCACAAGTAATAAAGTTCATATCAAATTTCATCATATATTTAGTATTTAAGTTAGAAACAAAACATGAAACAAATTTTACGAATTACAAAGTCAAAATTCATATAGTTTCAGTAACGAGATGAAGCAAACCCTAATTCGGATTATATTCTCAAACAAACTCAAAATCTAACACATAATAGTAATTTATTCATATCCGGTGGTAAGGTTGGTCACTAAAATTCAATGTCTAAAAACAAAAAATTCATATTCACAAACGCAAACTTATAATCATATTTATAAAGAAGTAAACCCAAAATTATGATTTGAGTGAAAACAAATAGACAGTTTTATAGTTCAAACTAATTTCAAAGTTTACAGAATTTCAAATTAGTATCTACCTCTTTGAGTCTTTGTGAAATCCGGGCGAGATGGTTGGGCCGGCTGGCGGCAGGCGGACGGCGGCGGCCGAAGTGTACGTTGGTGGTGGGTCGTCTAGCAGCAAGTTTTGATTTTAAGTAGTATGTTACGAGGTCTTTGATATTGGCCCGTTAAATTAATAAATTCTTAAATTGGATCGGGCTCGAGCCCGAATTCCATACACTAGGGATGAGCAATTGGGTAATCGTATACTGAATTTTCTGAACCGAAATATTTTTTCGATATCGACTTTTGACGTTTTCAGTATTAGTAATTACCAGTTTTTACCTTTAAATACCGGTACCCTACCGTACCGTACCGGGTATTTTCGGTACCGATACCAAGTTTTAAGGATTTTCGGTACCGGTTCACTGGTTGGTATCGAGCTCATCCCTACCATACACCGAGCTGAATTAGGTTAGCGAGGCAAGTATACTTTAATGAGAAATATTGTAATGGTAAAATAAACAAGTCATGTCTGAGTCAAACTCGAGCTTTAAACATTAGGCGTGAAATGAATGAAACTCAAAATCCTTAATATCAAATTCGAATTCTGCTGGACTTGTTTACACCCTTTTTATATAAAATAGTTATGTGAATTATAACTCTTTGTCATTTTGATTTCTAACATAATTTATAAGTGCAGTTACATATATATGTTAACTTGATTAATTACATATAAAAAGGCTATTTTAGAAAGTAGGGTGTCATCTTATATCTTTTTCTATGTTGATTTTGTCGTTATGATGATAAGATAGCATAATGGTATGATATAGTCATGAGTATGTCATATCATAGCATGATTATCTTATAACATAATCACACATTCACAGATACATATTGTAAATGATTATTTATCATCATAACAACATATGAGGACAATTTATTGATTACTTAATGTTGGTCGATAATATCTCCCGATATTATTGTCGCTTATTGTGTATATCATTTTGTAATATCCTCTTAATTAGAATAGAATAGTTTCTACAGTTACGTGATAACTTCTGTGTTATATATAGGATTATAACCTTTTTGTAGGGCAATCAAAATTTATGACAGTTTACATGGTATCATTGTATTTCCGGCCAGATCTCGATCTCGACTACACCATCTCTTCTTCCTTCACTCTCTTCTGATATGTTACTATCCACCTACCGATGGGCGACAAATCCTCCTCCTCTGCTTCTACCACTCCACAAACCCTTCATCCCGTTTATATTGTCACGAACATCCAGAATAAAGTCCGTGTCTTAGACGGAACCAAGGTGTCTTACCCATCGTAGGTAAACTTGTTTATGCTTCATGCTACTGGGTACGATCTCATGGATCACATCGATGGTACGCCGGCCCTCGACAAAGAAGCCACTGATTATCTCGTGGAAGAAAATCGATGTTCTGGTGTTGCAATGGATATATGGAACACTTTCCGACGAACTTCTGGCCCGCGTGTTGGAACCCAAATCCATTGCCTATGAAGCATGGAAGCGGGTTGAAAGCCTGTTTTTGAACACTAAGGGCTCTTGAGCCGTCGCCCTTCAAAACGAACTCACAAATCTCACTTTCTCACCATGCAAAGCTACCCTCCAACTTTTGGGTCAAAGCCCTTCACGCGGCGTCCTACTTACACAACATTCTATCCACAGAACTACACCAATATAATATTCCTACCTCTCTTCTCTACCTAAGACAACCCACATACGACCATCTACGCGTATTTGGATGCCTTTACTATCCAAACCTTTCCGCCACTCGTCCTTTCAAACTTGCCCCTTGTTCCACACCGTGTATCTTCCTCGGATACCCGACCAACTATCGAGGGTACCGGTGCCTTGAGATCAATACCGGCAAAACAATCTTCTCGCGACACGTCACGTTTGACAAAACACAACTTCCTTTTGCCAACCCTTCTCAACCTCCACCGATTCACTCTTTTCTTGATCCTTATCCTCTCATATTTACTCAACCCGCCCCATCACCTAATGGCCATAACTCATCTGCCACACCCAGTTCACCTCACGCCCTTAACTCACCCACCTCCACCACGTCTGGCCCGTCTTCAGCACATAGCCACAGTCCACTCTATCAACCCACACACCAGCCCAACCATGCATCCCCTACAACCAGCCCGCTCATGCATCGTCATCCATTCTTGGGCCGCCTCCTACCTCCGCCCCTTCACAACCTCACAATTCCCCCCCCCCCCAACGTCCCACTCTCCACACCCCATGCAAACCCGATCTCATTCGGGTGTCTTCAAACCACGCCATCAAATATCGTTAAATACTGAAACCTCTCCCACCATTTCACCATTACCCAAATCACACCTCACCGCCATAACTAGAAAATTGGCATGACTAATGAATACTGTAACGCTCCGCGTTTCTATACTTTCTATATTTGGAAACCTTGTATCGTACTTCTATTTTTAGTAAGCGTTGTATCTTGTATTCGTCTTTCGTTGTAAATGTTGTAAACCGAGACTTGGATTGTAATGAGAAACTCGTATTTTATCCATATTATGTTAATCATAGTCCTGTTACACTTATACTTGTTCATACTTTAAACATGTAAACATATTCGTGGTACTCTCAATCGTAAACGTGTCATAACTTGCAAACATGGTATGTATGCGTAATCGAGACTTAAACGTGAAACTCGTGATCGTTAAACTAAATTCGCTACGAAAATATAAATACATATTCATTTATTAAGTTAATTAAATTGATTAATTAAATTAGTTAATAAAATTAATTGTGTTATTTTAAAAAATTAAAATGCTAATTTTTTTTTGTAAATATATTAACATTTAGAATATAATGTTAATCTTTCTTTAAATAAGTCCAAGGTCTAAAGGGTAATTAATGAAATCTTGAACTATAGGGACCTTTCCTGCCAATTATGAAACTAAATTATAGAGTTTTTAAATAATAAAAAAAAAGAAATAATAATAAACAAACAAACCGGGATCCGCGAGACTCGAACTCGGGATCCCCGGTTCAAACAAACAAGCGCCTAACCACTCCGCCACGCGCCCATATCTGGAATAAACCCGGACAACAAAGCTTTTAAGCTTTGTTTCCGGCTGAGCTGGGCGCGAACAAGGGGGCGGACAGCAGCGGGTTTTGGGCGGGATTGGGTTGGTTTTTGAGATTTTTTATCAAATTTTAACACTTAATAACCCACTTAAACCCCACCTAACTAACCCTAATCATTCCCCTATAAAACCCACCTCTAATCCAAGCACTTTTACACTTTAATCTCCCTCAAATCTCTCTCAAAACCTTCCTAATCAGCTGCAAAATTACAAGTTCGAGCATAATTACTCATCTTCACTAAAGTGAGTGTAACTCACTCATTTCTTAACAAAATCCTTCCATTCTTTTTCCCACTTGCTTGGATTAACCTAAGGATCATTTCTATTGGTTTTCCATGGAAAACTAAGCTCTGGAATGAGCAGAAAAAGGTTCCAAAGTGGATTGTTTTACTTTATGTTCTCATAAACTTGTTTAATCTCTTACTTTTCTCATTCATCCTAGTGTTCTTGAACTCCTAATCACATGTATGATTATGGGGACTAACCTAGGTTGTTAGAATTGTAAATAGGAGTGTTTAATCACTCCAAACTTTCTGTTTTTGAAGAGCATTGAGCTCACAAGTGATGGAAGTTCTTAAACTTGGTCATGTGTGTCCACCAAGGAAGCTTGGGCTATCCTAACTTGAGACCACACATCACTTGATGATTTTTCATCAAGATCCCAAGATAGTTTGCTAGACTTAAAGTGTCACAACCCCACAAAGCCGTTGACGATTGTCCTCGTGTGCTCGTCTGGTTGTTGAATACTTGGCTACTTGGTATCTAGATGACACCTTATCATTCTTGTATAGTATATAGTTCTTGTACCCTCCTTGTTACCAATGGTAACTTGTGTAGTGGTGAACATAATCCGAGGTTCAAAGTGGATGGTTTAACCTCCCACCTCATACTTGACATACATGACACTAGAGGTTACAAAGTGGATGGTTCATCCTCCCACCTCCTACATGATTGTAATGATATATATAAATATATTATAATTCTAAAACCGAAACCATGATAATGAACTTATAATCACCTATCAAGTTATTAAGTTTAACACTAAAGTATGTAATTCCTTGTCACGATTCTAATAGGTCCCGAACCTATGAAATCACATCCAACTCGTAAGAGTTACTATAGTGTCAAGAACGAGTGTTACATCTTAGTGAATACTTTCGTATCATAATACTTTATCAAACTTATTTTTAATCATGCACGAATACTCCTAATCTCCCGTTGAAACTCTATACTCATACGCCTTGTTTCCTCTTGTAGGATAATTCGGCGTCATCCTCGAACCAACGTCTTCACGGGTTGTTAAGTGTAGAAAAGACTTAGCAAAACCGTGAGTACACTCGACCCACTTTGTTTATAACACTTTTCAGGTGTAACATGTTTCCATATACAAAATCACGAACACTTAAACTTTATGAAACACACAAACGATCCCATATACATGAAAGCTTGAATCTTATACTTGATGCTTGTCTTAGATATTCGTATTGCTATGCTTTAGTCATTAACTATTTTTAGCCTTCGTTTGACATGCTTAGCGCTATAGGAATTCACGCATCCACCTCCATCGTGTTATTCGTGAGGTCATGTTAAAACATCGTGATTGCGTTAAGGGTTTGATTATTAGTATTGCATGCCTTGATATGCTCCTGTATAGATTTGGTTGCCATGTGGATTGTTTAAACTTATTCGTATACGTATGCTATGCCTAAACTTGTGTACTCGCCTTTGCTTTCGCATTAACATTATTTTAAAACATGTTACAGGTTGAAGGAGATGATGCTATGAAAACCATATAGCAAGGACTAGATACACACAAATTAGACGTTAGGTTTAATGTCGATGTATCAATTTTGTTATGACTTTGCAAATGTTATGTTGTTCTTTGTTTTGTTACATTGATGTATTTGACAATTCTTATGAAATGAAATATGGTTTAATTAATTATTGTCACTTATTAATGTTATGAGCAATGAGCAATCTCGTTTTCGTCTCATCCCGATGTTTCCGCCATCGGTTGGGGTGTGACAAATACGACGCTCTATTGGCAATAACAGATGGGAACTCGTTCTGAGGCATGCTTATGCACATTTGATTCGTTGCATGTGGCTATTCAAACATCAATTTCATGCGGATGGGACACTTGAACGACACAAGGCACGTGTCACACCACGGATTTCCAACCCAAATCCATACACCGGTGGGCCCAGGTGGGGAGTATCGTGACGTCAGTTGATAACATCATTGTCAATTAAACACGGCATTGCGGAAGTCTTGGAGTAAAATTACTATTACAAACCGAATGTTCGAAAATACAAAATAATATACAGGCTCGTAATAGAAGATCCACAGGCGGATCATAAATTGTACATGGAAAGAATATAAAACAGACTTTGGGCAGATCTAGGATTTGCAAGATCCTATATCACTACCGAGCACTTCCAGCCTATTTTCGTATTGTACCTGCACTTAGTACTTTTGTGTACGACTGAGTTATAAAAATTAAAAGAAGACTAGCTCAGGTAAATACTCTCGACTTATTTCCCCTATACGGGTTTGGGTTATGGTAAATTATTACCGCTTGCTCGGAAATGGGATCAATCGAATGCCGGATTGTGGCTAGTAAATCCGCATATTCTGTTTTAATCAGTTTTGTTTGATAACTTAAACATCGGGGGTTAACTACTGTGTCCTGGATATCCTTGGCTCATTACAATAGAAATGGCCACGACCTTAGCGCGGGTGTAGGCATACACCCGATAGACGCTCAATTATGCATTCCCACAAGGTTGGGAGGAATTGACTCCTTCGTGAGTCTAAAGTGGTGTGTACGTTAATCATGTCTCGGTCTCCGTACCGGACCCTGTATGTATGGACAAACATGTAAATCTGTTAACAAGGTTGGACGGTCAACTAACCTAAGTTAACCTGTCACACCCCGGATTTCCAACCCAAATCCATACACCGGTGGGCCCGGGTGGGGAGTATCGTGACGTCAGTTGATAACATCATTGTCAATTAAACACGGCACAATGGAAGTCTTGGAGTAAAAGTACTATTACAACCCGAATGTTCGAAAATACAAAATAATATACAGGCTCGTAATAGAAGATCCACAGGCGGATCATAAACTGTACATGGAAAGAATATAAAACAGACTTTGGGCAGATCTAGGATTTGCAAGATCCTCTATCACTACCGAGCACTTCCAGCCTATTTTCGCATGTGCATCGACTACAGAGAGCTCAACAAGTTAACTATCAAAAATCGATATCCTTTACCTCGTATAGATGACCTTCTTGACCAACTACAAGGTGCCAGTTGCTTTTCGAAAATCGACCTTCGATCTGGCTATCATCAGCTTAGAGTGCATGAAGAAGACGTCCCTAAAACTGCTTTTCGAACTCGATATGGTCACTATGAATTCATGGTTATGCCGTTTGGATTAACCAACGCACCAGCTGTTTTCATGGACCTAATGAATAGAGTCTGCAAACCTTACCTTGATCGATTTGTTATTGTGTTCATTGACGATATTCTTATCTATTCAAAATCCAAAGCTGATCATGAGCGTCATCTGCGACTTGTTCTTGCACTTCTAGAAAAGGAAAAGCTTTATGCCAAGTTCTCTAAATGTGAATTCTGGTTAAAAGAGGTACAATTTCTCGGGCATGTAGTCAATGACAAAGGAATACATGTGGACCCATCAAAGATCAAAGCAGTTCAGGAATGGCAAGCTCCACGTACGCCAACTGAAGTAAGGTCTTTTCTTGGACTTGCTGGTTACTATCGTCGATTCATTTCAAACTTCTCTCGCATTGCGGTGCCACTCACGGCTTTAACCCATAAAGGGAAACCATTTGTATGGGGGCCCAAGCAAGAAGAAGCTTTTCAAACTCTCAAGCGAAAACTTTGTGATGCACCAATCCTCACTCTTCCTGAAGGTTGTGATGATTTTGTAGTCTATTGCGACGCGTCAGGACAAGGATTAGGTTGCGTTCTCATGCAAAGAGGGAAAGTCATAGCTTATGCCTCAAGGCAACTCAAGACACACGAAAAGAACTACACCACTCATGACCTTGAACTTGGAGCCGTTGTATTCGCTCTTAAGATATGGAGACATTATCTTTATGGTACGAAGTGTGAAATATACACTGACCACAAGAGTCTTCAACATATCTTCAATCAGAAAGAGTTAAATATGAGGCAACGAAGATGGGTCAAACTCCTAAATGATTACGACTGTGAAATCAGATACCACCCTGGTAAAGCAAATGTGGTGGCTGATGCACTTAGTCGAAAGGGTTATGCGAACTCCATTCATCTTCTATGTTCGCAAATTATAACCAATATTAAGGATCAAATTCGTGAAGCTCAACACGTTTCAATAACAGAGGAAGATGTACAAAAGGAGATGTCCTGTGGAGCCGAGCTAAAGCTGGAAACTAAATCTGATGGTATTTTGTATTACCTAGATCGTATATGGATTCCTAACCATATCAATCTTCGTGAAACACTCATGCATGAAGCCCATAAGTCGCGATATTCTATACACCCAGGAGCCGATAAGATGTATCAAGACCTAAGGTACACCTATTGGTGGCCTGGAATGAAGAAAGATATTGCCGTTTTTGTTTCCAAGTGTCTCACTTGTTCTAAAGTAAAGGCTGAACACCAAAGACCCTCAGGACTTCTGGTCCAACCAGAGATACCTGTCTGGAAGTGGGAAAATATAACCATGGATTTCATTACCGGGTTACCTCGCACTTCTAGTGGGTATGACACTATATGGGTGATTATAGACCGACTCACAAAATCAGCTCACTTTATTCCTATTCGAGAAGATTTCAAGAACGAAAAGCTTGCTCGTATTTATATCAACGAAATCATCAGCCGACATGGAGTTCCGTTAAGTATTATTTCTGATCGTGATGGTCGTTTCACCTCACGAACATGGCAGGCAGTACAATCCGCTATGGGCACTCGACTAGATCTCAGTACCGCCTATCATCCTCAAACTGATGGACAGTCTGAGCGCACCATTCAAACCCTTGAGGACATGCTTAGAGCATGTGTCATAGACTTCAAGGGAAATTGGGACGCCCACCTACCGTTAGTCGAATTTTCGTACAACAACAGTTATCATTCTAGCATCGGCATGGCACCTTTTGAAGCTTTATATGGTCGAAAGTGTCGATCTCCTGTTTGTTGGCACGAAATTGGGGAAGCACAAATTACTGGTCCAGAATTGATCCAAGAAACCACAGATAAGATTCATCAAATCCGAAACAATCTTCTAGCGGCTCAAAGTCGTCAAAAGAGTTACGCAGATAAACGACGGAAGCCCTTGGAGTTTAGCGTTGGTGATCATGTGCTTTTAAAAGTGTCACCGTGGAAGGGAGTAGTTCGTTTTGGTCAAAAGGGAAAGCTAGCACCACGTTACGTAGGACCTTTCAAGATACTCGAAAGAGTAGGTCCTGTAGCTTACAAGCTTGACCTACCGGAAGAACTTGACAGAATTCATCCCACATTCCACGTGTCGAACTTGAAGAAGTGCCTCGCTGACGAGAATCTTCATATTCCACTGGAGGATATTCAGATTGATGAATCCATGCATTTTATTGAAAGGCCAGTAGAGATTATGGACTATGGAGAAAAGCGTCTACGTCGAAGTCGCATTCCTATTGTTAGGGTACGCTGGGAGTCGAAACGGGAACCTGAGTTTACTTGGGAACGTGAAGACTCAATGCGTGAAAAATACCCTCATCTTTTCCCTACTACTTCAACTGTTTAAATTTCGGGACAAAATTCCTAAAAGTAGGGGATACTGTAACATTTGTATAAATCGGGTCTCCAAAACCCGCTCCGTTTTGTAATCAAATACCAAGATATGAAATTACATTAAATATTTATGAGTATTTCGAGTTTAAACGTTACATAATTAATATATAAACTAAACTATAAAAATTATATTTGATAAAAAGTTAAAATAAAATAAATAAAAAATATTTGGAGCTGACCGGACTCGAACCCGGGTCAACTGCCTCCAATGACTTATCTCTCCGTCTCCAAACCACTCCGCCACCAATTGTTTTCTGTTAACATTATGAAAGCAATTGAATTTTATACGCATACACGACTTAACGGTTAATGATATCTGAATAACGGAAATCGGTAGCTGAATCGCCAAATCAGTTTTTGTTCGCATAGTTAACTTATAACCGATGAATATCGGTTTCTAATTAAAGTTCAGATTGAATGAACTTCAAGTTTTGGGTTTTTGAAACCGAAAGACATTCAAGCTCCAAATAATTCAGATTCCAATCATTTATACGATTCAGAACCGTCTCAAATACACTCCAATCCCTTTTCGTCGCGTTTTCAAGTCCTTTGAGCACAAGAAAACTGTCGCCGGAATTCTCTGCAAATCTCGCCGGAAAACCGTGTTCAACTCAAACCAGTAAGATTTTCCTCTCTTGCTGTTTCAATCTATTGTTAGGACACTACTAACATTAAACCGTCACTCAAAACCAGTCACAGAAGACTTGCTGGATTTTCTGGGTTCGCCGGAGAAACTCTGGATTTCGCCGGAAACACGCTAGTTAACGGTAAACACATTCAATCGTGCTAATAATCCATGTACTCTGGTTCAATTTCAAATCTAATTCTTTAATTCTGTTGTTAGACTCTCTCAGCCGGAGGTTCAAAAACAGAGTTACCTGTTCTCGCCGGACTTTCTGAAGAAGACGACCTGTCCGGTATTTCTTTTCCCCAAACTGTTCGGTTTGTTCATTCAAAGTAGTAATCATGTTATTTAAGTAGTAGAACCCTGAACCAGTGGTCTGAGTAAAAACCGGTAATTATAGTGAAGAAGACGAACCTAAAAACGGGTTAAGAGTAATTAAAATTCGGATAGTTAACGGGTTAGACACACAGTCCAGCGGTGGACTGTGTGCAAAGTTTATATACGAGTCCCGAGTTCGATCCTTACTACACACACACTGCGTAATAACATTCCTTTTTATTCATAAAACTAACCGGGTTAGATCGAGTAGTTGTTAAGTATAATATAATTCAAGAATATAACCAGGTTAGACACACAGTCCAGCGGTGGACTGTGTGCAGAACAAACTGCACGTCACGCGATCGAGTCCCGTCACAAACACCGGTTCAATGAGATTAAAACGTTTTGTAAAATAAAGGAATTTTCGGTAAGTTCGAATAAGTGCATAAATATAATTAAAACTGGAATCCTAACGGGTTAGTCACGTAGCTCAGTTGGTAGAGCTACGTGCGCGTGAACGGAAGGTCACCGGTTCGAATCCCGCTCGGCGCAAGTATTACCGCTGACCGAACCGGTCAACGGTCAACGGTCAACGGTCAAACAGTAAAAAAAATATTATTTTTTTAATATTTATTTGTTTAATTTAAATTAAAAATCAATTAAAAATACTTAAAAATAACATTTCTAAGGATAGAAATTAGCCATAAACTCACAAAAATATATCTAAAAATCCCATTAAAATCTTTAATAAAATCCATCCATTTAATATATTTTCCCATTATAATTTAGGTCAGTGATTCCTCGTTGACTCGCTTCGTCTAAATCGTGCGCATCTCACCAACTCAAATCCAACGCACCCAATGTGAGTGAACCCTTCAAATTCCCCGTTTTAATCACATTTTTTGGGTGTATCATGTGTCTTGTTCACTTACTTATTATAACTAAGTTATTGTGCATATATCATATCATGACATGTGTGTTAGTTGTTGCTGATAAGTAGTTATTATTGTTTGCAAATTATTATTTCAGTACATGCAATTGCTGAGGCCGCAGCTCCCCATCCCTCGAGGTTGAGTTTGATCCCCATTTTATTATGCGGTTGATCAGGGCGTGCCCGCACGATCGGCTCCGTTTGATTGAGCCTTGATCGGTCATTTTATTTACATTTCAATACATGCAATACGCTCGGCTCCGTTTGATTGAGCCTTGAGCACACAGTTCAATTTACATTTTCAGTTCATGCAATACGATCGGCTCCGTTTGATTGAGCCTCGATCTCACAGTTCATTTATGTTAATTATCATATGATGTTGGTATGTTCATGTATGCTATCGATTGTTAATGTATGTTATAATTGTAACTGATGTTGCCATTGTTTGATTTCATACATATGCTCTTTTATGATTATGCACAATATTTTATTGATAAACTAACCAGAAAGTCATTATTAAATGTTTATCTATAAGGTTCACTCGCCAACTTATGTTGACCCAAAAAACCTCCCATTTTACACATGATACAGGTGAACCAGCAGCAGCTAGGAACACGTAGGATCTGGATTAGAAGAAATAAAACGATTTAGTATTTGGATTATTATGTTTGGTTATTTTCCTTTGTAATGAATGAACATGTTTGAACGTTTGAGAAATGTAACTTTGACTTCATTTAATAATGGAACATAATAGTAAATATCATGTGCTTTGGTGATAACCCAATTATGCCCCGACTCTTATTTCCGCTGCGGGTCGGGGTGTGACAGATTGGTATCAGAGCCATGACTATAGGGATATAGGATAGGTTATTAGACCCTTAGAGCCTATACTATAGTCGACTAGAAACTTATAAGAATTTTGTGTGTTATATGCCAAATTTCATGATGTTTATATGTTTATGTTAAAATGTTACATTTGATATTGTTCAAGCATGTTCATAAGTATGTATTACCAAATAATGCCTATCATGAAATCATATGATCATAATATATCACATCCATGCAAGCACACATCACATCATGATTGATTTTACAACGATTTTCGTGTTTTCAAATCTCATCAAAGTGAGTTCTCATGACGGGCATGTAGTAACTGGAAGGGTACTAGTACCGGTAGTCGGAACGTCCTGTCTAGGCTGGCATTCGTATAAATCCAAAATAAAGGACCAGTTTGCCTACCTGGGGACCAACGATGAGAGTACGAAATACCTATTAGGCCAAAGCATGCTATACCAAACGTCGTGAGAGCTAATCCCACTTTGAGTTGTCATTGTGTCTACACCTGGACACGTTCCGACCAAACATCTCATGAACATATTTTGTGGTTAGCATTCGGGGGATGCAAGTGTTAAATTGCCAATACTAATGTGAATCCTAACAAACCAATAGCCATGGGGGCCCACATGACTATATAGGTGAAGGTATGGGGGACATTTGAGGCCCAACATGAGCGAACCCAAGACATCCTTCGGATGTAGTTGCATTATTGATATTTATGTTATTTTCATTTTTTTTAAGACACATGACACCTAAAAGATACCATAAACTCACAATCTTCTCATTTTATGATCCTGTAGATGTCGTCTAGATCGCATCGAAGGAGTAGGAAATCGGAAAAGTCTCAGGAACGTTTGGCCACTCATATCGCCAACCAAATGGCCACGATATTACCTGACATCGTAGTACAAGTACAACAAGCCCTTGCTGCAAATCCTACTAACCCTCCTCAACAACAGGACCAGATCATCAACGACCCTCCTACCATCAAATGCTCCTACAAACATTTTAAGTCCTGCGATCCCCCAAAATTCGAAGGGAAAGAGGGAGTCACTGCTCTCCTACATTGGTTCGAGGAGATGGAAAACGTTTTCTTAAACTGCGATTGTCCTGAGGTTCGCAAAGTTCGTTATGCCACCGGGAGACTACTTGGTGTAGCTCTCACTTGGTGGAATACGGAGAAAGGAAAGAGGGGAACGGAAGATGCGATGGCCTTAACTTGGGAGGAGTTAAGGGAAATCATGACTAGGCGATTCTGTCCTAGGAGTGAAATTAAGAAATTGGAAGATGAATTTCATGCCCTGAAGCAAAAAGATGGTGATCACTCTACTTACAACAAAAGGTTCTTGGAGTTGAACCAGATGGTACCAAACTTATTCACTCCAACTTACCGTCTGATCGAACATTACATTCGAGGACTTCCCTCGAAAATCCAAGATTCGGTCCTCAGCGTTTCACCGGTAACACTCGAAGCTGCCATGGAGTTGGCAACAGAACTGACCGAAAACCGAATTCGCAATGGGAAGTTCAAGGAAGAAAAGAAGAAAACCCCTGCTGAGGGACAAACCTCAAACCACCACACTCCTTCCTCTAAATTTGCTAACAAGAGGAAGCGTAACAACAGGAACTTTGTAGTCAAAACACACCAACACCCCTGTTCCTGCTGTACCCATCACTCAAGCCACTCCTCCACCCGCGCCATACAAAAGACCATACACAGGACCACTACCAAAATGTAACCGTTGTCAGTATCACCACTCCCCTGACTACCCTTGCCAATACTGTACCAGCTGCGGTCGCGCTGGACACACTGTTCAACACTGCCGCGCGCCTCAACGAACAAACCGCCATCAACCTATAACCCAAACCCACCAACAATTTTGGGTCAAGCCCAACAACAACAACCATTTCCACCCACTCAACATTTAGCCCAAACATACTATCAACCCAACTACCCTATGGGCCAACCTATGCGGGCATGTTTCAATTGTGGAGATCCAAGTCATTTCAGGAACACATGTCCAAGACTGGTAAATATTATTCATGCTCAGGCCCAAGCCAATCATGTGAATCAAGCGAACCAAGCTCCTCCACCTGCTAGGGGAAGGGCTTTCAATATTAACGCAAACCAGGCCAGAGCTGACGGCAATGTGGTCAACGGTACGTTTCTTATAAATGGTAGATATGCCTCTATGTTATTTGATACTGGTGCGGATAGAAGTTTCGTGTCATTAGAGTTTGAACCTATCTTAAGTAAAAATCGAGATAAGCTCGCGGAATCCATAACAGTAGAAGTTGCAGATGGAAAACCAGTTTCGTTAGACTCTATTTTGCGCAACTGTACGCTCACCCTAAACGACCACGATTTCTCAGTCGATCTTATTCCTATGAAGCTGGGAAGTTTCGACATCATAGTCGGAATGGATTGGCTCAGTCAGCATAATGCGGAAGTTGTATGCCGTGAGAAATTTATTCGTATTCCTCTTTCAAACGGTCAGACTCTTCAAATTATTGGAGAAACCTCGGCGAAAGGACTCAACTTAATGTCTTGCCTTCAAGCTCAAAAATACCTTCGCAAGAATTATGTCGCGTTTTTAGCCCATATCATCAAGAAGGGAACCGCAGAAAAGAAACTTGAAGATATTCCTGTTGTAAAAGATTTTCCACAAGTTTTTCCTGACGACATTTCAGGACATCCTCCAATCAGAGATGTCGAATTTCGTATCGATCTTATACCTGGTGCTACACCAGTGGCAAAATCTCCATATAGGTTAGCCCCCTCTGAAATGCAAGAGCTAGCCAGTCAATTGCAAGAGTTGACTGACAAGGGATTTATACGCCCCAGCTCATCGCCTTGGGGTGCACCTGTACTCTTTGTAAAGAAGAAGGATGGATCTTTTCGCATGTGCATCGACTACAGAGAGCTCAACAAGTTAACTATCAAAAATCGATATCCTTTACCTCGTATAGATGACCTTCTTGACCAACTACAAGGTGCCAGTTGCTTTTCGAAAATCGACCTTCGATCTGGCTATCATCAGCTTAGAGTGCATGAAGAAGACGTCCCTAAAACTGCTTTTCGAACTCGATATGGTCACTATGAATTCATGGTTATGCCGTTTGGATTAACCAACGCACCAGCTGTTTTCATGGACCTAATGAATAGAGTCTGCAAACCTTACCTTGATCGATTTGTTATTGTGTTCATTGACGATATTCTTATCTATTCAAAATCCAAAGCTGATCATGAGCGTCATCTGCGACTTGTTCTTGCACTTCTAGAAAAGGAAAAGCTTTATGCCAAGTTCTCTAAATGTGAATTCTGGTTAAAAGAGGTACAATTTCTCGGGCATGTAGTCAATGACAAAGGAATACATGTGGACCCATCAAAGATCAAAGCAGTTCAGGAATGGCAAGCTCCACGTACGCCAACTGAAGTAAGGTCTTTTCTTGGACTTGCTGGTTACTATCGTCGATTCATTTCAAACTTCTCTCGCATTGCGGTGCCACTCACGGCTTTAACCCATAAAGGGAAACCATTTGTATGGGGGCCCAAGCAAGAAGAAGCTTTTCAAACTCTCAAGCGAAAACTTTGTGATGCACCAATCCTCACTCTTCCTGAAGGTTGTGATGATTTTGTAGTCTATTGCGACGCGTCAGGACAAGGATTAGGTTGCGTTCTCATGCAAAGAGGGAAAGTCATAGCTTATGCCTCAAGGCAACTCAAGACACACGAAAAGAACTACACCACTCATGACCTTGAACTTGGAGCCGTTGTATTCGCTCTTAAGATATGGAGACATTATCTTTATGGTACGAAGTGTGAAATATACACTGACCACAAGAGTCTTCAACATATCTTCAATCAGAAAGAGTTAAATATGAGGCAACGAAGATGGGTCGAACTCCTAAATGATTACGACTGTGAAATCAGATACCACCCTGGTAAAGCAAATGTGGTGGCTGATGCACTTAGTCGAAAGGGTTATGCGAACTCCATTCATCTTCTATGTTCGCAAATTATAACCAATATTAAGGATCAAATTCGTGAAGCTCAACACGTTTCAATAACAGAGGAAGATGTACAAAAGGAGATGTCCTGTGGAGCCGAGCTAAAGCTGGAAACTAAATCTGATGGTATTTTGTATTACCTAGATCGTATATGGATTCCTAACCATATCAATCTTCGTGAAACACTCATGCATGAAGCCCATAAGTCGCGATATTCTATACACCCAGGAGCCGATAAGATGTATCAAGACCTAAGGTACACCTATTGGTGGCCTGGAATGAAGAAAGATATTGCCGTTTTTGTTTCCAAGTGTCTCACTTGTTCTAAAGTAAAGGCTGAACACCAAAGACCCTCAGGACTTCTGGTCCAACCAGAGATACCTGTCTGGAAGTGGGAAAATATAACCATGGATTTCATTACCGGGTTACCTCGCACTTCTAGTGGGTATGACACTATATGGGTGATTATAGACCGACTCACAAAATCAGCTCACTTTATTCCTATTCGAGAAGATTTCAAGAACGAAAAGCTTGCTCGTATTTATATCAACGAAATCGTCAGCCGACATGGAGTTCCGTTAAGTATTATTTCTGATCGTGATGGTCGTTTCACCTCACGAACATGGCAGGCAGTACAATCCGCTATGGGCACTCGACTAGATCTCACCTATCATCCTCAAACTGATGGACAGTCTGAGCGCACCATTCAAACCCTTGAGGACATGCTTAGAGCATGTGTCATAGACTTCAAGGGAAATTGGGACGCCCACCTACCGTTAGTCGAATTTTCGTACAACAACAGTTATCATTCTAGCATCGGCATGGCACCTTTTGAAGCTTTATATGGTCGAAAGTGTCGATCTCCTGTTTGTTGGCACGAAATTGGGGAAGCACAAATTACTGGTCCAGAATTGATCCAAGAAACCACAGATAAGATTCATCAAATCCGAAACAATCTTCTAGCGGCTCAAAGTCGTCAAAAGAGTTACGCAGATAAACGACGGAAGCCCTTGGAGTTTAGCGTTGGTGATCATGTGCTTTTAAAAGTGTCACCGTGGAAGGGAGTAGTTCGTTTTGGTCAAAAGGGAAAGCTAGCACCACGTTACGTAGGACCTTTCAAGATACTCGAAAGAGTAGGTCCTGTAGCTTACAAGCTTGACCTACCGGAAGAACTTGACAGAATTCATCCCACATTCCACGTGTCGAACTTGAAGAAGTGCCTCGCTGACGAGAATCTTCATATTCCACTGGAGGATATTCAGATTGATGAATCCATGCATTTTATTGAAAGGCCAGTAGAGATTATGGACTATGGAGAAAAGCGTCTACGTCGAAGTCGCATTCCTATTGTTAGGGTACGCTGGGAGTCGAAACGGGAACCTGAGTTTACTTGGGAACGTGAAGACTCAATGCGTGAAAAATACCCTCATCTTTTCCCTACTACTTCAACTGTTTAAATTTCGGGACAAAATTCCTAAAAGTAGGGGATACTGTAACATTTGTATAAATCGGGTCTCCAAAACCCGCTCCGTTTTGTAATCAAATACCAAGATATGAAATTACATTAAATATTTATGAGTATTTCGAGTTTAAACGTTACATAATTAATATATAAACTAAACTATAAAAATTATATTTGATAAAAAGTTAAAATAAAATAAATAAAAAATATTTGGAGCTGACCGGACTCGAACCCGGGTCAACTGCCTCCAATGACTTATCTCTCCGTCTCCAAACCACTCCGCCACCAATTGTTTTCTGTTAACATTATGAAAGCAATTGAATTTTATACGCATACACGACTTAACGGTTAATGATATCTGAATAACGGAAATCGGTAGCTGAATCGCCAAATCAGTTTTTGTTCGCATAGTTAACTTATAACCGATGAATATCGGTTTCTAATTAAAGTTCAGATTGAATGAACTTCAAGTTTTGGGTTTTTGAAACCGAAAGACATTCAAGCTCCAAATAATTCAGATTCCAATCATTTATACGATTCAGAACCGTCTCAAATACACTCCAATCCCTTTTCGTCGCGTTTTCAAGTCCTTTGAGCACAAGAAAACTGTCGCCGGAATTCTCTGCAAATCTCGCCGGAAAACCGTGTTCAACTCAAACCAGTAAGATTTTCCTCTCTTGCTGTTTCAATCTATTGTTAGGACACTACTAACATTAAACCGTCACTCAAAACCACTCACAGAAGACTTGCTGGATTTTCTGGGTTCGCCGGAGAAACTCTGGATTTCGCCGGAAACACGCTAGTTAACGGTAAACACATTCAATCGTGCTAATAATCCATGTACTCTGGTTCAATTTCAAATCTAATTCTTTAATTCTGTTGTTAGACTCTCTCAGCCGGAGGTTCAAAAACAGAGTTACCTGTTCTCGCCGGACTTTCTGAAGAAGACGACCTGTCCGGTATTTCTTTTCCCCAAACTGTTCGGTTTGTTCATTCAAAGTAGTAATCATGTTATTTAAGTAGTAGAACCCTGAACCAGTGGTCTGAGTAAAAACCGGTAATTATAGTGAAGAAGACGAACCTAAAAACGGGTTAAGAGTAATTAAAATTCGGATAGTTAACGGGTTAGACACACAGTCCAGCGGTGGACTGTGTGCAAAGTTTATATACGAGTCCCGAGTTCGATCCTTACTACACACACACTGCGTAATAACATTCCTTTTTATTCATAAAACTAACCGGGTTAGATCGAGTAGTTGTTAAGTATAATATAATTCAAGAATATAACCAGGTTAGAACACACAGTCCAGCGGTGGACTGTGTGCAGAACAAACTGCACGTCACGCGATCGAGTCCCGTCACAAACACCGGTTCAATGAGATTAAAACGTTTTGTAAAATAAAGGAATTTTCGGTAAGTTCGAATAAGTGCATAAATATAATTAAAACTGGAATCCTAACGGGTTAGTCACGTAGCTCAGTTGGTAGAGCTACGTGCGCGTGAACGGAAGGTCACCGGTTCGAATCCCGCTCGGCGCAAGTATTACCGCTGACCGAACCGGTCAACGGTCAACGGTCAACGGTCAAACAGTAAAAAAAATATTATTTTTTTAATATTTATTTGTTTAATTTAAATTAAAAATCAATTAAAAATACTTAAAAATAACATTTCTAAGGATAGAAATTAGCCATAAACTCACAAAAATATATCTAAAAATCCCATTAAAATCTTTAATAAAATCCATCCATTTAATATATTTTCCCATTATAATTTAGGTCAGTGATTCCTCGTTGACTCGCTTCGTCTAAATCGTGCGCATCTCACCAACTCAAATCCAACGCACCCAATGTGAGTGAACCCTTCAAATTCCCCGTTTTAATCACATTTTTTGGGTGTATCATGTGTCTTGTTCACTTACTTATTATAACTAAGTTATTGTGCATATATCATATCATGACATGTGTGTTAGTTGTTGCTGATAAGTAGTTATTATTGTTTGCAAATTATTATTTCAGTACATGCAATTGCTGAGGCCGCAGCTCCCCATCCCTCGAGGTTGAGTTTGATCCCCATTTTATTATGCGGTTGATCAGGGCGTGCCCGCACGATCGGCTCCGTTTGATTGAGCCTTGATCGGTCATTTTATTTACATTTCAATACATGCAATACGCTCGGCTCCGTTTGATTGAGCCTTGAGCACACAGTTCAATTTACATTTTCAGTTCATGCAATACGATCGGCTCCGTTTGATTGAGCCTCGATCTCACAGTTCATTTATGTTAATTATCATATGATGTTGGTATGTTCATGTATGCTATCGATTGTTAATGTATGTTATAATTGTAACTGATGTTGCCATTGTTTGATTTCATACATATGCTCTTTTATGATTATGCACAATATTTTATTGATAAACTAACCAGAAAGTCATTATTAAATGTTTATCTATAAGGTTCACTCGCCAACTTATGTTGACCCAAAAAACCTCCCATTTTACACATGATACAGGTGAACCAGCAGCAGCTAGGAACACGTAGGATCTGGATTAGAAGAAATAAAACAATTTAGTATTTGGATTATTATGTTTGGTTATTTTCCTTTGTAATGAATGAACATGTTTGAACGTTTGAGAAATGTAACTTTGACTTCATTTAATAATGGAACATAATAGTAAATATCATGTGCTTTGGTGATAACCCAATTATGCCCCGACTCTTATTTCCGCTGCGGGTCGGGGTGTGACAACGGAGACCGAGACATGATTAACGTACACACCACTTTGGACTCACGAAGGAGTCAATTCCTCCCAACCTTGTGGGAATGCATAATTGAGCGTCTAACGGGTGTATGCCTATACTCGCGCTAAGGTCGTGGCCATTTCCATTGTAATGAGCCGAGGATATCTAGGACACGGTAGTTAACCCTTGATGTTTAAGTTATCAAACAAAACTGATTAAAACAGAATATGCGAATTTACTAGCCACAATCCGGCATTCGATTGATCCAATTTCCGACCAAGCAGTAATAATTTACCGTAACCCAAGCCCATATAGGGGAAATAAGTCAAGAGTATTTACCTGAGCTAGTCTTCTTTTAGTTTTTATAACTCAGCCATACACAAAAGTACTAAGTGCAGATAGCATTTACCGACAAGTCTCTAGTCTGGATTATGGCGTAAACTAACCAATTAAATACTAACGGTCATATTAAAGTCATTGACTTAGACCGACTAGCGTACTTGATCAAAACGTATGACGCTAGATTAAACGATGATTGGATAGAGTGTAGTTTAATCCCAACAAGTACCTTGACCTGTATAATATGGGTAAACTAAAAACATTCTGGATTTTGAGATTAAAATGATAAGGTTAAACCCGTTTCAGTTGAATTCCGTAAACTAGTTACGTATAATCAACCATATGCTTATAAGCGATAATGGGTAACCGGATAAGTCATAGACAAGTTCTATATGCCGTTGCATTTTAAATAAGTTAAAATATCAGTAGGATATCAACTTATATGCCCGTTAAGATTTTAAAACGAAACTATGCCTCATAAGGGCATTTCGGTAATTTTATACCGTATAAAAGGAACTTGAATATAATTTAATGTTATAGTTATAAGTAATCTGGAAAAATACTTTATTTATGATATAATATCAGTATGATACCAATTATTTATGAAATTTATCTTTTATGACTAAACTATGCACCGAAGGGGGTCATTTTACACATAGTTTATAAATTATTTGGGATTCTGAGTTTATAACATGTACCTACTGTAAATAAGTTTTAAAGTCAATAGGTAACAAGTCTTGGTCGATGAATATGGTTTAAAACCATACTATGCGCTGAAACAGCGCTTATGTCGTAATATGACGTCTTTATGCGATGTTTATGAAAACTGATGTTAAGGTCAGATTAAAATGTTTTAAATATGTTATTTAATATAACATATCAGTAGATAAATGATTTACCTTGAAAATATTTGATTGAAACTATTTTATAAGCCACAAGGGCTAAAATCGTCATTTATCGACATAGTTTAAGGACCTGTTTAAAACCTCAGTTTATAACTTGGTTTTACATCCCAAATAATCCTACTTATAATATTACATCAGTAGAAAACTCATTTTCAAGTTCATTACCATTTAAAACTTTGTTTTATGCAAAAAGGGGATTTTGGTCAAAGATGGCATAATTATGGAACTTGCGCATAAACTTGGATTCTGATTATGATCATGTAATATAACCTCAGAGGGTTATGCTACATTATATTATGATCATAATGCAACTTTAGATAAGTAGGTAACTAATCTAAATCGGGTCAGAATCGAAAGTCAAAGAAGAAGTCAAACTTCGCGACTTTCGGTTGCGAACCGACCCTAGAACTGAAATTGACGAGCCGAACATGTTCTTACATGTTCTAATAATTATTAAAAACTTGTTTAAGTGTCAAAACAGATAACAATATAAGATCAATTTATGATTTTTCTGAAAAATGGCATGTTTGACTTTTTAATATCATAACTTTGACCCGTCAATTGGTCTAGCAAACGTGATTTTCAGGAGGTGCCCTTTATAGGGACTAACACCTACCTTATTACGATCACTTAGGCATGTTCATTTCGAACAATGGCTGGACCATAGTGGTCTTAACCGAAAGTCAAAGCGTTTTCTGTAAAACGCTTGACTTTTGACTATAAAAGCCTATAAACGAAAATGCACAAGGAAGGAACACTTACCAGTGATTCCTAGGGTGCAAAAGAACTATGTTGGATGCTCCTTTTAGCTAGGAACTTCCAGAGGAGGGAGAAGAGTAAATGAATGAATGAGAAAGGTGCAAGATGGAATGGTGAACTTAAGCACCTATTTATAGTTGAAGAACTCAAAGGAGGTGAAGCCAGGTGTTTAGGGGTGTAAGAGAAAGCTTACAAGTGTCCTAAAACATGGCATAGCAGTTTGGGAAGCCATGGTTTCGATTTAATGGTTTTTGGCATTTTTGTTTGGAAGCCAAGAAAACTTTCTGCAGCAGAGCCTCTCTCGCGCCCCGCGAGAGACCCAGG
Source organism: Scalesia atractyloides (assembly GCA_947069175.1). Classification (NCBI taxonomy): domain Eukaryota; kingdom Viridiplantae; phylum Streptophyta; class Magnoliopsida; order Asterales; family Asteraceae; genus Scalesia; species Scalesia atractyloides. The sequence continues at coordinate 824,810 of CAMTDV010000008.1, read as the reverse complement.
CCAGGTCTCTCGCGGCCCGCGACCACCCTTGGCCAGTTTTAAGAATTGACACTTTTGACCCCTTAACTTTATAAAGCTGCTAAAAACCCTTTTTAAACACCTTTTTGGCACTTTTAGCCCTCCGTAGCCAATACTTGGCATATCCGGGATTATGCCGGACATTGTCGAGCTCTCGGTTCGTTAAAAGGTCACTCAGAGGTATAAATTAACATGTTGACACTTTTAATCCCTCCATTATCTAACTTTCACATGTTTACAAAATTGAACCCTCTCGTCCAACAAATGGCACGTATGAGAGTTAGGACGTCACAAAGGATCACTTAGAGGCTTATTATAAGCATGTTGACTCCGATGTCACTCAGAGGCTAATGATTTAAGCATGTTGACATATTAGTCACTCAGAGGCTTGTTACTTATGCATGTTGACATCCGACCGTCACTTAGAGGCTCAGTTTGAGCATGTTGACGCCTTTAGTCCTTATTGGTCTTTAATAGACTATATTTAAAATACAACACGTTTCACTATACTATTGGACACGATTTTACACGGTGTTAAAGCATGCCTTGTTGTTAATGTGAAAAGTCGTATGGTTGGCATTGATTGCGATCAAACGTTTAGCCCCGTTGTTAAACCGACTAGCATTCGAACGGTCCTTAGCTTGGCCCGTTCACCAATTAGATGTGAAAAATGCCTTCCTACATGGTCACCTAAAGGAAACTGTTTATATGTTTCAGCCACCCGGTTTCACCTCATCATCTCATCCCAAACATGTTTGCACACTCAACAGGTCTTTATACGGCTTGAAACAGGCTCCAAGGGCTTGGTACCAACGGTTTGCAGGGTTTATTTCTAAGTGTGCTTTTAAGAGTAGTGTATGTGACACCTCTCTGTTTGTCTATCACAAAGGGGATCAAATGGCATACTTGCTTTTGTATGTGGACGACATCATATTAACTACCTCGAGTGCCTCGTTATTTAAGAGCATTATCCAATCTTTATCTACAGAATTTAACATGACTGATCTTGGATCATTACATCATTTTCTCGGCATTGCGGTACAAAAGTAAAACAATGGATTGTTTCTATCTCAGTCAAACTATGCAGCTGGCATCTTAGCTCATACACACATGTCCAACTCCAAACCCGTTAGCACCCCAGTTGAAATCGGGTCCAAACTGAGTGCAATGACGATGTTCCATTTTCTAACAGTACGCTATATCAAAGCCTAGCCGGCACATTACAATATCTTACCATCACCCGACCTGACATTGCGTATGCCGTTCAACAGGTTTGCCTCTTTATGCACACTCCTCGAGAACCACATTTTCAGCTCTTTAAACGGATACTTCGGTACATCAAAGGCACTTTATCACAAGGTCTGCTTATCACGCCTTCCATGTCCACCAAACTCACCGCCTATTCAGACGTTGATTGGGCAGAGTGCCCTGACTCGCGCCGGTCCATGTCTGGCTACTGCGTGTACATGGGTGCCAATCTTATCTCTTGGTCGTCCAAGCAACAACCCACTATTTCTCGATCCAATGCTGAAGCCGAGTATCGGGGTGTTGCTAATAAGTTGCCGAACTTAGCTGGATCCATAATTTATTGTTTGAACTTCATTTCCTGGTAAACAATGCTTCGATTATCTACAGTGACAACATCTCTGAAGTCTACTTAGCCGATAATCCAGTGCAACACCAACGCACCAAACACATCGAACTGGATATCCATTTCGTTCGGGAAAAGTCCGCTTAGGCACAGTCAAGGTTCTTCACATTCCAGCCGACTATTAGTACGTGAATATCTTTACCAAGGGGCTGCCAAAGTATCTATGTCACCGTTTTCGATCCTGTTTATCTCTCCGCTCCTCTACGGCTCAAACTGCAGGGGACTGTTAGCCGATAATATCTCCTGATATTATTGACGCTTATTGTGCATATCATTTTGTAATATCCTGTTAATTAGGATAGAATAGTTTCTATAATTACGTCATAACCTCTGTATTATATATAAGATTGTAACCTCTTTGTAAGGCAATCAAGAATTATCACAGTTTACACTTGATACCATATAGATGTTTTGTTACCTGTGTCGAAAAACCAAATGAGGGAGTGCTTTCACCACTTTATCATCGTCATTGTGTTGAAGGCATAGTCCAAACCCCCAAACTCTTTGTGGGTGCATTCTTCTAGTAGGCCGAGTACTAGTAGTGTTTAACAACTTTCAATCAAGGTATCACCTTTACTACATGTATATGTATACGTGACTACCATTGACTATTATATAGGTTTTCATGTTTGTAGTGGTGTTCATAGTTTTCTGGTTCGTACAAATTCTATTTGTTAATCTATTAATATGTGTATGCTAACAAATAAGAACATACAACAATAACATCATCATAAATCATGAGCTACTCCTCGAATGCTATGTTGTGTGCTGTATGGTTGATTTAGAGTGTTATGATTGGAGGGAAGGGGAAGGTGGTGTGAGGTGACGTCGGGGGTGGTCGGGGAGCACCAAACCACACCCCAGAGCTGTAGTTTCGCACATGCAAATTGCATGGACTTTAAGATAAAGACAAGACTATGAAAACTGATTTTTTTGTGCACTCGTTTTTTTTATAAACATGACACACACCTTGATGAGTATTGATGCTTTCCGTTAAGTTCACACGCAATACTCTTTTGTTGCCAATATAAGGAGTACGGTATAATCAATCCCTAAATCCTTTTTAAGTCTATAAATAATGAAAACCACCTCACATAGTCTAGCTAGATTCTATGAGAGAAAGACTCGACTATGCCCTTAGGCTAGTGGGTGTGATATAAATTATAAAGGCCAGAGGGGCTTTATCACGTCACATCAACGCCACGTACGTTCCATGTCACATAGAGGGTTTTAAACCCTCCTTTTAACTTGCATGCAATGGGATAAATCCCCTTACCTATTAATAAAGAAAAAAGAAAAAAAAATATGATTGGCTCTTGAAAACTGGCCCCACATGTGCAGCCCTTAACTCCCGTTAAGAGAACGCCTCCCTTTGGCGCCTAGGAAATGGGTTAAGGGCACTATGGGGCACCAAAGGGGATGATGTGACAGGGGCCGTACCATCAGCCTTAGCACCACACTCATGGTCAAATATGTGATTTGAGTTATTTACGCACTTCAAGTAGAACGCCACCGGGCCCTGTCGAATGATTGCATAATCGTGACAAACCTTTTCACAACATAAATTCACAAACTTGATTTTGAACCTTCCGAAAACACTTTATATTCATATTAGACCAAATTAACAAAATCAAATGGTTTAATACGAGATATAAATCACTAGAAAACCACAATTGTCTTGTATCTTAACAAGTTTCGATAAAGCCCCTATGCAATGATACAAACACAAGTTCTTATCTCGATCACACCCTTCCTTAACCACTAATGTTATTATTACAAGCGGCCCATGACGATCACCTCAATGGGAGCAGTGACCTCGTAGTACTTGTAGTTTTTCGGATGATGACTCGTACAAACAATTTGTGCGAAAGAAACATCTACGTCATCTTGTTGGATTTTTAATCATCCCTCCTTCACCGAAAGGACTTGGGTTTGAATACTATAAATATTGTCTTTTTATTAACGACCAAACAATACAAAAATAATAACTTAGGACATGATTTGAATACCAAACTTGTGTAAAGGGAATATGACACAATGAGTTAAGGTCTAGTTATACTCAAGTAGTAGTCAATAATTAATTAGAGATGTCCAGACAATGCTTTTCATTTCAAACAAAGTTTTAAGTCTTAGGAGGCAAACAAAAACATAAAAAAAACCTCAAGTTGATATTATAGTCACCATAAAAAGCCATATGAACACAATCAAAATCGAAAACCTTATAGTTATACTAAAAACCCGATGTTTTTAGTGACCCGACTCTAACTGACCAAAAAAAATCAGTGATCCGAAACGGTAAAACTTCCTATTTATATAGTTACGATGAAGTATTAATAAAAAAGGATAAATATGTAGTTTTACTTTATACATTTGGGATTATTCACATGTAATATACTTTTATCAACGTATTGATTTATCTAGTTGTTTTTAACACGAGAGTCATGGTAGTTAACTTTATTTTCTTACAATATATAATCATCTATCTTTATAATACGTATGGAATTAATAAATCAAGTCACTTTTATTATAATGGCTAAACAAAAGCGTACAAAAGAACATGCTATATAAATCGATTAAGTTATGAAAATATGTTGCTAACTTGCTATCACAAGTTATCATCCTTAACTAGTTCTCATTCCAGTTATAAAAGTTTATTATTCTATGACAGGGTTATAGTTTATATTTATTTAGGGTGACGAGGGCATTATCCTGGTGGGTTCTCATGCGGGTTGAGCTAGATGACTAGGTAACACCGCCGCAGCCCATATGGGTTACCCTGGTAGGCTGCTTTCTGGTTTCAAGGACCCATTAGAGATGAAGGTGTTGGATGGTATGTACACAAGTTTTAAAGCTGCATTTCTTTGATCTAAGCTGCATTTCTTTAATGTTGTATTGGATGGTAATGTGACTCAATGTTATTGAATGACGGATTAAAATAGGTAGCGAGTTTGACTAGATGAATGTCCCGTCTCTATAAGATAGATTTGAGTTAGAGTAAGTTCAAATAAGATTTAATGATATTGATTAGTTTCACAGTTTAAATGAATTCCAAGATAGCTATTCTTTCCACCTTTTTGTTAGTATATAATAACTTCTTACATAACAATAAATTAATAATCATATACTATTTTTTTTTATGAAAAACATAGTTATTTAGTCAAAGATACAAAATAAGAGTGTGTGTGAATGTGTTTTTTTTTTTAAATTACAATACACCTTGAAAAATGAAAATTAAGGTCATGAAAAATGAAAATTAAAGACATATAAATCCTGTTGTACTCTATCCTTTATAGACATGGAACCAAATTTCATTATCGGTGGACCCGTTTGATAAAATATCTTGTTGTGTTATTATCAAATTGTTATTAAACTAATGATACAAATTGTAACACTCAAATAGTCTTTAAAAGTGTGAGATAGAGTGTTTAAAAAATAAATACATTATTAGAGCATTCACATCCAACCACCCAATATCTTTTATATTATATTATACTAAAAACAACTATTTTTTTCTTTTGTCTTTCAATTTAATAATACTTTTTAATACATTCATCATTACATATTCTATGTTTTACACTTAGAAACACTTCCAAAATATATTAAAAATTATAAAGAGTGAATAGTGTCCTTCAAATTTACAAATAAACACTAATATTTTCTCTCTTATCTAGTCACAACCACCTACAATCACTTTTTATAAAATAACCACCCCCACAACATAATTTGGGAGTTGGATGTGAATGCTCTTACATGCTACAAAACTTGTACGGATTTTTCCAAGGCTAAAAAGCCTAAAATATTTTGGAGAATACGATAGGCTAACACAAGAAAGTCGTCGTTTAAAAAAGAAAAAAAAAACATAATGCAACGGTGAGCAACCAAATTCAATCTAGTTGTATTTTATTTTTCAATGTATTTTACACTTTTAACACAAAATAAAAATCAAATAATTAGGTGATAGATACAAGGAACAGTGTAACACCAATAATATACCAACCCAATAAGAAAATAGACATCCAAACAGTTTCTAGAGGAGCATGATATTTTCAACTTTACGACACATTGGACACTCATCGTTTCTAAGTGTAAAATTTGGGTTGTGCATTTGATCGAACATCTTTCGTACCACATGTCCCCACAAACTTAAAGAATGGCCTTGTATTTTGTATGGTGGTCCAAACCTTGGGGCCCCTATTTACCCAATCCCCTCTCTTTCTTTCTTTTATTTTTTTATAGGTGAACTTTATAACACACGTTTAATTCACACCTGCTAGTCGCAGGCCCGTCACCTCACTCATTACCAAGGACTATGTTGTCTAAACCAGATCCACGCCTTGATCGAATGTGGCTTGGCTATGCCCGAGAAAATTTCCAGCCCCCTGCCACTTGACAGGAGTTGCACCCTCCACAACAGTCGACCCTATTGTGAAAGCCAACTCTCTGGAGTAAATGCGCTGTAATAGAAAACTCAGGGTGGCTCCCGGGTTTCGAACTTGTGACCAAGCATCTACCTATTCATTGCCATGACCTCATTGCCATGACCACTGGGCTGTGAACCCAGGGTCTCTCTCTTTCTTTCTTGAAGAGAATCACAACATAACCTTTCCCATTTCTTTTCAATCAATCTTTGTCTCAAGCCTTCACTATGAACTCCCAATCGCCACCGTCGCCACCACCGTCGTCCACAACCCAGGTTCCTCTTATTCAATTAAAGACGGAACCTGTTGTTGACGAACAACAACAAGAACTTATTGAAGCTAAAACTGTCCCGCCTGCTGGGGCGGGGCAGTATACAAAAAGGTCGTCTACTAAAGACCGCCACACGAAAGTTGAGGGACGGGGCCGAAGGATCCGGATGCCGGCTACTTGTGCCGCACGGGTATTTCAACTTACTAGAGAGCTCGGCCACAAGTCCGACGGTGAAACAATACAATGGCTTCTACAACACGCTGAACCGTCCATAATTGCCGCTACTGGCACCGGTACTATCCCTGCCATCGCCACGTCAGTAAACGGCACCTTAAAAATCCCCACCACCTCCTCAGCCTCCACAAACACGGCCGAATCAATCGATAGAAAAAGAAAACTCCCTTCTGATTTCGATATTAATCGAAACGAAAATATCTCATCCACCACCACTAGCACCAGCACCACCACAACCGCCACTGTTCTAGCTCCTCTTACAACAACCATGGTACAACAACCTCAATCTTTTGTTCCAGTATGGGCTATACCCGTCGACAGAACGACAGCGTTTTGGACGTTTCAGCCACCTACAGCATCATTTTTAAACATCTCTCAAACACCCACACCAATCTCATTTTTCAACGCTGGAGAATCGAAACCAATATCAAGTAACACAACAGCAGCAATCGAAACTACCTCAGCAACTCAAGTGGTGAGAAAAGAATTTCATTTCATTCAGGCAAATCATCGAACACCTTCCGAGCATTAAAAAACATCAAGTTTCATCCATTTTTTCTTTTTCATTTTTTTTTCTTTCGTTATCGTCAAGAACGTGAGCACGTGAGTGAAGAGTACGAGTAAAGTGGGGTCTACAAGGTGGTCAGGCTTTGCGTGTAGGTGGGGCTACGGTAAATGTGGTGGGACCGCGGGTATGGTGCATAAGTGGGCCCCGGTAAAAGGACCACTTTTGGTGGATCGTGGGTCTGCAAGTGGGCCACTTGTTTTTAAAACCGTTGATTATATACGCGTTAAAGTGGGACCCTTGGGTTACAGTGGACCTGCGCAGCAATGTACCGTACGGCAACGAAGTCCGCCATGTGTCGTAATCTGGATGGGGTTATGACACTTTGTAGGGCTTCGACCCGTGGATGTCTGTCACTTGTTGTTTTTAGTAATTTAGTTTTTTTATTTATTTTAGTTTAGTTGGGTCCAGAGTTAGAGGCACGTGGGGTTGGTAGCATAGCATGGTGCTCCTCCACCCACCTAGTGTCATGTTCCGTGCATTAACGATTTGTAACGCATGCATTCGAGTATGTACATTCATAAATAAAATTTAGAACCTTAACTATTGAATGTATATTTTGTTAGTAGAGGTTAGAGAAGAATAGTTGAGAGAAAAACTAGAATCTAACTACAAACATCATAAATCTAAAGCTTTTAACACCGGTAACCAGCTGATATGAGACTAAGTATATGAATAATTGTAGTTATATTTTTCGAGTTTAGAACATACATGGTATTGCTTTATTACCCAAAATCTGCTCATACCCATTTATTTACTTGAAAATGAGTACATAATAATATAAAAAATATATATAATATGTACTATTTTAAAGTTGTAAAAAACTTAAAATATTATAATTTTATATGATTATTTGATCTTTAAGTTTTTAGGTGAGTTTAAGATTGTGTTTAACGTGAGGGTTAATGTGGACCTCAAAGTAGGGATGTGTTAAAAAGCGTATAACCTGATTCGTAATCGAATTAACCAATGAAATCAAACTATATAAAAAACCAGTGGGTTGGTTAATTGGTTTTATGAAAACCGAAAGTAGCGGGTCGGTTATGGTTATGAATGTTTCCACACCCGTTATAACTGAGCCTAACCAATATGTAGTAAAATCTTTGTTGGGTTTTGGAGTTTTACCATTCTTTTTAGTATTTGATGTTTTTTATTGAACTTTTTTTAGAGTTTATGGATTATATCATATTGTTTTTATTGAATGTTTATTTGAATTTATGGATTATATCATGTAATTTTGTTTGGATATTCGTTAATAATCGGTATTAATATTAAGATTATATGTATTTTTAGGACTATGTAATATACTAATATACAAAAATGTGAAATAGCAATTTATTTTATAGTCAAAAAAATTTTAGAGCTAATTTAAGCTAGGTATAAATTCACAGTTAACCGACATACTATAACCTTCCAAACCCATTAACCAAAACGTCATAACCGATTGGTTATGATTATGATAATGGTTATGGTTAGGGTGGAAGGGGCACTCCCCAAATGGGGAGTGGTAAACTTTTTTTTTACTTAATAATATCATGCCATGTCAAGTCACCACTACACTTCCCATTTTGCACTCAATCACTAGGGGTGCTCAAAAACTTGGAGTGTTTGATTTTTTTTAATATTTTTTTCTAGAAACATATTTTTTATACATGCATTAAAAATAAATAAAACATATATTAAACACTTAAAAGTTAATAAAACATATATTAAACAAATTAAAATCATACAACCTAAAATTTAGAAAGAACAAGGCCAATTATACTTTTTTGCGATATCTCGTTTCCGCGCTAGAATAATCGGCAACATCTCGGGTGAACACATGGTCGTGTGGCTTAGTAAAAGTCTCCAAATCCCGATCGTACATAAGTTGTTTCACCGCCTCGCGTTGTTCTGCCACTAACGCTATGGTGTCTTCCTCACGTTTCTTTTTTATATTTGACAACTCCAACGCCCGTGCTTGTTTTGCTTCTTTCATAAGGGTGTATTGTGAGAGCTTCTCGGTCAAAACCGCTTCCGCGCTATCGGATGGCGTTGTTGCGGCTTTTTTATCTTTCTTTCGTAATCTTGTTGGTGAGGGGTCTACGTTTATGTCGGGTATATCGCTTGTGAACTCAGTTCCCGGTGTACCCGCATTATAGTTACCCGAATCCGACGACTTTCTTTTTAGCCCGAACTACCACTTTCTTCACCCAACAATGGTACCGGGGCCCATTTGTCATGTTTACTAACAACCTCCCACGCCTCAATATGTTGAAAACCACCCGGATATTTTGATTGGTAATCTTTTAAAGCCCTATTCATGACATCGAGGTTGCCACACCCACTACCACGAATACGATCCTATATATATAACAAATATGAAGTTAAATGTTACAAGTAAAAACAATGTTACAGAAAATATTTTAAAATGTTAAAAAAATTACCGTTTGTTGCCAAACGCCGTTGAAGTAGTTTATCTTAGTCAACATAGGGAGCCATTTTGAACGTACTTGATGGATGGTTCGTGTACTTCCGCCGACCGTAGCGTTGTAATGCTTGAGAACTTTCTTCAAAAAACTATTCGATTTCTGTTGGTTGCCTTTTTTCTTGTTTACCAAACAATGAACCCATGCCTCGGCTAAGGCCTCTTCTTGTTTTTTCATCCAAGTTTGACGCTCCGCCTTGACTGCCTTTTCTTTCGGCTCACTAGCTTCACCGCTATCTTCGGCCTCAACAACATATTCTTCTTCATCGGCAATATTTTCTTGCGTTTCGGGGACAACCTCTACATCTTCGTCATCATTGTCATCGTAGATTGGAAGTGTGCGATTGGCATTCTCTATTGGTGATTGAATTGGAGGGGTCCTAAATGCAAATGGATCGAATGAGTTTTGCGCTTCCATGGAGTATTCGTACATGCCGGGAGCGACCATCGTTGGACCATGTGGGTGTGAAAATACTTGTGGCATAAAATTATGTTGGTGTTGGGTGTTATAAAAAGTCGGTTGTGAAGCATGAGGATAAAAATATTGAGGTTGAGAGTATGGGTTTGAACCGGGGCACTCGGACAGCTAGAACCGCCACGTCTTGTTTGCAACACACGTCCACTTGAGTTTGAACCCGAGTCTCGACTAGCGGAATCTTTTTCTTGGGATCACCTTCGTTTTGTTTATTCATATTGTCGGATGTAGTATAAAGTATTGTGTGAAAATTGTATATGTAAATAAAAAGTGGTGTGTGAATATATAATATATATATATATATATATATATATATATATATATAATAAAGAATGGGTATACGGTCCAAACAATCAACCACAACGGTCGACTAAAACAACGGTCAAATATACGTTGCGGTGACTAGAAGCCGAAGTGTGGAGTCACCGAGCCGCGGGAAGGGGGTGGCGGCGGTGTTCCCGCTCGGGGACTTGACTCAAACACCCTCCTCCCAGATGACACCCCGACCATCCTTATAGTTATCTATTAAACCGCCATTGGTGTTATGGTTATAGTTTTGACCTAAAACCGACTCATACACACCTTACGTCAAAGTAAAAGTTTTAACCACATGAATTCATAAATAGAGACCACTAATGATATATAACGAGATTACCAAAATTCGTCTCAATCTTTTGGTATTGTTATATCTCCAATGATATTATCACGATCTTTCATTGTTTTATCCATTTCATATTTGTTACGACATAATATACATGACATAATTTTCAAAAGGATTTTATACCCATCAAGACATAAAGTTTTTATGAGTTACTTTCATTTTATATAATGTTAATTAAGGTTGTTCACTCATAGTAATTATTAAATCATAGTAATTAAACTCAGATTTTTCAGTGCCTAATGATAAAACTCAAGTCTTTCCATTGTCTGTTAATAAAGTTATACGTTATAACATATTATTTTAAAAGTTAAAAAATCAATCATCGGATGAGTGGATAACTCCTCTCCTCTAGAAGAAAAAAAAATCAACATATTAGTTCCTTTAGAGAAAATATAAATTTTAAAAGACCACCTCATGATAGTTAGAAAAAGGTATTATAAAGTTGTTGATATATATATATATATTAATAATTTTATTGTTATCTCAATAGTTTATAAGTCATCATAAAGAAGCTTTATATCCCACATTGAGTTCGTTACCTGTGACATCTAGTAAGTGTGGGAATTCAAGTTAATTTACTCCATTTTAGGACCAGTTGTTTAAGTGGGACCAATTAAGATGCTTTTCCTGACTTAATTACTTCTTAAAAGTTAGTTTGGTATTCGTGTTAATAAACGTTGTATAAATTGTTGAATTTGTAATATAATCTAAAATAATGAAATGAGTTAACACTTTCTGTTTTGAAAGTTAACTTTTATACCACTAGCAATAGATACAACCAAATATATGAGGCAAGATTTAGGAAAAATAGCTATAAGTGTGAAAACGGTGAGAACGCCTTTTATCCGTTTGATCAAAACAATCTATGTATTAGATTGGCGCGGTGGTGTTTTCGTAAATATCAACTTTATTACGTGGACGCGCTATATTAAGGGTAAAAAGGTCTTTTGATTGCTCTAATACAAAACGCCAAACTCATAAGTAAAACACATTAAAATTTCCGCCTTAAACTACGAGCCATACACATCAGTCCCTTCCAGATGAAACGCCATCTTTATCTAAAACGTCATTCATACAAAACTCCAAACTTAATGATGAAACGCGTTACAACTTTAACAAAGTAACCGAAACAACGGAAACTTTATTACTAACATTTATTATAAAAATTCCCGCCTAAACTACGCGCCAAAACATCTTATATAAACAACGTCACAAGCCCTTCCGTTGATCACACCAAAAACAAACGTCATATTATACTAAATACTATTCAATTTAAAACGCAAAAAAAGTTCAAAAACCACAGATGGCAAACGTCGTTTATTGGAGATTCAGCTTGGTTCTCAATTTATTCATAATCGTCTTTTATGCGAGAAGAAGAATCTTTGTAAGAACGGTTAACGCCATACTGAACTTGAACGAACAAGTTCAGACGGAGATCCATGCCCTTGGCATTCCTATTGATAACCTCCGTGAGAAAACACAGACGGTTATACGAAGATTAACAAAAAAACTTGGACCGAACAATGCAAATCCAATTGTCGACCCAGTCATCCAATCTTGGCGTTTTGATGAAGATACTGAGTTGGTGACTATTGTATGTGACAACGGGCAGCAGGAAGACTACAAGGTTGAAAACATCATGACCAAACAGCGTCTTGAGTTCCTACATGAGTTATGCAACTCAACATGTTTGAACACAGACATGACCCCAAAATTGGTGTTGTTGGATGACATGTTTACATGGAGGTGTCAAAATCTTTAAGACGAAGACGAAGACACCGACGATGAAGGTTTAGATCCGAATTTTGACGAAGAATCCGAACAAAAGACGAAGGGAGCGACGGATACTTCTCAGACGAAGTCCCATCAGATGATAATTCTTGATTGTTTTTTTTTTCTTTTCTTTTTTTTGGGTGTCATTTGTTGTGGTTTGTTATGTGCTTTTCCGCTAATAAAATACTTTATTTCTCTAATTAGATATAAAAAGCCAAAATCGCCACAAATGCCAAAACTATAATAATTTCCTTTAATCACATATTATTAAAAACTCCAAAAAATACTGAATTATATAAAACAAGGTGCAAGAGAATAGAACAAAGGATGGATGAATATATAGATTAACTTAAACGCCATGAATTGCTTTCACTTTATAATTTTCATGTTGGCTAATATATTTGGTTTAGACTATTGCATCTACTTGTTTCTAAAGGCCATGAATATTATTTACAATGTGCATGTCTGATATATGTTTCAAAACGCCATCTTTGTGTTTCAAACGCCATAACAATGTTTTTCCTTACAAAAGTTAATTAGTTGTATTTTGCCATCTTTATCTAAAACGTCATTCATACAAAACACCAAACTTAATGATGGAACGCGTTACAGCTTTAACAGATAAAGCTGAAAAAACAGTAGCTGAAACGACGGAAACTTTATTACTAACATTTATTATAAAAAATTACCGCCTAAACTATGCGTCAAAAACATCTTATATAAACAACGTCTGTCACACCCCAACCGATGGCGGAAACATCAGAGTGAGACGAAATAGATTGCTCGAGACATCATAACACTATTTGCGACTATATTAAATTCATAACCCATTTCATTTCATTGATCAAATTGTCAAATACAACATAAACTCAATATAACATAAATTTCAAATACGACAAGTTTAACAAAACCTAGTATTCTATATGTGTTTCTATGTCGTCCCTACTAAGATTTGTCATATTCAACATCCTTAACCTGCAACATGTTAAAAGTATAGTTGAATACAAAAAGCATTGGCGAATACACAAGTTTAATAATAGCATAAGTATAAAATCGTTTAAACAAATCCACATGTGAAGCTAGCAAACTAGATTAATGTAAACATGGCATGCGATCTATAGGTCAATCCTCGCGTGTCACCGCAAAATAGAATAAACTTAACATGACCTCAAGAATACGGTCGCTGCGTTACTCCTATATCGCTATACATGTTAAGGGGGGGCTCGTACGTGGTTAATGACAAATAGTATCACATAAGAATGTTCCCAGTATACAAATCATATATCACGTAACTATAGCATGTATGATGGATTGTTTGTGTGATGGCATAAAAGTATAAGTGTGATTGAATGTTTTTTTGATAGGTTTACATATTGCACCCAAAAGTGTAAAGCGTAAAAAGGGTGTTCGAGTGTACTCACAGTTTTGCAAAGCTTTCACTTGGTAATTCCGTGAAGAGTTGGTTGTTTGGAGGTGGAACACCGAGTTATCCTACATGAGGAAATGTAGGTGTGTAAGTATTCGGATGATAACAGAGGATTAGGAATTTAAATATACCAAAGTATGTATTCAAGAAAATAATCATCTAGACTAGATACTTGTTTTTGACACCATAAATCCCATTTGGGTCGATGTGTTTTCATGGGTTAAGATACCCATTAGAATCGCAATGAGAAATTAAGTATCTAGATGTTGTAACTTAGTACCATGATGAACAATCATTCGATTATCATCACGGGTTCGGTATGTTTATCATGGAATTCATAGAAGTCATGCATGGAGGTAGGAGGATAACCTTCCTTTAATCTCTTTCGTATGTTCACCAATGCACAAGTTGTCACAAGGACAACAAGGATGGTCATAAATAAGTTAAAATGGAAATGAAAGGTGCATACTATTCAAGGGATAAATCATCAAGTGAGGTGGTGGATTGAAGGTAGGATAGCCCAAGCTTCCAAGTAATCACACACAACCAACACAAGTCTTATTACAAGAACAAGCTTGGAAGGATACAACACTTGTAGTTAAAAACCCTATCAAAACTACAAGTTTGGAGTGAATAAACATCTCCTAATTCGTGTGAAACAATCTTGGTTAAGGTCACTAATCATGGATTTGGTTAGTGACATAAGGACACAAGTTTGCTTAAGGAAAACATAGTTTTAAAGAAGGTTTTTAAAGATATGAAAACAGAAGGTTTCTTACACTTTTGACCTAAAATATGGTGATTCTCCATATTAGTTTTCCATGGAAAACCTATGGAAACACTCCTAGAGGTGTTCCAAGTGTTAGGAAGAAAGAAGATGGTAGAAAAGTGAAGTAGAGGTGAGCTAGAACTCACTTGAAAGTCTTGAACTTTCTGGATTGAAACTGAGTTTAGAGAGGTTTGTGAGAGAGAGATTAGTGTTTGTGAGGTGCAAAGTGAGTGGAAAATGAGGTGGGTTTTATAGTTGAGGTTTAGGGTGAGTTGGATGGTGATTAAATGCAAGAAACACAACCAAACTAACACACTTTTGCCCAATCCATGAGTTGCTTATTACTTTCTGCGGATAGAGGTCTCTGGTGGGCCGCGAGAGCAAGGGAGGGAGACGGTCGCGAGGCGCGAGAGGCTCCGGTCCAGAAACTTATTTGATTTTTGTTATTTTTAGTCACTGAATTTGTTTTTTCCTTCATTTTAAGCTAAAACTTGGTGTTTTGGCATGCATTCAAGTGTATAACATGTATGCAAGTGTATAACATGTATGCAAGTATATTTTGAGTATCGAGTATGTATGTATGAATATTGCATGTATAACAAGTATCGGTTTGTAGGTAAACATGTATTTAATGATCATATGCATGTAAGACAAGTGTGTATTAAGTATGAATTTTATTACGATCAAAGTCTTGGATTACAAGATTAGGAAATGAAATATGAATGTGATACGAATACAAGCTTCCATAAATAGAAATACGATTACACTTTCTAATTAGGGAAAGTACGAAAAAGCGAGGCGTTACATATTTGACTTTCTACCTTTAACCCAAAAGTTTTCATCTTTTGCAATATAACCTCACAACTTTTTTAATTTCAACTTTGGTCCCCCGTACTTTTCAAATTTTGCAGATATTTTGTTTTATGTTTCGTATAAATTTTGCGAGTTAACACGGCGTAACGTGCGTGTATGGTTCAACATTTTTATGTTTCGTTACTAGATTTTGCGAGTTAACACGGCTCAACGTGCGTGTGTAGTTCAACGTTTTTACGTTGTTTATTTTTCCCGTTTGACAGGTTCGTTACAACGTGCGAGGTCCTAAATCGACTTAATTATCATTTTCTATGTTTTACGTTACAGTCTAATTTTTTTCGCATTAACACGCCGTAACTTCGGTATTAGTTGTCGCTGGTGATGGTGTGATTTTGGTGCTATTCAGGTAGTAAATCTAGTTACTTACTTTCGATCATATAAATAGAGTGTATGTTTTTAGTACAGATATCATTTCACTTTAAAATCAAAATTCTTTAACAACTATATCTATATGCTAGCACGTAATAATATAATAATCAAGAGCATACATATACTTAAAACTTAGTTTTCTTATGCTCCTCCACTACATATATAACCCAATATCTTTTTCTTTCCGTATACTTGAAACTCAATCTTCTGTGTCTGCTTGTTGTTGACCCGAAGACGGGTCGTCTATCTTTTTCTAAGCTCAAACCTGTGTTATGGGGACAACCTCACATACTTAGCTCACGCACTTTAACTTAGAAATGGCCAAACAAACTGATAAATGTCTTATCAATTATAAATAGGTTAGAAACTCGTGTATTACACAAGTTGAATATTGAAAATTTATAATACATAATTCTCTAATTGAATAAGGCAATAGTTTTGACCCAATTACTTTTAATTGGATAGATTTGAATTAGTTGTAATTAGTTAGAAACTCATGTATTACCCTCGTCGTTGCAGTCATCCGATACTCCCGAGTGTTGCAGTACCTCCTATTCAACTCTGGTTTGTTGCTCCACGGTTATTTGCTACCCTCTTTATATTTTATGGATGATTTTTACTACTAGATACTTGATCTAATTATAATGTTATTATTTGTATTGATGCATAATGTTACAAGAGTAAATTTCCGGTTTGTGGTTTGGTCGTTTTAACGTTTTTGCCCTAATCCTTTAAAAATAGCCGTATTACTCCCTGATGTTTTCATTTTATTTCCAGTTTACTCACTAACTCTAACCCAGTTAAACATTTAAATTAAATTAAGGGCATTTTGGTAATTTTATATTTTTTAATTTTATTAATTTCTTAAATCCATTTTTTATTTTTATTGATATCAAAGAGAGTATAAAAATATAAAGCATATAATTTTATATTAACACATGCAGACATGCCACCGCCACCAGTCCACCACCATCCAGTCCACCACCTGCCATCACCACCATCTCGCCTTCACCACTATCCTCCACAACTAAAGTTTTGTAAAACCATCTTCACTTCCCCAGACCCTCTCTCTCTCTCTCTCCACCTTCTCCTCCACCACCACCATTTATAACCTCCATCGCCACCACCACCCCCACCCACTATCTCCACCGTCATCACCACCCCATCCGGTCCACCTGCGCTCTCTCTCTCTAAGACTTTCATCTATCAAAACAAAACCCTAAGAATCAAACACCAACTTTATCATCAAAATCCCCAAATTTCAAAAGAAAAAATCAAGAACTCATACAATACAGATATATACATATAAGCAAGAAACTATACATATGATGCATCTACGTGTATAGGAGAGAGGGAGGGGGAACGCGGAGAGAGAACATAGATGGAGAGGAAGTCTAGAGAGAGAGAGGTGACTGGAGATGAGAGTGATGAAAGCAGGCCATTGGTTTCGAGCCAATGACTCCATCTTTGGGTTTCGATTCGACCATAGGTGACGACAGACATCTCTGTTTCGATGGTGACGGCCGCCTATGGTTTTGACATTGACGGCGCCAGGGTTTCGAGCCAAGGATCCCATCTCCAGCGACTTTTTAGACTAGTATGATGATGGTGACGGTGGAGTCCATTGGAAGCTCCGGTGGTTGGTGTGAGTGGTGGTGGTGGTGGTGGTGGTTGGTGATGGAGAAACATTAGGGACTAAAATGACTATTTTTAAAGGATTTGGACAAAATTGTTAATCAAACCATAGGAAGAAAAACGAAAATTTACTCGTGTTACAATTTAGATGTTAGAAACTAGAATGATCTTTCGTACTTCATTTGAGTTATATCAAAATTATTTGTGGTTGATTACGTTAAAAAAAAGACATGTGTCAATGATCCTAGAAAAAACCCAAGCAGATGGACTCATGTAGCCATGTAGGGGGTGAACATTGGGCTTTTTTATTCGGTTATTCGCGAAACAAAACAAATAACCAATGTTTTCATTAACGATGGAGGTCGACTATAAATGGTTCGGGTTTTTGAAAAAGAAAGACACTGATGACGGATCCAAACTAATATCAACTAGTTAGTTAAATTATATCTTGGGTAAAAAAAACTAAGCAATTATTTATCTAATAATGGAAATAAATATCAACTAATACGTTATTTTTAAACAATATATAATCTATCCATAATCTCTATTGCTGTGTAATAAAGTTCTTGAGATAGAGATTAATTTCAAAAATATTTAAGACGTCTGTTTATGAAATACTTTCTCATTTGCACCTATTTAATAAACTACAATAAATATCTTGTTATTAAATGTAAGGTTATTCAATATAAAATTACAAACTTAATGATACTATTTTGATTAAATCTTGTGTTTGTTATTTTATTAAATAGAATATATAAAATTACTTCGTCTCCACTAGGTTACATTTTTTAAGGTATCATAATTATACGCAATACACTGATATTATTGTTGATCGCTGGGATAGGATGTTGCGGAGTCTTCATGTTGCTGCTTATCGGTTAAATCCGATATTTAAGTATGATCAAAATGACAAGATAATGAGTTGAAAACGCGAGAGATGTCTTAGGTATTTATAGCTGGCGGCACGTTGAAAACACGTGTTTTGATTTATCCGATCTAACTCACTGTAACCTATATAAATAGTGTGATTACAAAAGAAACGAAATCGGGTTCGTTTAGTGGGGGTTCCACCCACAACCTTTACCTTTGCACCAAGGTTTCTGTGATAAGAATACCATACCTCCTGGTCTGATGAGATCCCATCTGCCACCTAAACAAATAATAATAAATTAAATTAGATGGGTAAACAAAGTCCATGAAACATAATTTCCTCAGTAGCAGCAAACCTCCCTGATCGAAACAAGTAGATAATTTGGATAATCTGAATCTCTGAAAGATGAAAAGCATCATGGATAGAGCTAAGCTCCCTCATGTTCTTTAACTCTTCACAACTAGAATATCACTATTTAAGTTTAGGAAATGTAATTTTCAACCTCTTAACTTTTTATTAACTTTGTAAAATCTCACTTCACCTACTTGAGGGTATATATAATCTTATTTTTCTTTAATACCTTCCTTCATTAACTTTAAAAAAATAACTTGTTACACACTTATATTTATGTACGTATTAGTATAAATTCGAGTTAGTTTACATTACGACGAAATATGGTTTAGAAACGAGCGGGTGAAATGTTTTCATTCTTGCTTTTACATACGTTTCGATATCAATTTTGTTCAGGAACGATTTAGGTCAAATATGATACGTCTTGACTTGACGGGTATAAATTTGAGTTAGTCGGGTCGCATATAATACGTTATAATTGTCCGGTATAAATCCAGTTTACTTTATGTTTTGATCCAATCACAATGCTTATGTAGCTTATATTTACTTCAATCTGGTACGTCGAAATAAACATTTTCATATGGTTAACGCATCATATAACATTTGGACTAATCCGTTGACGTATACAATTTACCTGCGTCCTACTTATCTCTTTAACATGCAAATTGCAACTTTTTTATGTTTCTTAGAAAAGCAAATGGCTTGGCTTGATTTTTGTTTTTACAATTCTTTTGGATAAAGTTATACAACTTGATTATTATTCATACAGTAATATCCTAAGGGAGCCTGACTCAAATATATTAGAATGGCTCATTTTGGGTCTTTTTAGTACTCAAATATATTGTAATTGAGTCTAGTACGAGTATAGGTCCGCTCGGCTTGGCTCGGTTTGAAGTTTTTTTAACTTATTTTACATATAAATATATGTATATATAATTTTATATGCACAAATATATATAATTATTTTTATAATTATCATCCTATTAATATAAGAATTGTAAGTGAATTGTAAGTGAATTTAGCTCAAATTATTAATATCTCAACACCAAATCTAAGTCACTATAACTTAGTTTCTTTTGCTTTTGATTTCACCTATGGTTGCTTGATTTTGTTGATGAAGAAGCTAACGACTGCTTGGACTTTAAGATGGTTTTCTTTTTGTTTAAAATGACACTTATGCTATATTATTTGAACTTACCCCATCCTAGAATAGACAATTGACACTTAAAAGTTAAACTAGGATATGATCTCTATCATATTTGTTGTATTTATATGTATCTTGAATGAATGACAATTACAATTTTAAATGAAACAACGATAACATTTACATTTTAAGCCTTTGTATTAAAATTTAACTATAAGATGAAACTAAACGAAGGCGAGCAAAATTGAGATGCTCTGTTGTAAGCCAAGCGAGTTTAAGCAAGATTTTTTGCTCGTTTCCTTAAATTTGAACGAACGCCGCTCGGTCCCAGTTCAAGCAGAAGCTCGCTCAGTTCAGCTCGGCTCATGAACAGCCCTATCCCAAAGTGGACGGATTCAGAAATAAATTAATATTTAGTAACCTTTCCTTCTAAAATCTTTTCATTTACTTTTCTAAAATCTTTTAACTTATTTCATTTACTTCGAACGCAAAAGCACAAAATTAAATTATATCTTTCACTTTCTTTTCTCTCCTTCAATTTCGTCCCCTTTTCTTTCTTTTATTAAACTTGGGAACAAAGCGTTAAAAGAAGATCAGGATTACCTATCATTTTAAAAACCCATATAAGGTATTGTATATATTTGTATTATATATACAAATATCCAAGGATTACCTTTAAACAAGATAATGAAACATCATTATTCCATAAAATCATCATCTTCCAACTTCATGAGAAAATTGCAATTGCATACATATCAAACTTCTAATGATACTTGTAGTCTATAAAAACATACAACTTACCATTTTGTTTCTTTTTCTCTCAAGAACCAGACATGTATGTGTAACGCGTTTGAGCTCCAACCAAAAGCTCGATCAGCTTTGCTGCAAAACCAACAACAAGAAAACAAACGTTAAAAGAACAACTAGCAACGGAATGTTAATTAAACGCATAATATGGTAACTTTCGCTTATTCATTGATGATTAGTTTTGTTGCGCAAACACACCTGCAAGAAACCCAACAACAGGGACATGTCCCAATGTTTTCTCGGTACTTTCCAGTCTTCGCCTGAAAAAAAAAAGTCAACCAATTTCTGAGTCAAAAACTCAAAATCGATCGGTTTTCCATCATGTAAACAAGTAAACATTAAAAGAATGAATATACAAGCTATACCGTGTGTATTTGCCAAAACACGGGTCTCTCATAAGGTAAAGTGCCAACAACAGTTTCCGTCTTCTCAACTGTGTTTTATTCAAACCACATTTAAGTATTTGTCAGTTGTCTAAAATACCCTTTAACGTGTTTAGCTTAAGACTTAACATAAAGTTTACCTCATCCTTCTCGGGATCAGATAAATGAAGCTTCCGGGCATTTTGACTGGTCAACAACATAGTCGATGAACTCATCCCAATAAGGTCAATGGTCAAAGAGACAAACCAAGGAAGCCATGAATGGGACCCGTAGTTTCTTATTAATAGAACATAAACGAGTGGTCGTGCTATAAACATCACCTCCCCCATTATCAATAATCCCCCGGGAAGACCTTTCTCAGACAAGAAGCTCATGAGTGTGGGTCTTTTTGTGTCGGTTTCTGTAACCATAAAAAGAAAAACTCAACATGTTCTTCAAACCAAAAATTAGCAAATTAAAAATGTAAAAAAAGAGTAAAATGCCATTTTCGTTCCTGAGGTTTGGCCAGTTTTGTGACTTCCATCCAAAGGTTTGTTTTTCCGCACATGGATCCAAAAGGTTTGAAATCTTGCCATTTTCATCCGGCCCGTTAACTCCATCCATTTTTCTCCATTAAGTCAGGGATACTTCCGTCTTTTTTGCTTACTTAAAAGGGCAAATTTGGACTTTTTCACTTTATGTAAAAAGATCGAATTGCCTCTAAGTTAATAAAATAGACGGAAATACCCCTGACTTAACGGAGAAAAACCGATGGAGTTAATGATCCAGATGAAACTGGCAAGATTTCAAACCTTTTAAATCCAGATGCGGAAAAACAAACCTTTGGATGAAAGTCGTAAAACAGGCCAAAATCAGGGCAAAAATGGTATTTTACTCAAACAAAAATTAAAGTTTAAACTTTTAAGTTACCGGGAAGCTGCATAATTGCACGTCGATGATGTTCGGCTCTGTGAAACCATGTTGGATCAGAAATCATCCTAGCGTTTTCACCAAATCTACTCATTGCAGCGAGAGCTCTTCCTTCATATGTGAAATGACCGTTTCGCCCCTGCTGGAAAGGATGTCCATGGGTCTGCGGTTGGTTTGCATTGTTTGGACCTTTTTCATCATTTACTGTCTCACCTCCATGCAATAGCATTTTGTACCCACTATTTCTCAATAACGCTAATCTCGCTAGTACCCTGATTAACATTTTGACATTATGAAGTCAAACTGTCTGCTTTTAAACTTCAAAATGTTAGGTTAATTTTCATGATTCTTGAGCAAATATTGGTAAATACATCGGATTCTGTAAAAATCTCAATTCACAGAAAGTTCTTGAAGCTAATATTGTGAAGAATGTGTATACATTTTTAGTCTTGAAAGAACAAGGTTTGACTTAGGGGTGCAAACGAGCCGAGCCGAGCCCGACCAGGCTCCATTAACTTATGAGAGCTTGAGCTTGGCTCGGTTTGAGCATTGTTTTCAAAGCTCGGCTCGTTCATAGTTTCTCAAGCTCGAGTTCGGCTTTTTCGTAGTTTCTCAAGCTCGAGTTCGGCTCATTAATTATCTATTAATTAATATATTAAATAAAATGTAATATAAAAAATAAACTCGTTAAGGCTCGCGAGTTCGATATGTGAAACTCGGGCTCGGGCTCGTTTAGTACACAAGCTTATTTTTAGGTTCGGGCTCGGGCTCGTTTAGTACACAAGCTCGGCTCGGCTCCTTTACTAGATAACTTTAAGTAAAGGGTAAATGTTATTAAATATTATATAAAATTTTAAAATTACACCAAGGCTTGGTAAGGCTCGACGAGCCTGACGAGCTTCATATGCCAAGCTCGAGCTCGGGCTCGACAACTAAACAAGCTTTATTTAGGCTCAAGCTTGGCTCGGGCTCGATAAAGCTCGGCTCGTTCATAGTTTCTCAAGCTCGAGTTCGGCTCGTTCGTAGTTTCTCAAGCTCGAGTTCGGCTCATTAATTATCTATTAATTAATATATTAAATAAAATGTAATATAAATAATAAACTCGTTAAGGCTCGCGAGTTCGATAAGTGAAACTCGGGCTCGGGCTCGTTTACTACACAAGCTTATTTTTAGGTTCGGGCTCGGCTCATAAACAAGTTTAAATAAGCTCGGCTCGGGTCCTTTACTAGATAACTTAAAGTAAAGGGTAAATGTTATTAAATATTATAATATTTAAAATTACACTAAGGCCTGATAATGATAAGGCTCGACGAGCCTGACGAGCTTCATATGCCAAGCTCGAGCTCGGGCTCGATAACTAAACAAGCTTTATTTAGGCTCAAGCTTGGCTCGGGCTCGATAAAGCTCGGCTCGTTTCGAGCTTTTCTCAAGCCGATCTCAAGCCGCTCGGCTCGTTTGCATCCCTAGTACTTTGATTTTGACTCTAGAAATTAAAAGGGTTGACTTTTGAAAGAAGAAAACGGGCATTGCTTACTTTGTGGCCTCTGTAGCAGCAATGAAATTCCATTTATTATCGTCACCATAGAAATGTTGTGCCATAACTTCAACCAACGTTTCCACATCTTTCATTAAAGTCAAAAACAAAGAGTACGGAAAAGAAGATGGTTCCGGAGGTCTTGTGTGCATTTGGGATGGATTCGTTGGAGTTGTTTCAATTATATGTTCATTGACAGCTGTCACTATACCCAGTATTGACGTGACTACATAGAAAACATTTAAGATGTTAGAATGAAACCACTTTGACTTTTAGATGTCTGTATTTGACTTTCGCAAGTCGAAGAGTAACTTTTAAATAATGATAAAATAATTTTGCTTCAAGCGAAGCTTTTTGAAAACGGGTCGAAGATATATAAGTTTTTAGGTGAAAACAAAGAAGGTAAATGTTACCAAAATATCACAAAACCTGCTTCGGGTATGATTTCCGACTCGGAAAATCTCTCGGGAAGAAGCCATGTCAATCCCTGAATTAATGACAACATATAGTTAAGAATCAAATGTTCAAAATGCAAAACAGATATAATAATGTTATTTATTCTAAACGATATTCTACTTGCTATCGACACTGTTAGATACAATATGTTTTCTTATAGCTTCACCTACAACTTGTCTAGAAACATTTAGAACCATTATGCTGTTCAAAATTATTATTAAAATGTTTTGGTTTATAAAAAATAAGTTCTTTTGAATTGTGGAGACATTAGCATTCAAGATTATAAGGCTGCACTATGCATTTTGCCTTTATGTACTCGAGACCGAACATCCATGCTTTGTGCTCTTCCATAAAAGAAGTTTACAGTTCATGAACAAGGTTTTATTTTCGAAAGATATATACCAAACTACGCGACTATAACTTAAGTAATTAACAACATCAATCATTGAACACTAGAAACAACCAATTACAAACAAGCGGCAGGTAAACGGGCAACAAGCTGCGCCACAACCCTTTTGAATAGCAAAACTGATTCTACTAAAGACAAAGCTATGGGTCTTAGGGGTCAAGAAATTACTATACACAATCCGACGGACCTGGAATTTCAAGGGGGTAAATAATAAATTTACAGTTGGGTAAATGATATATATACAGTTATCCCCATAATCACTTGTAACTTATTCTTACATCAGTCACCCAACGTGAATATTTTGACCCTATGTAGATAAAAAGTCAAAATCATAATCAGGTCTGTCAATCAAGAATCAGACTTTACAAACAACTCACAATAATCAGTCTAATTGCAAGCCCAAACACTACTTAATAAGTTAATTCCGAATCCACAGATGTTACATCACGAATTTAATGAAAGATTCACAAGAATTGTAACAAAACTAAGTAGACTTACATTAGCAAGAGACTCTAATGAATGAACATACTCCTTGTTCCTCCGAACCCATCTCTTATAAGCTTCCATATCTTCGAAAAAAACCAGTATCTGAACTGAATCTGCAAGTCAAAACCGGAGTTTTGCCCAAATTAACAAGAAGTCAAAGTTCGAATCTTTTTTAAAATTTATGGCAATTCAATCGCGCATCTGTTCAAGAAAGAATTTGGGCAAAAAACCCATAAGAAGTTGAAATCTGTTGGGTCAGTTTGGATCAAATTTGGGGGAAAATATCACAAGGAAATCAAACCCTTGGGTGATTTATGACGTATGCATAATAAAGGATAAATGAACAAAGCCACTAGGCGATACAATACTTCTATAAATATTTTTTTATTAAAAATAGAAATTGTTTAGAATTAATTTCTAAGCTCATAGAGGTGTGCATTGTCTAAAGTTGGATAAAACTAAAAAATCATGTGGAATGGAGTTTTTCTTCTTTTTTAACGGTAATTTTTTTTAATCTATGTCGCATGTAAGACTTAAACTCAATATCTTTTTTTTTGTTAAATTTAGGTGTTTAAATGTTTTATCTTTATTAATGAATCATCATTCCATTAACACAATGGAATTTATCTATCCAGTCTGGTTGATGTAGTGGAGATAGAAAAGGGGATCACAGAAAACATAGCTCGTTTAAAAGAGGCCTAGCTCTATTTAAGGATGTTCACAAGCAATTCTTAAGATAAGAGGAGAGATAAAGGAAGGGGTGCGTGAGAACATGGGATATTGGTTTTGTTCCATGAAATTCTACCAGGTTCGGTGTATTTTAACATTTTAATTGGTGTATAAGTGCTTTTAAATCATATGGATCATATACGAAATGAATGCATTATCCTAAGAAATAAAACTTACCACAAAGAATTCATAAGATTGATTGTGGTTTAAACCCTTTTCTTTTACAAATTACATCACATAATATTAATTTACAACTGTTCTATGTATAATGATATGTTGTATCTCATGCTTAAATTGATTATTTGGTTTTAATCCAAAATTTTTAATTTTTTGTAATTTATTCATAAAACTTGATTTTTTACTTTTAACCCAAAACTTTTCATTTTTTGGCATTTAACCTCACAACTTTTTTATTTTCAACTTTGGTTCTCTTGTTTTGTTCTAAATTTTGCGAGTTAACGCGACGCAACATGCATGGGTGGTTAAACGTTTTTATATTTCATTCTAAATTTTGCGAGCTAACACGGCGTAACCTACGTGTGTGGTTCAACGTTTTTACGTCTATTTTTTAATGTTTGACAGGTCCGATGCAACGCGGACGTTCTAGATCGACTCGGTTATTCTAATCTATGTTTTACGTTTCGATCTAATTTCTTCGCATTAGCACGCCACAACTTGAGTGTTGTTGATTGTTGGGGATGGTGTGGCATTGGTGTTATTTGGCATAGTTTTACCATTGATAGAAAGAGAATGATTTAGGTATGTGACCAGCTACGCCTAATTGTTTTCGTGTTGAATTCCACATTCCTTTGCACGCTTTTTTTCCTTCAAACTCAGTCAAACTGACCCGCTAGCTGCATGACCCGTAACCGACTTGGCCCGTACCAGCGAACTAGAATGATGGGAACCGGAACCAGCGAATTAGAATGATGGTTTCTTTGTGGTATGCATCTTAGATCGTTTGAATAGACGGCTACTGAACCAGCGAACTAGAATGATGGAAACCGGAACCACAAAAAGTCGGTACTGAAGTGACTAGAATGGTTGAAAGACACATTGGTGTTAATAGTGACCGTGTTGGAATGGTATCATCGGAATGGTGGCAATGTGGATCCAGGTCGAGAGCGGTGCAAAGGCTAAGGAAAAGTGTTACTGCAACAGAAGAAGTAATAAGGAAGGTGAAAGAAGAAGCGTGTAAATTATGGAGTCGTTGTCGAAGCACTGGGGGAGTCGTTGAGAAAATGCTCAGGTTATTTGCACAAACATTTTATTTTGTTCCCATTTTGCTCTTTCACACTGATCCTATATATGGTTTCCAGGCTGCAGAAATGTATTATACTCTTTTGCATATAAGGAGACAGACTTTTGTTTATTTGTTAATGTTGTATATCGATTCATTCTTATAATTGTTAACGTTTCTTTATCTCTTCTAGTACTAGCATAGCTGATAATTACGAGAATTTAAATGTGCAAGTATCAAGAAAACCAATGCAGATAGAATACCGAAAGATCTCATGCTAATCTTGAATCATTTAAGACTGTTCGTTTCAAGCATAAATCCTTCGGTATTCAAGCATGTTATCAAGGATGTAACCAATGCGAAGGATGAAGATGACTTTGAATCAATAACACGTGTACTAAAAGTTTTTTTTTTTTTTTTGATCAAAATGGTTTATGTGATCATCAAGAATCATGTAATATTGTAATTGGCTAGAACAAGAAGAGTGCTAGAGATGGTCAGGAGCTTTTATATTTACCTAAAATGTGGTCCTTAATTCACTATCAGATTATAAATGGGCATGGTATGTATTTCCAACATAAAAAAAAAAAAAAGATGACCCAAATTCTTATGGGCTAAACAAGTGTAGCATGCATAGATCCATCAAGGTCAAAATAAAGATGACCCAAATTCTTTCATTTTGTGGGCTCAAACTTATAAGAACATGAACATGTTCATGGAAATCTATTGGATGCTAAGGGAGTCAAATATAGATAGATGATAATCATGATAATTGTAATAAGTTATTATAATAAAAGGTCAAACGTCATCATAATCAAATATCTGATACATCCTGTATGTACTATATGAAGTAAAGGGGATGTTTAAATTCGGATGCCAAAAGGTCAAACGTCATCAGCATCCAATATCTGATATTAGTACCTTAAGCGGTGACAGAAATGTCGATATATATCCTTCCAAAATAATACCATTTGGTTTTTATATAAGTTCTCGTTTAAATATTTATCAATAGATTTCATGGAAGATCTAATTACCACAATGACACATTACCACCTTATTTTTTTTCATTTTTTAGACCTATGATGGTTTCACCTCCTTTCACTTCAAATCACCTCATCCGACTAGCTCAGTCATTTCTTAATCATTGCCTATTTGTTTCATTCTTATTTTTTTTTTAAACTAATTTACACTAATAATCAAATAAAATCACACAAATATAAAAATAGACGGATTTGAGACACTTGACATATTGTGGTGAAGCCTCAAGGTAATTTGGGAAAGAATGAATTCTACGCCCTGTGGAGGCGGGATCCGAATTGTATTCGAGTCGGATTTATGATTTGGTGTAACACCCTAACACGTTTTGAATCATAAATATGCAGCGGAAAACGAACCATAAAGTTTCTTTCTTTATAGATGATTGACATACTTAAAGATTCATTTCCAAATTATCAAACACTTCTTTAAAGATTTACAACATTCATTCTTAATTAACGCATCAAATGTAATGTATAATTACAAGCTATATGACTGCTCTCCCGTACAATCATTGCATTTTGACTCGATCTTCCACCTCTTGGACTCCAAAATCACGACAACTCCTTGCGACCTGCAAACACTACATACATATGTCTCATTAATATATGGTGTCGTTATTCATAGTCCAAGCATACTTAATTAGATGTCCACGCCACATTCTTTCCATTCATGCTAGTCCTATGGATTATCTTTCTAAGAACAATCTTGTATCCCAACGTCAATTCTTCATAAGATCAACATTCGTGTACATGCACTCACATTTCATTCTAAGACACATGATCAATAACGTTAACCTTCAAGCGTATTGAAACTATGTATGCATATATACAAACCCTGTTCTTTCGTATACATTCAATCCTGCTTCATGCATACATACATATATATATATATATACATATATATATATATATATATATATATATATATATATTTATACACACACATACATGCATGCATGCATTAACACGTATGTACGTACATACATACATACATACATACATACATACATACATATACAAACTCTTATGTACCTCTCACATTTCCATATGAATATACTACAAAATCCTAGACACAAACATTCCTAAATATGTATAGGTCTCATACATACAAACCTACATGCATGCTCATACCATTCATGCTTACCTATGGATTTCATATTCCTTGTGAGCTTGAAAATCATTATTTGTATTCGTACAATATAATTAAACTTCTTACGATCTACTTGTAGGTTATAACGCTTCTCGAAAGTTTATCGAGGCCTTAACGTAAGTCTTGGGAGAATATGGAAGTTCGGAATGTAATAAAGTACCAAATTCAAAAATCATATTCTTTGTCAAGGCCATCGTAAGTTACAGTCCAGCCACCGTAGCTTACGGTAGCATTGAAAATGGCCATGGTGACAAACAACTGTCTTACGGTGGAGGAATAGGCCATCAACACCTCTCGTAGCTTACAGTAGCTCCCGTAGCTTACGGTAGCTACCGTCAGCTACGGTAGAGCCCAGTACCTCTTAACTGATTTTCTTCATTTCACTAACTTGCAGCTCTTTTGACCCGTTTCAAGTTTCTTGTTCATTTAGGCCAGCCCCGAGACTTCCAAATGCACCCTTTTTAATAACTGATCTATTTTCACTTCCTTCCAAACCTTTCCCTTAACGTTACCCAATCCCCATACTCTCCATCTTATGATCTTTATACTAAAGTTATGACACGTTTACCCCTATATTAAGGTGTTTGTCGTTTTAATACCATACCATCCATTTCAACAAATCTTACCTTAACATTTCCCATTTCTTTGTACGTTCCACCATGATTTCGACTATTCAAACATGTATACATTTTCATGTACTTAAATACAAAGTGAGTTCAGAATCTAGGTGAAAAAGCTAGATGGCCCAAGAAGAATGAAAAGTTTACATCCAATAAGGATAAATCAAAGCGGTGTGCATACCACAAAGAATCTTGCCACCTTACTGATGATTGCATTGCACTCAGAAAGGAGATAGGTTACCTACTCAGCAAAGGTTACTTGAAAGAGTTTCTCGGAAGGAAGAAATCAAGGATCCAGGATCCTAAAAAAGTGCCCAAAAGAGCTACTGCACCTGTAGACGCTCAAATCATTAACTTCATTTCCAGAGGCTCCGATATATATGGAACCTCATTCTCTGCAGCAAAGAGACATGCTAAGGAAACTAAGCTGGAAAACGGAGACATGCCTATCCGAACCTCCACCCTGACTTAGCATAAAATCATATCCTTTGATGAGGATGACCGTGTTGATATCTAGGATCCTCATCATGATAGTTTAGTCATTACTTTATTTATATCTAATCACTTTGTTCGCATGATCCTTATTGATGGAGGGAGCTATGTGAACATTATTCAACTTGATGTCCTCAAAAGGATGAATATCGCTGAACCTGAAATAGTTTGAAGATCGTTAGTCCTTGTAGAATTCAGTGGCGAGACAAAGAACACGCTGCGGGACATCAAACTCCCAATCTACATTGAGGGGGTAAACTCTATACAACAATTTTGTGTCATTTACTGCTTGCCTGTTGCAGTGATTCTTGGCAGGCCTTGGATACACGATATGAAAGTTGTTCCCTCTACTTATCATCAAAGTTGTTCCCTCTATTTATTGTTTTATATTAATTTTTACTTTATTTAATTTGTTTTGGTTAGGACATTACACATTATTGAGAATTTAGTTAGTGATGGTACTTATGTCTGCACAAGAGTCATTTTTTAGTTAAACCATACGCATAGTCTAGTCTAATCTAATGATCACGATGTGACGCTTATTGATTTGAGAGGTTACATTATTTTTGTTGTTTAAAGATGAATTAAGTTAATTCTTTCAAAATTGTGTAAGGATCCCTTTGTAATTAAATGTGTTTAAAAATAGGTGGTTGTATATTCATGCAAGTTTTTGGATGTCGATCATTGCCATTTGATTAGTTACTATCTTGACCACCACAAACCATCACATATACCACTACCCACCCACGTGAACCAATATGCCCACCATTCGAACACCACTAAAATTACACATAAAACACACAAAATCCAAATAACTAAAACAAAAAAACATGGGCTAATACAAAAGAATACATTTATGCCTACTTTAAACCAAATTATTTAGAAAAGGTTTATAATCTAAAAAGTCTTTTTCTTGTGGTCAGGTAGTATTTGTTGTTTTATTTTGTTTATTTTTTAAGTTTTCATTTCACTAAAAGTGCTTTAAATATTTAACATATGATTAGACATTTTTATCTAGTTATGTTAAAAATGTATTATCACATAAATAATGCATGTCAACCATACAAGAAAAATAATTTATCATTTTGAACTCTCGGTTAAAGCATTCTAATAAACATTTGAAATTAGTTTATTTGATATTGGTATCATTTTACATGAAAAGACTAATGTAAGTTGTTAATTATAAAAAGTTATGCTTAAGTTTAAATGGATTTTATTATTTAAAACAAAGCACATATAAATTCGTAGAAAAAGAAGTGGGTTGAGGTTTGAGACTCGTCAATTGAGATGGGCCAATTTTAGGTGCGTCTATTTTTGTCGGACACTTATTTTGTTTTTTGGATCATATATATTAAAAATAAATGAAATTGGAAAAAAACGAAACTACTTAAAATATATGGCCAATGTCATGAATAGGATATATGTGACGTAAATGGCATGTTACGGGACGGTTAGGTTTGTAACTAACTGAACGTGTAGTAAACGCTTCAGGAGAAAGTTTGTTTATTTAATAAATAATGGAACATGAAAACACACTCTTATATGTTTAACAACACGAACAAACAAACATATGTATATGTCATGTTCGTTTATCTATGTTTGAGAACGTCTGATTATGTTCTTTTTGTTTGTTTATTTACATTGGTGTAAGTTTACGCATTCGTTTAATTTACTTAGTATTGATCAGTAAGACTAATTGGTGTATTATACATTAATTCATCACCGAAGTCATATTATACCTACCTTCAGACCTAGATACATGTTGAGCCATGCGTTCATCACCCAAGTCATATTTTTAGATCTCAAGGGCAAAGTAAACCTTAAATAATAATAATAATAAAAATAATCAATAATATTTAAAATAACGAGTGTTCAGAATTTGATGTTATCCCAGCACTAATAGATATATAATTGACTAATTGATGCATAATAAAAAATGCTATAAGATAATATAATAATGAACATACATGTAATTATTTACTTTACTAGTGTCACTTATTGTAAAGATGCATAGTAGTATTATGTAAGTCACTTATTGTTAATAGGCCTTGAATGTTATGATTATATGGCATGAACCAAAGTCATGTAACATGACATGTGTGGGTAAAATTAAATCTTTTACGAGAGCCACATAGCAAATATCCTAAAACTGACACGTGACATTTTTAATTTAGATATTTTTAATTTAGAGAATAAGTTACTTTTAACTTTAGGGAAAACAGAAAAAAAAAAAAAAACAAGAGTAAAGTGCATTACTTCCAGATCACTTCTCACTCCTGACACACCTTCTTTATCCTCTTGCCACGTGGATTGCTTCAGAATCGGTACCACCTCGGGAACATACGACCGTTTCCCATTTGTAAGTTATGCACCTTAAGGTCCCGTGCTATGTGGGACCGGAGAATTGTAATAATTTTTTTTCATTATTATTTATTTAGTGATTTTAATCACAGAGCAACTAAAAAAACACTTCAACTAAAAGATAAAAGAAGAGTATAACTAGAAAATTATAAATTAGAGTAGGACCTCTTTTTCTATAAGGTACCTCTTGTTTGTAAAGGGCTGAAACCGTTAAATTATCATTTTCACATATATTTTCATCACTAAGGCTTTTACTTATTTTGAGGAAAAACTGTTGAAAGTATCATTTTATTTTCTAAACGGCCAACAGAATTAATCCCGATCATTTTTGGGACACTCATTAGACCAAATGGAGTACTCCGAGAGTAACCCGAGCCCACCACCAATTCCGGGGAAAATCCTATGACCCAGCCGCCTGTAGGCACAACAGTGAAATTACTGGTAAAACCCATTTGGCTCAAGGGTCGAACCCAGCTTTTCTTAGGTCTTTTATCATTGCACACCAGTACCTCACACTGCAACAAGTGAGAGTAAAACTTGCATCTCCCAAGAGAAATACAAGTCTCACACCACTTGATCTAGAGATCATTTTCACATATATTTCATCATTAAGGCATTTTTTAGGAAGAAACGGTTTTATTTTCTATGATAAATTTTTATATTGAAATGCATTGTTAGAGAAGTTTATGTTTATCAACATTTTTATCTAAGTTTAAAAAAACACACACACTTATTATTACATAATATCATTAAACTTAATCAAGAAACTTGAAAACAAGGTGAAAGAACACAAATAAGTCTGGTTCAAATTATTTTGTTCAACTTTAACCAAACAAGCTACACGAATACTTAAAAGGAACGGATTAAACTCTAGAATAAGATGTTAAATCTACAAATTAAAATCAAATTGATTTTAAATTAATGAGGTGATAAATACAATTAAATGGATGTAGAAATTAACTTTTAGAAAAGAAGGTAAACGAAAGTAAATAAAAGATCATTCAACGGACGTAAATGATTCATTCATTTAACAAAATAAAAAAAAGTTAACGTGACGGACAAATACAAACAAAAAATTACGATGCCAAGAAACATGTGTAACTTTAACCACAAAACAAAAACCAATTTTAGCCGAAACTCCATGTCAACGTCTATAATCTCACATCATAGACAAATATAAATATATTTGACATTATTATAAAAAAATGCAAAAAAAAAAAACAAATAGAAATAAACGGATGTTATTTAAGGCCGGAAATATTTTTACAAATATCTACGTGTTATGGAGTATTTTTTTTTCTTTTAGAAGGTGTATGACTTATGGGGTTCATCGCGACACATCACATAGGTTTTAGGGCAATAATGGCTCCCCTTTTAACATTGCCTGTTTGGAATAAAGCTCCAAACTATTAATTAAAAAAACACGAAAAGGAGAAAAAAATGATTTGTTTTAGCAAACGGACACCACAAATTAAACCCTTAACGCTTGTTACTGGGTTGGCTAGCTATCTAATGCCGCTCCTCTTTAACGAGGGAAGGGTGGTGTTGGGGACGCCACCCAGCTGAGGTGGCTGAGGACGTTACTTCACACCATGTGGCCTTATTTCGTTTAACTTTAACCAAACAAACTAACGCGAACGCTTAAAAGAACGGATTGAACTCTAAAATGAGGTGTTAAATTTGCAAACTAAAATCAAATTAATTTTAAATTAGTGAGGTGATAAATACAATTAAATAGATGTAAAAAGGAACTTTGAGAAAGGAAGGTAAACGGAAGTAAATGAAAGATCATTAAACGAACGTAAATGACTTGTTCATTTAACAAAAGAATAAAATAAAATAAAATATATGTTAACGTTGAACGAACGAATACTAACAAAAGATGTACTAAACATTTATAGTTGAAGCCAAGTAACATGTGCAACTTTAACCATAAAACAAAAACCAATTTTAGCTAAAACTCCATGTCAATGTCTATAATCTCACACCACATACGAATATAAGTATATTTGATAATATTATTAAATATACAAACAAAAAATCAAAATAAACGGATATTATGCAAGGCCAGAAACATTTTTCTATTATTGTTTTTATGGAGTTTTTTTTCTTTTAAAAGGTGCATGGTGTGAGATAAGTTTTATAGGGACTTTATCACTTCTTATCGGCGTCCATAAGCGGTAAGTATGTTTTAAGGCAATAGCGGCTTCCGTTTTAAGATTGACGATGTAGAATAAAACATCTAAGTATTAATTTAAAAAACAAGAAAAAAGAGGGAATTTTTTTTGAATGGTTGTAGTAAATGGGCCCCACAAATTTTAACGCCTGTTATTGAGATGGCGAGCCATCTGATAGGGTTCCTCTTTATCCAGGGAGGGGTGGTGTTAGGAATGCTACACAACCGAGGTGGTTGGGAGTGTCACCCTACATCGTATGGTCTTATTTCGTATAGCTTTAACCAAACAAGCTAACACGAACACTTAAATAAACAGAGTAAACTTTATAATGAGGTGTTTAATCTGTAAACTAAAATCATATTGATTTTAAATGAACAGATTAAACTATATAATGAGGTGTTTAACGTGTAAATTAAAATCAAATTGATTTTAAATGAATGTGGTGATAAGTACAATTAAATGAATGCAGAAATGAACCTTGAGAAAGGAAGGTATACGAAAGTAAACGAAAGATAATTAAACGAATGTAAATGATTCGTTCATTTAGCAAAATGAAAAAAAAGTTAATGTTAAACGAATTAATGCAAACAAAAAATGTGCTAAATGTTTATAGTTGATGCCAAGGAACGTCTGCACCTTTAACCATAAAACAAATACCATTTTTTTACTAAAACTCTTTGTAAATATTATACATCTCAGATCATAGACGAATATAAATATAGTGTAGGGTTTAGCTACAAATGGTGAAAACTTTATAATCTATAGGAATGAATCTAAACCAGAATATCTTTGTGATTGTGAATGAGATTGATGCGATGGTATTTTTATAAATATTTAGAACCTTAAAATTACGAGGAGTGGTAGAATGAGAAGATCCAAATACGAGTGCACATGCTAATCACATGTTCTTTCCCCGATTATTATTTAAAACGTTTTTAATTTTTCTATACGTGATTATTTTTTAAACAAATTACAACATAAAATCGAGTATTTTTTATCTTTCAAACGAGTATACTATTGCAATACTTTCGGAAAAAAATGAACTTGGTTTTTTATGGCATTTTCAACTAGACATTTTATTATGTTTTTCTGAATCAATTTTTTTATGGTGTTTTAACTGAACATTTATGGTGTTTTTTTTTCAATTGAACATATTTTATGGCGTTTTTCTAAACTGGGTTTATGATGACGTTTTTAAATCGGGGACATTATTATGTGTTTTTCGAAAAAAAAGAACTTGGTCTTTTATGACGTTTTCAACTGGAACCACGTTTTTTATGGCATTTTAAATAAACTCATGGTGTTTTTTTGAAGTTGACGTTTTAAATTGAGAACATTATTATGCATTTTTTGAACTGGATCTTTATGGCGATTTTAACTGAACATTTTTCATGGCATTTTTCATCTAAAAAACATGGTTTTGATGTTTTTAATTAGGTTTTTAGTTTTTTCTTTTGGTAAATGTATACTTGTAATTCATGGGGTTCATGGAGTGAATTCTAGTTTAAAACACCACTAAAATTGCATAGTCCAAAAAATCCATAAAATTGTAAAATACAAAAACTCCATAAAATTGCACAATACTCCATGAAATTATAAAATGCAAACCTCATAAAATTGCACAATCCAAAAACTCAACAAAATTGCACAGTTGAAAACGCTATAAAAACATTCACTTTAACTAACACCTAGCTCATGTTATTTTTTTTAAAATTATATAGCAATAGTATAATCGTTGAAAAGATAATAAAACACCCGATTTTATGGTATATATTTTTTAAATAATAACGTATAAAAATGTATGAACGTATAAAAAGATGATGGAAGATGCATGTGACTTATATATGCATGATCTTTGACACATGTATAAGTTTTTTTTAACAATATTCACCTAAGTGTAAGTTAGCATTACTCACATGTCAACAACAAATCTGTTTTTACCGTTTGTAAGCATTTGTAGAAAATCATGCCGATATAAATGTATTTGACCATTATTATAAAATGTATAAAAAAATGATCAAAATAAATGGATATTATCCAAGGCTGGAAACATTCTTATAATCATCTGTTTCTTATGGAGTATTTTTTTTTCTTTTAAAAGGAAAATAAGCTAAAAAGAAAAATAATATCTTTGAATACAAACTTAGTCAAAGTCTCCTAATACACACACACCCTCTTCTCCACCCTGAGTTGGCCTCCTCCAAAACCATAATCTCTCTTTTTAGTCTCTCTCTCTCTCTCTCTCTCTCTCTCTCTTCAAGCTTTCTCTCTCTACACAAAATTAAAAACCTTAATTACTTTTTATATGTTTTCAATGCATGCTTAACGTGATTGAACCGATACGCTCCCTTTAATCAATTCTTTCTCTCTCTAAAGTCAACATGCACAAATCTCACTTGATCATCAATTTCTTTATATGAACAACAATTCATTCATCCTTCATATTCAGCAAAGTTCAAGACTTTTTCATCAAGTGTTGCAAGAAACATGAAGAACAACGAAGAACAATCTCGATCTTTGTTTGGTATTTCTCTCTCTGATCGACCAAAATGGCAGCAATTTCTCATCTGTTCTTCAGGGTTTTTCTTTGGGTATCTTGTTAATGGTGTTTGTGAGGTAATTGTTTCAAAACCCTCTGTTATTTTTTTTTCTTGAAATGTTTAGGGTTTTTGTTATTTATGTAATGTAAAGCTTGTATTTTTTTTAACAAGATTTTTTTTGTGATGTCATAGTTTTATAAACCCATATTTGATTTTCTGTTATTGGTGTTTGTGAGGTAAATCTTTTAAAACCCTCTGTTTTTTTCTTTATTTTTTAGGGTTTTTTTTAATTCATGTAAAGTTTGAATTTTTTTAACAACATTTTTGTTGTAATGTCATAATTTCATGAACCCATATTTTATTTCTTATAATTATTAAAGGGTTTCTTGTTCTTCATAAACCCAGTTTAATGTGATGGTTATTTTCAAGAATTGGGTGTTTGTTCAGAAACCCAGTTTTGATCTGCAGAGCTTGTTCAAGAATCTTGTTTTTTTTTCATAAACCCATGATTGATTTGATGAAGTTTTTTATTTTTATATTTTACAATTTGGAGTTTTCTTGGAGAAATTACCATATTTTTAGTAAATAAATTGTGTAAATAACTAAATAAGAATTAAAGTTTTCTACTTTTCTTGATTGCTTGCATGCAAAACTTTGTGCAAACTGCCTTCAACATTTTTGGATATTTTTTAGGCTTTATGGACTCTTTCTTCATCTTAAGCTTTTACTTTTTCCTAAATATGTTACCTTTTATCCGGAATTTTTATTAAAAGATTTTAAGTACTTGATTGTTGCCTACTTGCCTTGAAACTTTGGTGAATCCTAGATGGGTCCTACTCAAGTTATAAAGATAATTCTTATCTCAATTTGGTATAAAGGTATAATCCGTGCAAAAGGTTGTTTGTCTAGAATTTTGGATGATTTAATCATCTTTCTTTAAGTTTGAATTATTAATTTAATAACTTACCCTACACAAGTATTAAAAAATAATTTTTTAATTTTGGTCCACCAAGATCATAGGTTGAGTTCATTGGTACTTACATTCAAGCCCCACATTGCTTGTCAAGTGACCAAGATATGCGTGGGTCACATTAGGGGTAGATTGGGACTCATAGCACAGGAGTTTGGTCTTATCCGGTGGAAGATACAACTTTTACTGCTCAAAGTACAAGTCTTTATTGCATTTTATGTCATAAGGAAAAGAATGGCAATTGATAATGATAATGATATATAATAAAATTTGTAAAATTATATAAAAATGTTTTGTATACCATTTAAAGCTGTTGTACTTTAATTGTGTAGACATTAAGTTTAGTAAGGTACAGTCTTTCTTGTGTTTTCAAAGTCTTAAACTTGGTGCTATCTAACTTTGTAATTTGTATTTAATAATCTAGTGTCTATTTAATAATCTTTCATATAGTTTGATGTTGTTGTTACTTATTTCATATGAGATTAATTGTCTGAGGTTGTAAAATATATCATTTGACCTTCAAAAGTGAAACATGGACTTCTGTATTGTGCATGATTTTTTTAATTTAATGATTCTTAAACTAGTGTCTATTTAAATATTCCTTCATATAGTTTAATATTGTTATTTACTTATTTGCATATGAGACTTAGCGTTGTTTCTATTTGATGTGGTAAAATATAACATTTGACCTTCAAAAGTCAAACATGGACTTCTGTATCGTGACTAGCAGTATTGGCTACTTTCTGTGTTGATTATAATGCTAATTAATCACATTTATGCTGCTTTTTCAGGAATACGTATATAATAGGCTCAAATTCAGGTTAGCTTTATATATCGAATCTTGAATTTAATCTTTCTTTAAGGCGTTAATCACGTTAAATATTTGCTTAAAAATGTCGACTTTTTTTGTACTTTTATTTTGTGTAGTTACGGCTGGTATTTTACATTCATTCAAGGATGGGTCTACCTTGCTTTGATTTATTTGCAAGGGTTCACCACAAAACAAATGGTGAATCCATGGAAGACGTACGTTAAGCTCTCAGCAGTTCTTATGGGTTCTCATGGTCTCACCAAAGGGTCTTTAGCTTTCCTAAATTACCCTGCTCAACTCATGTTTAAATCCACCAAGGTTCTTCCGGTGATGATCATGGGAGCGTTTATTCCCGGGTTAAGACGAAAATACCCTCCTCATGAGTACGTTTCCGCGTTACTTTTGGTTGTTGGTTTGATACTATTCACTCTTGCGGATGCAAATACTTCCCCAAATTTTAGCATTCTTGGTGTCCTGATGGTTTCTGGCGCTTTGATCATGGATTCATTTCTTGGGAATTTTCAAGAAGCTATATTTACCATGAACCCCGATACAACACAGGTGATTTGAATGTGGCTTGATAACTGATATGTTACTTGTGAACGAGTAAAAACCCGTTCTTGTGCAGATGGAGATGCTATTTTGCTCGACTGTTGTGGGTTTGCCTTTTCTGATTCCTCCAATGCTTTTGACCGGAGAATTATTCAAAGCGTGGAGTTCTTGCTCTCAGGTGAAGTTTCTTTTGTTTAATTAATCCATCCTAGTTAGGGGTGCAAACAAGCTGAGCGGCTCGCGAGCTGCTCGAGATCGAGTCAAGAAAAAGCTCAAAACGATCCAAGCCTTTTCGAGTTCAAGCCCAAGTTAAAGCTCGTTTATTTATCAAGCTCGAGCCTGGCATGTGAAGCTCGTCAGGCTCGTCGAGCCTTATCGAGCTTTAGTGTAATATTAGTTTTATTATATTTAATAACATTTACCCCTTATTTAAAGTTGTCTTGTAAATGAGCCGAGCCGAGGTTATTTAAAATTGTTTACGAGCCGAGCCGAGCCCGAACCTAAAAATAAGCTTTAGTTAATGAGTCTAAGCCCGAGCATCACATATTGAGCTCGTGAGCCTAAACGAGCCTATTATTTATACTATTTTTTAATATATATTAATTAATAGATAATAAACGAGCCTCGCCGAGTGCAACCCGAGTTCGAGCTTGAGAAACTACCAACGTGCCGAGCTCGAGCTTTTAAAACAAAGCTCGAACCGAGCCGAGCTCGATCTCTTATAAGTTAATCGAGCTCGGGCTCGGCTCGTTTGCACCCCTAGACTTATACAAACATGAGTACAAGTCTTATCAAACGTGTCTGTTATACAAATCTTCAAAATTTTAAAGATCTATCATGTTAGTTTGACCCTGAAAGTCAATAATGGACTCTTTTGGTCAAACAGACTTGCAAGTTACATATTTCATATTTTTGATAAATTTTGTTTTGTTGGGTACAGCATCCTTATGTGTATGGTGTCCTAGTGTTTGAAGCAATGGCAACGTTTATTGGTCAAGTCTCGGTTCTTTCCCTAATTGCCATATTCGGAGCCGCCACCACTGCAATGGTACATTTTCTTTCAACCCCAAATCCCCACTTTGAATCGGTACTTATGAACTTGTACTTATGACAGATAACGACAGCCAGAAAGGCGGTGACTTTGTTGCTATCATACTTGATCTTCACAAAGCCATTGACAGAGCAACACGGGACGGGTTTGATTTTGATATCTATGGGAATCATTTTGAAGATGATACCCGAGAACAAACCGGCTCCAAGAATGGTTCCGAAGATGAAAGAGTTGCCGATGGCTAGAGACGAAAACCGACTAAATGAAGAGGAAGAAAGGAGACCTTTGGTTTGATCATATAATGTTTATTTATTTACTTGGTTTATTTTTTTTTTTCGTGTTTGGGTAAAGAAAGATGCCTAGGAAAATTTATTCAGTTTGCTGCCTTCTTTTGAGGTGGTTTGTAGACATTGACAATACAAACCTACATCAATAATAATTTATATATATGTTCTTTCATAATCTGTTGTTTTATTTTATGATACCAACCAAGATTTAGGCTGAGTTACCAAGTATAATTTTTTTATACATGTTAATTTAGAGTCATGATAAATGGTAGTTTTTATTATATTTTATTATTGTTTTATTGTTGTTATAACTAGCTTTAGGTAAATAAATACAAGAATTGTATAAGTATTTTTATCGTTTTAATTCTAACTAGGACACAAAGGTCGTAGTGCATAATAGAGATGTGTTTGCCTTAAATGATAAATGTATTATTCTAAGACAAATATTATAACCAGATTCAGGTGGCCATTGAGGTTATAGTCTTAGAAGTTAACAATAGGCAATGTTAACCTTAGAGTTACGAACACGTCATAACAATTGATCTCAACTGCAAATTTATCTTCAGTGACTTGTCAAAATCAAAGATAATATTATGGATTCAACCAATTGAACCGGTGGGTGTGTGTGGGATCGAACCAACAACCA
The DNA here is from genome assembly GCA_947069175.1 of Scalesia atractyloides. Taxonomy (NCBI): domain Eukaryota; kingdom Viridiplantae; phylum Streptophyta; class Magnoliopsida; order Asterales; family Asteraceae; genus Scalesia; species Scalesia atractyloides. The sequence goes on along the minus strand of CAMTDV010000008.1, from coordinate 783,192 downwards.
TGAGTTTGGTTTGCACCCGGCCAAACCAGTTGGGCTGGGTGCTTAACCCGACTGGGATTATAATTATAATATACATATATAAACGCTGCATATCGTCTTCTTCATCGAGTATTTGAACCAAATTGTTCCCGCCCGTTTGATTTCAATTCAATCCCCTTCTGTTTATGATAATGTATAATGTAAATGTGGATGACACACAAAATAAGAAAGGATAAGGGTATACCGAATGCACCGAAATGGGAAGTCACGACCTCCGGCGGGTGGATCCCGATGGGAACAAAAAAATTTCGGCGACCGAGATAAAGTGCGAACAGCGGATATGAGTGGGTTTGATGGGGATTAAGGCCTGATATTTATAGGGTGTTTGGAGAGCTTGAATTTCGGTTGTCTTGGGTAAATTGCCAGAATAATCAATCAGAGGGTTTACCTAAAAGAATTCGGCCAGTTGTTGATTTGAAGGAAATACGTAGACAGTCCGAGATTTCCGGCGAGGGAATCTTGCGGTTGATACAGGTCTCTCACAGATTCACTATATGCGTAAAGATATTCCAGATTTACCACAACTAATGTGTGTATCGTAGTGGTGTTTGTGTTGTGTATGAAATTTGGGGAACCCGGGTTCGATCCTAGTTCCTTCCTTTTATTTTAAACAAACGTTTTTCCCTCCCAATTTTTATTATTATTATTTTTTTTATTTATAAGTAATTATTAATTAGTTGGTTTGTTTTATTAATTATTTGATTATATTTTTAAACTTTATTTATTAATTTATTATTTTTTAACACTAAATTTATTCATTATATAAATAAATAACTAAACACATATAAAAAAATTCTTTTATTGAAACAAATAGGAGCGGGTTTTCGAAACCCGTATGCCCTACTTTTAGAAATTTCATCCCGGAATTTAAGTAATGGTTGCAACTGGAAAGAGGTGCGGGTATTTTTCGCGCATCGAGTCTTCACGTTCTCAAGTAAACTCGGGCCCTCGTTTTGACTCCCAACACACCCTAACGATTGGAATACGACTTCGCCTTAAACGCTTCTCACCGAAATCCATGATTTCTACTGGTCTCTCAACGAAGTGCATTAATTCATCAACTTGAATGTCTTCTAGAGGAATATGGAGGTTTTCGTCAGCGAGGCACCTTTTCAAGTTTGATACGTGGAACGTGGGGTGAATTCTGTTAAGTTCTTCTGGTAGGTCAAGTTTGTATGCTACACGACCTACTCTTTCAAGTATCTTGAAAGGTCCTACGTAGCGTGGTGCTAGCTAGCCCTTTTGGCCAAAACGAACCACTCCCTTCCACGGTGATACTTTCAAAAGTACTTGACCACCAACGCCGAACTCCAAGGGCTTTCGTCATTTATCAGCATAACTCTTTTGACGACTTTGAGCCGCTAGAAGATTATTTCGAATTTGAATGATTTTGTCGGTTGTTTCTTGAATCAGTTCAGGTCTGGTGATTTGCGCTTCACCAATTTCGTGCCAACATACTGGAGATCGGCATTTTCGACCATATAAAGCTTCGAATGGAGCCATGCCAATACTTGAATGATAGCTATTGTTGTACGAAAACTCGACTAACGGTAGATGAGCGTCCCAATTCCCTTTGAAGTCTATGACACATGCTCGAAGCATGTCTTCGAGGGTTTGGATGGTGCGCTCAGATTGACCATCAGTCTGAGGGTGAAAGGCGGTACTGAGGTCTAAACGGGTACCCAAAGCAGTTTGTACAGCTCGCCATGTGCGTGAAGTGAAACGACCATCACGGTCTGAAATGATGCTTAATGGTACACCATGACGGCTTACGATTTCGCTGATGTAGATACGAGCTAACTTCTCGTTCTTGAAGTCCTCGCGAATCAGAATGAAGTGAACTGATTTTGTGAGACGATCAATGATTACCCATATGGTGTCATACCCAGTGGAGGTGCGAGGTAACCCGGTAATGAAGTCCATGGTTATGTTTTCCCACTTCCATACAGGTATTTTGGGTTGGACCAGAAGTCCTGAAGGTCTTTGATGTCCAGCTTTTACCTTGGAGCATGTAAAGCACTTGGAAACAAAAACAACGATATCCTTCTTCATGCCAGGCCACCAGTAGGTGTATCGTAAGTCCTGATACATCTTATCGGCTCCTGGATGTACAGAGTATCGTGTTTTGTGTGCCTCATTCATGAGGAAATCACGAAGGTTGTCGCGATCGGGAATCCAAATAAGGTTTAAATAGTATAGTATACCATTGGATTTCGTTTCGATTTTGAGTTCAGCTCCACATGACAGCTCATCGCGTACGTCATTTTCCGTTACAGAGATATATTTAGCTGCCCGTATTCGATCTTTGATATCGGTTACAATTTGCGAACATAGAAGATGAATAGAGTTCGCATAACCCTTTCGACTGAGCGCATCAGCCACCACGTTTGCCTTGCTAGGATGATACCGAATCTCACAGTCGTAATCGTTGAGAAGTTCGACCCATCTTCGTTGCCTCATATTCAACTCTTTTTGATTGAAGATATGTTGGAGACTCTTGTGGTCAGTGTATATTTCACACTTGGTGCCGTAGAGATAATGTCTCCATATCTTGAGAGCGAACACGACGGCTCCAAGTTCCAAGTCGTGGATGGTGTAATTCTTCTCATGTACTTTGAGTTGCCTAGAAGCATAGGCTATCACCTTCCTCTTTGCATCAATACACAGCCCAAACCTTGCCCTGATGCATCGCAATAAACCACAAAGTCATCGCAACCCTCGTGGAGTGTAAGGATAGGTGCGTCACAAAGCTTTTGTTTCAAAGTTTGGAAAGCCTCCTCTTGCTTGGGTCCCCAAATGAAAGGTTTTCCCTTGTGAGTCAAGGTCGTGAGCGGAACGGCGATACGAGAGAAATTGGCAATGAAGCATCGATAATAACCAGCCAAGCCATTCTTGTACTGCCTTGATTTTCGAAGGATCGACATGAATCCCTTTGTCATTGATGACGTGACCAAGAAATTGTACCTCTCTTAACCAGAATTCGCATTTTGAGAACTCAGCGTAAAGCTTTTCAGTCCTTAAGAGTGTAAGAATGTGTCGAAGATGTCGCTCATGATCGGTTTTTGACTTGGAGTAGATAAGGATATCATCGATGAAGACTATGACGAAACGGTCGAGATAGGTTTGCATACCCTGTTCATCAAATCCATAAAGACAGCGGGGGTGTTGGTTAATCCGAAAGGCATAACCATGAACTCGTAATGACCATAACGAGTTCGAAAGGCAGTTTTTGGAATATCTTCTTCGCGCACTCTAAGCTGGTGATAACCAGAATGAAGGTCGATTTTGGAAAAACAGGTGGCGCCTTGAAGTTGGTCTAGCAGGTCATCAATACGAGGCAAAGGATAACGATTCTTAACGGTTAACTTGTTGAGTTCCCTATAATCAATGCACATGCGAAACGTTCCATCCTTCATCTTCACAAAAAGAACAGGTGCACCCCAAGGCGACGAGCTAGGACGTATGAATCCTTTGTTAGTCAGCTCTTGCAGCTGACTAGCCAACTCTTGCATTTCGGATGGGGCTAACCTATAAGGAGATTTTGCGACTGGTGTAGCACCAGGCACAAGATCGATACGAAATTCGACTTCTCGCACAGGAGGAAGTCCTGTAACGTCGTCGGGAAATACTTGAGGAAATTCTTTCACGATCGGAATATCTTCGAGCTTCCTTTCTTTGCCTTCCTTCTTGACGATGTGAGCTAGAAACGCGACGTAATCCTTGCGAAGGTATCTTCGAGCTTGAAGGCATGACATCAATTTGAGCCCATTCGAAGGAGTCTCTCCGAAGATACGTAGGGTCTGACCATTGGCGAGAGGAATACGAATGAACTTTTCATGGCACACCACTTCGGCGTGATGCTAGCTGAGCCAGTCCATGCCGATGATAATATCGAAACTTCCCAAATTCATAGGAATGAGGTCAATCGAGAAGTCGTGATCATTCAGGGTAAGTGTGCAATCACGTATAATAGAATTTAACGAAATGGGTTCTCCATCAGCAACTTCTACCGTGAGAGATTCAGCAAGACTAACACGAGGTAGGTCGAGAATAGATTCGAATTCTAAAGATACAAAGCTCTTATCCGCACCAGTATCGAATAATATGGATGCATAACTACCATTTACGAGAAACGTACCGTTGACCACATTGTTATCCGCCCTTGCTTGGTTTGCGTTGATATTGAAAGCACTTCCTCTAGCAGGTGGAAGAGCTTGGTTAGCTTGGTTCACCGGATTTGCCTGGGCTTGGGCATTGATGATGTTTACCAGGCGTGGGCAAGTATTTCTGAAGTGGTTTGGGTCCCCACAGTTAAAACAGGCTCTTATGGGTTGCATCATGGGATAGTTAGGTTGGTAGTAAGGTTGGGCCGTGGGTTGTGCAGGTGGTAAAAGTAAATGTTGTTGGACTTGGCTCACCATCTGGTTTTGGGTTTGGGTTGGAGGCTGATTGTGGTTTGATCGCTGAAGTGTACGGCAGGTTTGGATAGTGTGACCTGCACGGCCACAACTTGTGCAATGTTGGCAAGGGTTCTCAGGAGGGCGATGGTATTAGCAACGGTTACACTTTGGGTGTGGGCCAGTGTATGGCCTTTTGAATGGTGCGGCTGGAGGGGCAACTTGGGTGATTGGAGCAGCAGTGATGGGAGGGTTGGTTTGGGTGACGGCGAAGTTTTTGCCATTTCGCTTCCTCTTACCAGCAAACTTTGAGGAGGAACCAGATGGGGTTGGAGTTGGGGTTTCAATAGTTGTTCTCTTCTTCTCATCTTTAAAATCGCCATTACGAATGCGATTTTCCATAAGTTCCGTAGCTAATTCCATTGCGGCTTCAAGTGTTGCGGGAGAGGTGCTTAAGACCGAATCTTGAATTTTTGAGGGGAGGCCTCGAATATAGTGCTCGATTAAGCGGTATAATGGGGTGAATAGATTGGGAACCATCTGGTTCAATTCAAGAAATGTCTTGTTGTAGGAGGTGTGATCCCCTTCCTTTTGCTTTAGAGAATAGAATTCATCTTCAAGCTTCTTGATCTCGCTCTTAGGACAGAAATATCTTGTCATTATTTCCCTCAATTCCTCCCATGATAAGGCCATGGCATCTTCCATACCTCGCTTGCCCTTTTCCGTGTTCCACCAGGTAAGGGCCACCCCAAACAAACGTCCAGTAGCGTAACGTACCTTGCGATCCTCAGGACAATCGCAATTGAGAAAGGTGTTTTCCATCTCCTCAAACCAATGGAGAAGAGCAGTGACACCTTCAGTCCCTTCATATTTTTGGTGATCGCAGGACTTGAAGTGTTTGTAGGTGCATTTAGTGGTTTTGGGAGGAGGGTTGGCGACGTTTTGGTCTTCTTGGTTCGGAGGGTTGATGGGATTTGCGGTGAGAGCTTGTTGAACTTGAAGCACGATGTCAGGAAGTACTGCGGCCATTTGTTGAGCAATTTGCGTGGCCAAGCGTTCGCTCGACTTTCCTGACCTTCTACCTCCTCGTAAGTGCCTAGCAGACATCTACAAGAATATATGTAGGGAGATTGTGAGTTTGAGAGTTTTCTAGGTGTCATGTGTCGTAAAAAAATAAAACAACATTTATAAATAACTGGAAATAACTTAACTACATCCATAGGATGTCTTGGGCTTGCTCATGTTTGGGCCTCCAAATGTCTCCCATACCATAGCTTGTATAGTCATGTGGGTCCCCATGACTATTGGGCTTGGTAGGGTTCACATTGGTGTCGGCTGGTTAACATTCACATCACCCGAATGAAAATCGTAAAACATGATTGCGAGATGTAAGGTCGGAGGGTGTCCACGTGTAGACACAATGACAACTCAAAGTGGGGTTAGTTCAGACGGCGTTTGGTATAGCATGCTTTGGCTTAATAGGTCCTTCGTACTCTCATCGTTAGTCCCCAGGTAGGCAAACTGGTCCTTTATTTTGGATTTATACGAATGCCAAGCCTAGACAGGACGTTCCGACTACCGGTACTCGTACCCTTCCAGTTACTACATGCCCGTCATGAAAACTCACTTTGATGTGATTTGAAAATTATATGAAAACATTGCAAAAAGCTTTGAAAAGAAATCATGGAAATTGTGAAATCGTGAGATGTGTGCTTTCATAGATATCATATGTTATGAGGATATGAACTATGATGAGCATTGCAATTTAACATGTACTTGTGAGAGTGCTTGCATAACATTGTGTGTGAAACATGAAACATATAAACATCATGAATTTTGCATGTAACACATAAACAATTAAAATCTAATCAACTATAGTATAGGCTCTAAGGGTATAATAACCTATCCTATATCCCTAAGTCACAAGTTCTGATACCAATTTGTCACACCCCGACCCACAGCGGAATAAAAGTCGGGGCATGATTGGATTATCACCAAAGCTCATGATATTTACTAACAAGTTTCATATTTATTAAATTCAAATATCCAACACAAAATTTCATACAAGCACAAATAAAACAAATGATTGTTCCAACGAAATAACTTGATTATTCTTCTAAGGCCATCCTAGGTGTTTCTTTCCTCAATTTGATCACCTGTATCATGCGTAAAACAGAAGAAATTTGGGTCAACAAAAGTTGGCGAGTGAACCTTGATAAAACATTTAAGTAAATGGATTTTATTGTTGTTTAAATACGTCACATGTGGACAAATGTATATATGTAACAAATCACAAACCACGTTGCATGAACATATGACATAATGGATGATGTATGTGAGATCAAGGCTCAATCAAACGGAGCCGATCTAATGAGGCACCTGATGCTCAACCCGTATCCCACGAGGAACTGATGGGCCTAATGAAATGATTGCACTGAAATGATAAAATGTATCCACATATAAACCACATAACAAACAATACACATTTGGTCACGAAATGATATTAGCACGAGCGTTAAATAAAATAAAGAAATGGTACGACACATGATACACCCCAAAACGTGATTAAAACGTGGAATTTGTAGAGATTCACTCACCTTGGATGCGTATTCTTGAGTGGTAAAGAGAGCGCACGAGTTGGGAAATTTAATCGACGAGAAGGTACTAACCTAAAAATAATAATGCGATAAATAAATAAACTAATTTGTGAGATTTCAAGTTAATTTTCGTGACTTGTATTGATATAATTTATCCCTTGAAATTAGGTGTTTTTAAATGTAAAATATATATTCTTTTAACAAACCATAATAAAAGTAAAACAAAAATAAAGTAGAAAATAAAGAAAATAAAAATAAAAGAAAAAAATGCGGAAAAACGACAGTCTGACACGTGTCAGACCGGTTTGTTTGAGGTTGTAAGCATGCGTGTGTGAGGCTCGAACCCGGGACCTCTCGGTTGCGTGCAGGCAGCTCTTCCAACTGAGCTACGTGTCTAACCCGAAAGAAACCTGATTTTAATTATATTTATATACAAGTTAGGTTTATTAAATTTTAATTAAATTTTAAAAAGGTTTTTATTGGATTGAACCGGACACATACAACCAGTCTCGAACCCGAGACCTATGCGGTGACTTGCACCCAGCCCGACCAACTGGGCTGGGTGTCTAACCCGATTATACTTGCAATTTAATTATATTCATATACTAGACAGGTTTATACAGGTGTGCTAAATTAAAAAGGTGATTAAACCAATTGAACCGGTGGGTGTGCATGGGATCAAACCAACAACCATGAGTTTGGTTTGCACTCGGCCCAACCAGTTGGGCTGGGTGCTTAACCCGACTGGGATTATAATTATAATATACATATATAAACGCTGCATATCGTCTTCTTCATCGAGTATTTGAACCAAACAATTCCCGCCCGTTTGATTTCAATTCAATCCCCTTCTGTTTATGATAATGTATAATGTAAATGTGGATGACACAAAATAAGAAAGGATAAGGGTATACAGAATGCACCGAAATGGGAAGCCACGACCTCCGACGGGTGGATTCCGATGGGAACAGAAATTTTCCGGCGACCGAGATAAAGTGCGAACAGCGGATATGAGTGGGTTTGATGGGGATTAAGGCCTGATATTTATAGGGTGTTTGGAGAGCTTGAATTTCGGTTGTCTTGGGTAAATTGCCAGAATAATCAATTAAAGGGTTTACCTCAAATAATTCGGCCAGTTGTTGATTTGAAGGAAACGCGTAGACAGTCCGAGATTTCCGACGAGGGAATCTTGCGGTTGATACAGGTCTCTCACAGATTCACTATATGCGTAAAGATATTCCAGATTTACCACAATTAATGTGTGTATCGCAGTGGTGTTTGTGTTGTGTGTGAAATTTGGGGAACCCGGGTTCGATCCCGGTTCCTTCCTTTTATTTTAAACAAACGTTTTTCCCTCCCAATTTTATTATTATTATTATTTTTGATTTATAAGTAATTATTAATTAGTTGGTTTGTTTTATTAATTATTTGATTATATCTTTAAACTTTATTTATTAATTTATTATTATTTTTTTAAACACTAAATTTATTCATTATATAAATAAATAACTAAACACATATAAAAAATTCTTTTATTGAAACAAATAGGAGCGGATTTTTGAAACCCGTTATACACGGATGTTACAATGAGTGTGTGTGAAGGAAACCTAACTTAGTTGACTATAGATCCCAAGATCTAAGTTCAATAGAACAACGAATTCATATGCCGAAGGGTGGTCACTATTGGGGCATAGCTGATATGCATAAGCTAGTATATATGGTTATATCTACTCCCCAAACGATAAAGGGTGTTTAAATACGTCCTATTTCATTCATTCAGTGACAAATTGTGAGGTTAAGCATATTATGTGGTAAATGATTTTACGCTATCATTGTAACCACGATGCTTTTAATGACTTAAGAAAAATCACCTATGTCAGAGAAAAGTGAGGTCGCTTCGAATGGAATTGGGGCACAATTCCTAGAGCTCCCGCAGAACCAGGAAAGTGTTCCACGACCATTATTGGACACGACTATGAGGGGATGACCCGGCTGAGTATTGTGTGAAGTGTATTGTCGTCTACACAAATGAGGGTTTGTTCAAGGACATCGTCTACAAACCGCTAGAAGTCTAAGTATGCTTCACCACGAAAAGTTTAAAAGGAACACCTATTTATCCGACAATACTCAACTGTCGAGGTTGCATTGGAAATTTAGTGTGTTTTGATCAATCTCCATTCATATGGGGGATTATTGGAAAATTTTAAAATGTGATGAATAAAAATTTACATATAGTGACAAAATCTTGAATAGAGTTATTTATGTCACTTGTTTAGTTTTATATTAGAATAATAAACTCTTCATGTTATGTATTGATAATAACTCTTGAATAGAGTTTCTTTTATGACAATTGACTAGAGATTTTATGGCAAAATTAAGTCTCTAATTATGTTGGACTTTTCACCACCCATGGCTCTTGCATACATAGTAGGCTATGTGCCTCTTTTGATGTGATTAGAAAAAAGAAAAATATAAATAAAAGGATACAAGACAGAGAGATGCATGCATGAATAGTCCTTAGAGAAGAAGTACTTGATAACCCATATGTTGGGAACATATAGAGATAAGTTTCTCTACACGATTCAACTACATTTTTATTCTTAGTTTCCAAAAGGTCTAACACTATGATTTTACCCGGCGTCACTTCGGGCGTGTGTACTTCTCCGGCAGTACAGACTGCTTCTGATGTTGTACTCTGGGAGATAGACGCGTCGTTTTTAGTAGAGGCGTGAAATCTGTTTTAAGAGAAGCGTGTTAAACACGTGCCTCAGCCACAACCGCCAATATTTGTTTGTTCTTTTTGTAGGAAATTAATGTACAAGAAGACGTGGTTTAAACCTCGATACAAATCGAATTTCCGCCGTATAGCGCGGAGAAATCAAACTACTTTATTTATCAAAATGGTAAAACACGCTACAAGCAGAACATGAGTTATTTTAAAGTTTCTATTTACCAAGAAAAAAAGAAACAAAAATATTCAAGCATACAAGCTTCAAAATCCATTCTAATATATCATAATCATATACAACTTCCCAGCTGGGCTTAAAATAACCAGCATCCAGCCAATAGTAACATGTGCACATCAGCATTGCAACATCAAAATAAGCAACCTAATGCATTCAAGTCCCAAAATAACAGAAAACAATATACTAAGATACTAAATTACTAATGTCTAGTAAGAAATGGAGTTGAAAGTCGTTAAAACGGTATGTTTTAATTACTTTCACTCAACGCTAACTGTAACGCATGTTCTGCTTCTTTGAGAAATTGCCGGGTGAGTTGCTTTTGACCTCGCCTGTACACTACGCTTGCATATTTGTTTCGACTCATTTCTTCATTCTTAGATACTTCATTTCTGCCATTGCTTCAATAAAATTTTTCAATAATAAGAAGAAAATATTGATGTTAGATAGATAGGAAGAAAAAGGACTTCATGAACAACCTAACATCATGTTTGACTTTATCATCATGAAAATATTTAACTAAATATCATAAAGGCAAAAGCGTTTTTCTAGGCAGGTCAGTAGGATTCTCAATATGTAGCTAAATATCATAAATGCCCTTTCATGAAACTCAAATTACATCTACCTTAAACAACGTATTAAAATTAGTTAAATACTGATAGCTATTGCTGACCTGCCTAGAGAAACACCTTTTGACTTTATCTATGCTTCTACTTCTAAATGATTAGAAAATTTGCAAAAAGTCAGACAAAATCGATGTTTAAAAACCGATTTTTAAACTGTACCGGGTAGGGCTTAGAAATGGTTAACCGGTAGTACTGCCTTGTATTGGGCGATAATACCGGGTTGACTAGTTAACCCTATAATTCCATAATAATACAATTTCAACTTAAAAAATGATCTAAAAGTACATGATTCCATAACCATAATAAAAAAAATAATCTTAAAAAGACTCCACAAGTACTCGATTTGAACTTTGAATGAAACAAGGGAATGGACTAGTAGCCTCGATGGGAAGCCTGGAACTGTTTGCGGCAAGCAATCAATTGTATCTAGGTTTTTCAGTTTTTTACCAAAATATGGATAGTAAATCTTGGAATTATCAGGATTTTATTAAAAAAAATTAAAATTTAAAAATCAAATTCGTAGATCAACAAGACCGGTACACCGGTTTGAACCGGTATTTTACTGGATTTACCGCCGGCACATAACATTTACCGTTTGCTAGTTTAAACCGGTCCTTATCGTTCCGGGCTCGAGGTCGGCGGCCCATATTACCGGTATTATTAGCCGGTATGAACCGGTATTTAAAACATTGTGACAAACTAATAATCTATATAAACAAAATAGTCAATGCTTACCCACCCAAAATAAGAATCCATTAAATGATTATTCAAGATTCAAACCTGGTCCTTTAAATTTCAATTTTAACCAACATTTTATTTAGTTTCTTGTATCTCAGAATATATAGATAATACTTGTCAATTGTGTAATAAAACTTCAAAAGTCAAAATTTGACTTTTTTCACGTACCTTTTGCCATCTTCTGGCGTTTTGTTTTTGTAGCAGACGGCCTTCTCAAGTAACTCGGCGTCGGAATCTTCCGTTCCTGACCCCTCTTCAAGATCCATCATCCTTCAAATTTCACGAAACCACAAGTCAATTTTAATTTTTCTAAGGGTAAGAAACTAAAACGTAGGCCAACCGTGTATTAAGAAGATCAACGAGCAATTGTAGGGCGCCCGCATCCCCACATGCTTCCCATACAGCTGCACGTACTTCTATATCCGATGGTTGTCTGTCCACTTCCGAATCAACAAGCTTCAATACGCAAAAACATAGGTTCCTCGTATGACACAATCATGGGCAAGTTGCATAAAAAGTCAAACATGATCAAAGTTACCGACACATCAACTGCTATACATTATTTTCACAAGGTTACCTTAAATAATTTTTTAGTAAAATGCCATTTTCGTCCCTGAGGTTAGGCCACTTTTGCGACTTTCGTCCAAAGGTTTGTTTTTCCGCATCTGGATCCGGCTCGTTAACTCCATCCATTTTTCTCTGTTAAGTCAGGGGTATTTTTGTCTTTTTCTCCATTAAAAGTATTTTGAATACTTGTACATTATGCATACATAAAGTAGAAAAGACCGAATTGCCCTTTAAATTAACAAAAAGGATGGACATGCCCCTAACTTAAAGGAGAAAAATGGCTGGAGTTAACGAGCTGATCCAGATGCGGAAATACAAACCTTAGAACGAAAATCGCAAAACTGGCCAAACCTCAGGGACGAAAATGGCATTTTACTTAAAATTTTGGTAAGTTTAATGTTTTCTTAACGTTGAGAGCAACGATAATTGAAGAATTAGAGCAGGAATAGGAGTGCACCTCTTCAAGCAAAGACGAAACCCTAAATATCTCATCTTCACTCATGGCAATAGTCCTCAAGCACGTTAAGAATTCTTCGGGAAAAACGAGGCTGTTTAGGTAAGACGGTGTCTTGCGTTGACCACTCCAACTATAGTTAACAACTTCGGTCTCTTTGACTTTATCTCTGGTTTCTTTTTCGTTTGAAAAGAACCCATGATCAAGCGATTTTTTTGATAAAAGGCACCTCATTTCAGCTTTCTGTAGATTAAACAGTGTACGAGCATACGTTAAACAATTACAGTAGTAGCTTCATGTGTACTATGTTTAATAGAATTATAGAAAGAAACTGTAATATTAGTTAATGTAATGAACTAATGATCAAAATTTGTAATGATTAATATTCGCAATGGAGTAATGGTACCGACTTGTGCTTCTAGAAGTTGTAGTTTGGTTTGTGAAAACGGTGCGTCTTTGATAGCTTCGGCTGGATAGTGTACCTGTGCAGAAATAAACATGGTAAAGTAAATTGACCATATTACCCCAAGAAACTAACCATAAGAAGGTTGATAAAAAGATCCAGACATTTAGTTCAGTGATGGTGTATAAGAAGCGACTACCATGATATAATCATTCGGGTTATTATCAGTGACAAATCCATATAGGTATAGAAGTTCCTGCAATTATAATATATAGCAATTAGTATGGTAAAAAGATAAAAAAAAATGTATGAATCATGAATTCATGATGATGGGGATTATTTTACCTCGTTTCCTTTGTTACCGTAGCTGATTGATATCTCGTCCCCAATTTTAAGACAAGCTTCTTCAACTAATTTATTACAAAGGGTAAACAAAATCAATCAATAATTCAATATAAAGTCGATCAAAAAAGTATAAAAATACCAATTTAGGGAAAACTGATTACCAGAAAGAAGATACATGGACAAAGGAACACTGGTCGCTGACCCTGTACCATCAACTTCCCATGTTGCTGCAGCCTTCAAATCTGCAAGACAAAATATTTGACTTATACTGTTGACTTTGACCCCAATTTCTCACTTCTTAGATCTACGATAAGATATACAACCGTAGCAAATCCTTATAACCTTTATCCCTACCCGGATGTGCGTTCATAACCTATATAGTTGTTTTTTAATAATACGAAGTAAAAGATAAACAGAACACAGAACTAATCTAAGACCAACACAAATACATACATAACCAAATCATCTTTACCTTAAGGCTGTCCAATACCAAAAAAAAACTAGCGTATTTACTTTAAAAAATTAAACAACAAACAAATTAGGTTACCATGGTTGCAAAAATCAATGCCGGGAACAAGACCCTCGACCCAAACAGTCTCTTCTTCTGTGGAAGAAGTATTGACCTCCAATCCTGACATGAATAAAAATATAGTTCATTAAAATGGATAATAAGTAATCTCATTTTCTCATTATCGAAATCATAATTTGGAAGACAATAGTCAATAGATAATAAAACCTCACTTTTGCCATTATCACCATTAGCTAACTCTGGATTGGATGCAGGGTTACATTCTTCTTCTTGAATTTCAGGAAATACAAAAGAGCGAGGAAGAGGGATACTCAAAGCACGCGTCCAAAATATCGAATTAGCCCTATAAAAATAATCGGGAATTGCAATTTCAAGAGTAAAATGTCGACGCAAAAGAAAAATAATAAAAAAACGTAGAATCTTAGATATTAGGATACAACTTTTAGTGAAAGATGAATACCAAAGAAAGTCATTGAAGCATACTTCGCTACAAAACAGAAAAGACATACAGTTGTCATTAGTAAACGAATAACATCACTTTTGATAGTTGAGGTTAGTAAACAACGATGGAAATTAAAGTTAACGGGAACAAAAATACGATGTACACCTTTCTAAGTCACCATCAAGAATCAAAAGCTTCTTCACGAGCTCTTTCACTTTATCATCATACAAAGACTGCAAACTCTTTTTCTGTAGCATACACACGTTAACAACTCTTAACGAAAAAAACCATATTTCATTCCTCATTTTTTAGTAGAAATAACACCTGTAATTCGGTTGCCTTAAACAAAGTAGTCCCTCTTAGCTCCGACAGTTCGTCTTCAGAGAACCAAAGTGGATTTCCAAAAGTAGTCGGAAGCATATCAAGGTACCTAATTTATTCAAAATCATTTCAATACATAAAAAAGAAGTATATCTGTATATATATCATATACACATGTAGCATAAATCAAAGTTTTGTTACATACGGTTTCCATGAAGAAATTTTTCGTATAGACTCGAACATCAGAAACAAGATTATCAAAAATCTGTCATCCACTTCTCCTTCCTCAAACATCGCTGAGCAAACAGGTCCCAAAATAGGATCTTGCAATACCCTCATTGGAGTTATAGCCAAATTAAGAGGAACCACCAATAAAACCCCTAAAAACATTTCAAAATAAATCACCATTAATCCTTAAAAAGATTTAATAAATAATAACCCACATTTAACATCAAAAATTCATTTTTGTTGCATCAACCCCTAAAGATCCAAACATTTTAACCCTAATTATCAAAATTAACAAGATCACTATTGTTTCTATGAAGTAAACAAAAAAGATTTGACCTTTATTTAACTTCAATTGTTCTTAGATCACATAAAAATTGGTAAGAATATAAATAAGAAAATAATGAATAAAGCTGCAAATTACCATCAGTGGCAGCATTAGATGAATATAAACCAAACCCTTTGTTAGAATTGTTGTATTTGATGTCACAACCGCGTAATTCCACTCCATTTAACTGGGGTTTTCACAGGGATTCGAATGATGTGTATGATAATTAGAATAAACAGAGGTTAATAATACGCAAGAATGGAGATAAGAGGTGGGGAAAAAACAGGTGTTTTGCGTTACCTTTAACCATTCAAGAAGAAGTTGAAGCTTTGATTCTTCAGTGTCTCCCATGGCTGCAAAAGTTTTCTTTTTTAGTTTGGGGTTTTGGTTTTTTAAATTTTTTTTCACTTCATTGTACTTTTATGATTGACGTATCAATCCTTGTTTATTACATAAAAAATTAAAACCGAGGGGCGTTTAAACCTCTATCTTAAGTTCCCTCAAACCTTTTGAGTTGTCTTTTATCAAATATCATTCACTACTCTCTTTTACCCTATTTTTAGCGCTACTTAGATCGGGTTAAGTTTTTTCTTGTTTCTTTACAAGTATAAATAATTAAACACATAATTAATTGATACATTTCTAAAAATGAAAAAAAAAATACATTTCTAAAAATAAAAAAATTAGATTCCTAAAAATTAAAAAAAAATCTGAAAAGAATGACATTCGTAAAGATTAAAAAATGACATCCCTAAAAATCCCAATCACCCAAGAATGACGGGGGCGGGAGACGGGACGATCATTGTCACGACCGTCCAACCTGGGAGAGTACCAATTCTGATGACACATCGGGTGTTGGGCAGCGCATATCCTCATCCCACCACCTTTCTACATATTCTCCACCGGAGTCAGTTTCATAGCCTTCGACCCAACTTGAGACGTCTTCTGTTGGGTTCGGGTTTATTGGTGGTGGGTTTAGCGGTGCAAGATGAGACGTTACACCAATTCTTATACACGCAAGTTGAAATCTACTCATGGTTAAATCATATTCCAAGTTCAACACTTCAACGGTAGTATCGTCGGGATGTTGTGGTTGGTAATATTCATAAACATGATATTGGTTTGAAGGTGGTGGGTTTGTAAGCGTTGAGTTTGAAGGCGATGGGTTTGTAGGTTGCTGGTTTGCAAGATGTCTTGATCGTTGAGGGTTGGATGGCGGTGGGTTCAAAAGTTGCGGGTTTAAACGATGATGTGTTGATCACCGACTGTGTGAGGATTCTGCCTGTTCGGTAGGTAAACGGATAACCTCCACCAATGTTAATGGATTATATTGAGAAAATATTGAGTGTCGAGAAATAGTAAAAATGATAGATATATTGAAGTCGGGTAGAATGTGAAATGAGATGGTTTAAATAAAAAACGTAGCTATTTGAAATATAAATATTAATTTTTTTTTGAAAATGGTTGTATTGTCGTCGAAAAGCCTTCACAATTAACACAAAAGACCCAACCCAACACACTTACCCACTAGACCGGTAGCGGTGTTTGGGAGCAGGGAAGGGTTACCCATCGAGGTACCCGCATGCTTTGACTTCCTCATGTGAAGTGAAGTTGGAACCTAAAACCTTCAAATGTAGGTGTACCAAGATTTTTTGCTTCTATCACTACACATGGTATCTTGTGATTGTCGTTACACATATGTGCATAAAAGTAAGACATATCTACATTCCACCCTTCTTCAAACTCCACCAATAATTTTACCATGAGTGAGATTTTATTAGGTATGTTGTGTATATTTGGCTTTTGTTACCTACACATACATATTTTTTTTCTAATTTAGTTGCATTCATATACGGATGTTTTGATATTTGGTCTAGTCATAGGTAATTTTGTTATATGCTAACTTAAGATACATATAGTACATAAAGCCCCTGCGTTGCAGCAGTTGTCGTAAAAGTGTTTCAAGTAGTACCAATGCTATATCACTGTCAGCGACCATCAACACTGGAAAAGCTCGTAAAACAAATAAATAAAAACGAAAAAAATAACGTTGAGCGAAAAGCAGATGTAAAATCTTTGAATCACGAACGCTAGTTGCTTAGAAATTAAACCGAAACATAAAACATAGAAAAAAAATAAATAAGTCAATCCAGGACCCACGTGTTGGGCGAACTTGCCGAACGTAGAAAAATAGATGTGTTGCGACGGGCCAATCAAACCGGAAAAATTTACGAAAAAATGTTGAACCCCTCACACACGTTGCGGTGCATTAACTCACAAAATTTAGAACGAAACAAAAAACCTGGGAAAGATGAAAAGTATGGTGGACAAAAATTGAAAATAAAAAAGAGTTAGGATTAAATTGCAAAAAATGAAAAACTTTAGGTTAAAAGTAAAAAAAACAAATGGTCTAAATTGTAAATTGAAGTTATTTATTAATATTAGATAAAGATAAGGATAAAAATAAGTGATATCAATATATTGGTTATTAATATTAAAAGAAAGTTATTAAATAAATATGAATAAAATTTATAAGGTTGAAGAAGAGAATGTCATATGTAATTATTTGGAGTCTTTTATTATAAGTTAGAATATAGGTGGTATGTAATTATGTATTTATATGTGTAGATACCTACATATGTGTAATTTTATTTATATTTTGACTTCAAATATGATTTAAAAACAAAAGCCGGTTATAACTACATGTGTGGATGTAATTATAGCATCTTATTGAAGATGATAATTTTGAATTAAAGAGACATAATCAAGATGAATTATAAATATTTTTTGATGAATTATTTATTGAGTCATTTATATTTTAATTATGTATAATTGTTAGTTTGAATTAGATAAGTTTATTTAGTTGATTATTTTATTAATTAAATAGAGTTTGAGCTGGGTTAAGATTAGAATGAAACTAGTATAAATAGATGGTTAGTTCTTTTGTAATTTGGTGTGCTTTTATTGATTAATTAAAACTCAAACTGTTATTTAATCTCTAATAAATCAAATGCCTTCCACCCTATCACGAGTAATCCCATCCGTTAGCCAACATAACATTGACTCGAATTACACACCTGCAAAACAATATAACATACATGCAAAACTTAGCTACACTAGTAAGTTCTAATAGTTTAAGTAAACGCATTTAAACTCGCTGTAAACACTTTATTTCAAAAACAAAACGCCATTGTTGTAAAATCACCAATATTGTATTAAAAATATGTTAACTTCCATTTAAAGTACTATGACTCCAATCCGTCACCCAAAATGACCCGCAACTCCACCCGTAACTTACAACCAACAACCCACAAGTAATCCTTTCCAACGTGACAACCCTCAATGCGTCTTAAATCATCGGCCAATTAACCAAACCTACCCATATCTAGGATATAACAATTAATGGCCTAAAAGACTTGTTTATTGTTAAGTACAATCACATGTCAAAACTCATCCCCCATTACGTACACAATATTTGTAAGTCCCACATCGGTTGAGGAGGAGAATGAAGCCTTCCTTATAAAGGGGTGGAAATTTTCTCTACCAAGACGTGTTTTACCTGGGCGAGCAACTCGTCAGGTGGAAACAAAACTGTGAGTTTTTGGATGGGCAACCCATCAGAGGCAAAAAAGACAATATCTTGGTACGATTTACTTAGGCTGTTAGTATCATAGCCAGGGGCTAGGCCGGTGTGCCAGTGAGAACGCTGGGCTCCCTAAGGGGGTGGAGATGTAAGTCCTGCATCGGTTGAGGAGGAGAACGAAGCCTGCCTTATAAGGGGGTGGAAACCTTCTCTACCAAGACGCGTTTTGCCTGAGCGAGCAACTCGTCAGGTTGAAACAAAACCGTGAGTTCTTGAATGAGCAACCCATTGGGGGCATAACGGACAATATCTTGGCATGGTTTACTTGGGCTGATACAATATTCCTTACAATAGATTCAATTTTAACTTAAACTCATTCTACGACTACATAATAAGACATCATTCGTCACCCGCATAATTAAACATCATACGAAATTCACAATTTTTTTATCTATTAATTCACTTGTCGTTGTCAACAAATTAAACAACATTCAATCTGGAGTTTGCTGCTTTAAGGGAAGTTAATTGATTGAAATTGTTATGCGTTTATGAGAATCATTGGAGGTTTATATGGTCATGTCTATTTTCAGCACCAGAAATCATGTAGCAGATGACTCAATAATGCATTGGTGTGGTAATATAGCTACATTTTTCTGTAACTATAGGATATAAATTAATAGCATGAGTAATATTTATTAACTTTTGTTTCACCTTGATTGTAAGATCAAGGTGAAGTTAATCTTGTGCCAATCAATATAATAAGATAATTAATAATTATGATAAAAAAATTTAGGAGCTCTTTTTGTTCCTATATGTTAAGTCACATTAGGATTCTTTGTGTTCTCCATGATGTTAATTGTTTGGAAACATTTAAAAAAATGCATCGGTATTCATTCACATGGATATTTGCTAATTCTTTGATCTATCATAGCATTAATCATCCTTGGTATAAATGTTGAACACACTTATAAGAGTAGACGGAATGGGCCATGGAGAAGGGAGGACAAGCTTCTCTACACCACCCACATCACCCGTCAACATACTAAAAGGGTGTTGCCTCTTCTCTTTGTGGGATTCTTCACGGGCGTTGGGCCTCTTCCAACCTTGACCCACTTGATTTTTTGGGGCTTTGCCCTTGCCCTTCACCACCCCTTCTTTTTGTGATATGAAGGGCAAAACACCTAAGGTTTACATAACGTCTACGTGGCAAAGCTTTGCTCTCATAACCTTGCATGATTCCATATAGTCTAACGCATGAAAAGCCACCTTAGACATGTTATTTTCTGTAAAAGAGAGCCCACAAGCATGATGTGACACGTGAGCCACACAAGCATACTACGGCAGGTGTGCGTGAAAGGGTTCGTGAAGTAGTACTCATTAGTTCACTCATGCTCATGAGGGATTTATAACATTTAACTTTAAGTTTTTTTATTATAAATTTCACTAAACAGATCTTTCTCTAATAACTTGTTGGTTACACGCCCCACAAAATACTCACTCAAACTCACAACTTGCTTGTATACGTAAATGATCAGATTGTGATAATCAAAAGAAGGGTTATTTTATTGAATGAAATAACACAAATATATATAACCATACATAAACTACATGTGCGAATATAAAAAGGAATAAAATATTATTCTATCCTAAAAACTAGTACTTGATAAACAAGTCAGACGAGACCCGCTCACAACTAGCTACCAAGTCTTCCACAAACTCTAAATAGCATGTGGTTAAATACATTTTCAGCTGCTCTAAATTCGGCTCCTGACCCGCTACCCGTGACCCAATAACGGACCGAACCTGTGACCGAAAACGTGCCGAACCGTGACCCGATAACGTGTCGACCCGTGACCCATTAACGAACCGATTAATCCAACAATTAACGAACCGATTAATCCAAAAATGAGGAGAAGATTCAAGATTTTAAAAGAAGTATGAAATCAGTTTTTGATATGAGCGATCTAGGAAGTTTCACTTATTACCTTGGGATTGAAGTGCACCAATCCAAGGATGGAATTGTGTTAAAGCAGGAGAGGTATGCAAACAAGATCTTAAAGTTGGCAGGGATGACAAAGTGTAATGCAGCAAAGTATCCCATGGAGCACAAATTACAACTTGTAAAAGATGAGAAAGACAAAGACCGAAGAGTCATAGGCTGTCTTTGGTATTTGATTCATACCAGGCCAGATCTTAGGTACGCTGTAGAGCAGGTTCATGCAAACACCAAAAGAGAGTCACCTGTCAAGCAGATTCTTAGATACATTAGAGGTACAGTCGGGTATGGGCTGATGTATCAGAAGGGAGGAAGCTGCAAGGGTACAGTGATAGCAGCCATGGGATGAAATCAGAGGATGGACGAGGAACCACTGGTGTAGCATTTTATTATTCGGGTAATTTGATAACTTGGTCATCACAAAAACAGAATACTGTAGCACTCAGTTCTTGTGAAGCCGAATTTATGGCTGCTTGTCAAGGTCTGTGGTTAAGGAATCTCGTTAGTAATCTGATGGGAAGAAAAGCTGAGAAAGTGAAGAAGCTGCACTGATGAAAAATCCTGTTTTTCAGCAAGCATATTTTCTATACACCAGAAACTCTCTGTTAACCATAAGCAGCAATTGTGCCTGCTGCAACAGTGAATAAAATTCAATCTTTCGACTGATTGATTCATCTTGTCTTTTGCTTTCCATAATACTATCTCACATACCTCTTATTACCAACAATAACTTGTGCCCATTAGCAAAACAAATTTAATACACCTTAAATAAAAATTCTTCTCAACATACCGATTAAAATTTTAACGAAACTGAATTGTTTTTAAATTAAAGCATTTTAGGTCTTGTAAGCGGCTTCTTAATTTTATTTCTCAATATTCTAATACATGATTTTATTTATTTATTTATTTTACTTTTTTGGTATTCTACGTTTACCTTTATTTTCAATTTTAGGTGATTTTTTTTATATTATGCAATATTTTCTATAATTTTTAGTTAAAATCAATCTTATATTTATATTTCATTTTTATTCATTTAATAATTGTTTTGAAATAATAAATATTAGTTGTATTTGAAAATTAAATGAAAGGGTGAGTGAACGAGTGAGACCATAACATAGGTTGTGAGTCTGGATGTTGGAGGACTAAAGTTGGTGTTTGCTGAAGTCAGGGGGTGATAATTAAATGTCAAGTTAAAGTAAAGGGGTCTAAGTGAAACATTTTGAACTATATAACAAGTTGTGTATTGCTTAGAGACTCTAATTCAATTCGTTCATTCTCATTTTTACATTGTGGATCACATGAACAATCTTTGGGCATCTGCATTGGCACGAGAAGAAAATAACAAAGAATTGTCATCCGGGTATAGAGAAAATGCAAGCGGGAGTAAAAGATCAAGGGATGAAAACGAGCAACCTGAAAATACAGAAAAGAAACCGCGGGTAGTTTGGACAAAAGAAATGCATCAAAAGTTCTTAGAAGCCGTCGCGCAGTTGGGTGAAGACAGTAAGATAATCCTTCATCTTCATTCGACTCTTTTTTAGTTTTGTAATTCATGTTGCATCAGTTTTTTGTTGTTGGTCATATATAGAAAATATGATGGTGAAAATTTTACACCATAATAGGAATACAGTTGATGATATTTTTTTAGAATTAATTTAATTTCTATTTAATGTGTGTCCAAATTTAATAATGTTTGTTTTGTTGTTTTGGGAGTTAGAGGCTTTTCCAAAGAAGATAGTTGAACTCATGAATGTCCCTGGATTGACAAGAGCAAATGTGGCTAGCCATTTGCAGGTTTGTCATTTTTCATATGATATGATGGAATATAACTAATTAAGCATGCATGCATGCATGCTTCATAATGATTACTTATACTATGCAATTAAAATGAATAAAATATTCAATTAGTTACTTCTAACCATGGGGACATCGGTCCATAAGCAAAATGTTGGGAGATCAAATCCTGCAAAGTGCACGTACCGGTGGATTTATTTTAGAAAATGTAGGAATTGTTTTTTCGAAAAACAAGCATGCATGCTTCATTATGATTAGTTCCACTATGCATTTAAAACGAATAAATATTTAATTAATTATCAAGATTATTTTACCAATCTTGAAATATATCACATTTAATAGTCATTAAAACTTAAAATTTGAAGTAATTGATTACGGAGTGATTAGCATTTTGGAAATGTCACATAAACTCCTAAGCATTGAGGAGAATGGAACCACATAATAACTAAGATAATCATAATACTGTTGCTGTTTCTTAATTTTACATTACTAGATTTTCATATGTTCATTTGACATCATTATTGTTATAAAAATATTGCCTTAAATTTTGCAGAAGCACAGAACGTGTGTGAAACGAGCTCAGGAAGCATTTACAGGTTCTTCGTATGATAACTACGGTTTCAACACACGACAAGACAATTTCCAACAAGCGCATTGGAATCGTTTTCAAATGGGATCAAGAAACACCCACTTTAATTACAATGATTATAATCCAAGATCAAGTTTAATAATGCCTCAAAGTTTATCCCTTTTAAAAACAATCCGCTTGAAACCCGACTTCCATAATTTTAGTGTGTATAATAACGAAACAAGAAACGTTCTTTTAACAAGTACTGAAGACCGCAGGGTGCACCCAAACCCAAACACGAGTTTTGCTGGACTTAGATTTACTCGTGATGGGACACTCGTGTTTGGGCAAAACAGTCATCTATCAAATATGGATTCTATACATTCTCCACCACTTCAGCAATCATCAAGTGTATCACAGGGACTCATGGACGAGTCAGTTAACATGAGCAGTCAACTGTCTTCTTTAGCCGCACTTCTAGTCGTTGATGAACCCATGACTCAACTGCAACCTTCTTTGGCTTTTCAAGCGTTCGATTGGGATGACCAGCTTAAGTTCACATGTGAACAACAACTTGCTGTCAAGACTCCACCACAATCATCACAACAATCATCACAAGGGATCATGGGTGAGACAGTTAGCATCAGCAGTCAACTGTCGTCTTTACTAGCCGCTGATGAACCCATGCCATCCACCATGACTCAGCTGCAACCATCTGCAGCTTCGCTAGCATTCGATTGGGATGAGCAGCTTAAGTTCACTTGCGAACAACAACTGGATGTCATGGCTGCACCACAATCTGCAGCGCTGCAGTTTAACGATAACACTGAACCACCGGCTGTTTCTCCTCAGCAGGCACCATCCGCCAACGCGAATTCTGATTTTTTTAGCGATTTTTCACGGTGCCTTCCTCCAGAACTGTGTGAATTGGAGGCGGTAGGAGATGAGGACGGTGTTGATGCAGCTGCAAATTTGTTTTATGATGATTTACTCTTTGAGAATTCAGATTTGAATGAAATGAAGGAGCATGTAGGCTTAAGGGAGTCATGCATGTAAATAGTAAACTATATATCATGTTTCCAAAACATTTCATATTATTAGTTTTGTGGGTATGAAATGCAAGTCAATAGTCATAGTAGAATAAAACATGAAATTATACTGTGTTTTGAGGTCAAATGTTTTTTTATTAATTTTTTTTGTTTCTCCTTGACTTTCTATGTGTGTAGTCAAACTTTAGGTGTTGTCCAATTTAGTGATTTACCAACGATCAAAGTGTTATATGTCCCAAATAAGTTGCTTGACATTCAAGCAAGTTTTATATGTCCCAATATGTCTTGGTACCTGATTACCATAGTTTTGAAAATAACAGTACTTGTATAATATTTTAAAGAGTTAATTACTGTTTTCGTCCCTGTGGTTTGTCAAAAATCACTATTTCAGTCCATTAGTTTAAAAATTGCGATTTCAGTCCCTGTGATTTCACTTTCGTAACCATTTCAGTCCCTGTGGTTTCACTTTCGTAACCACTTCAATCCTTTTATTCTGTAAGTACAGGGACTGAAATGGTTGGGAGGTGGACTAAAATGGTTAGGAAAGTGAAACCACAGGGACTGAAATCGCAATTTTTAAACTAATGGACCGAAATAGTGATTTTTGACAAACCACAGGGACGAAAACAGTAATTAACTCTATTTTAAAAGAAGTTCCGTTTAAGTTATACACGATTTTTTTTTCTTATATGATACCCTTATCATATATTAACACATCAAATCCCTTCTAAAGTTACATTCCACATAATTAAAAAAATAGAAGCTTATGTAAGTTGTAATGTTAAATAAGTTCTCATCAGTTAATGATTTCAGTATTAATCCATAACATTTTTTATTTTGAAAATTTTTTATGTAATAGAATATAATTCAGAAATTAGCAAAGTTTGTTGTAAATATATAATCCTCGACATATGATACTAGTATGTGTTTTAAAATATTAAACTGAAATACTCTAATGCATTATTTTATTATTAATAAAATATAGTTGACATAGATTATGTGGTCTCTGTGTGTGTGGGTTGGGTGGGTGGGTGCGTGGGGTGGGGGGTTGTTTGTACGGGTAGCGGGTACTCTTTACCTGTGTGAGTGGGGCTGTAAACAAACCGAATGTTCAACGAATAGTTCGTGAACCGTTTAGCGGAAAGTTCGTTTATGTTCGTTCGTTTAATAAATGAACGAACACGACCAAGAAATTATGTTTGTTAAGTTAAACGAACGAACATGAACAGAGACTGCATTCGTTCGTTTGCGTTCGGTAATGCGTTCATTTCTGTTCGCTTAGTTTTAATAATTTGAAACCCTAGTTATCCTGTATGTCTCTCTCAACATCTCTTATTTAACAATTTCAATTTCAGTATGTGTTAAAATTTGACAAACTTCTAAATTTTGTGTTATTCATGTTTTTGATAACAGTGTCAACTGTGTTTGCATAATATTTATTTTTTGATGGACTATTTGTGATAATAAATGCAGATTATATCCTAAAATGAATATATGTCTCTGTGCATCTATTTGTGTTCACTAAAGTTGTTTAAGTTTTTGAGCATTCGTTTGTGTTCATATGCATTTGATTTCATGAATAGTTCATGAACACGTTCATTTCCTTAATCAACGAACACGAACAGAAAGTTTTGTTCGCTAAACGTTCGTGAATAGTTTATGAACATGATCATTCCTTAACAAACGAACACGAACAAGACCTTGTTTGTATTCGTTTACAACTCTATGTGCGAGTTACACTGCCGTCTGCCCACGCGTAGGGGGTGAGGTGGGTGGTTGCCGCATAGGTGATGTGAATGCTCACTTTCAACAGTCGTTTGATTGTTTGAAATTAAAAAAATTGTAATTTTTATTTTAATAAATTATACATTTATACGATTAGAGAATGTTACTAAAATGTTTAATTTTAATTATTAGAAATATGTTAATTTTTATTTTTAGGAATATATTATTTTATGATTTTAGAAATGTATTAATTATTTATGTGTTAATTTATTTGTAATAAGAAAAGAAAAAACAAAGAAAATAGAAAGGTTTAAGTTGCGACGCTAATAAATGTAGTCTAACGCAGTAAATTTTCTAAGTGACCTGACACAATGAAATTGACGGGACTTAGATAAAAAGGCAAAGTCCCAATTCATCTTTATGAACAAGATGAACTTTTTTTTCCTTGTAAAGCAAATATTAACGGGTCAACCCGACCCGTGTATTTTCGGTTCATCTTGTATCTTCATCCTTCAAAGAACTCCCTTACCAAAACTCTCACCTGTACTGAAATTGCAAAATTCAACAATGAAACTGATAACTGTAAAACTGATAGTAAATCCAGATCTAAAACACAGTTTCGAATTCAACAATGAAACTGAAAAATGAGATCTAAAGCTCTCAATCTGGCTACATGAGGATCGTAATCAAACTGAGCCCTAGCCGATTCAATTTGGCAATCTAACGACGCCGACGATAACGATCGTTTCAACCGCTTGTTATTGTGCTGAATCGAGATATCTTTCAATCGCTCCTCCATCGTTTCAATCTTCGAATCCTCCTCATCAGCAATTCGCATCGGTTCATCATCATCATCGATATTATCCGCTTGTAGTTGTTGTTGTTGTGGCGGTGGTGATTGTGTGGTGTGAGCGAGGAAGAGAGAGAGAGGTGGCGGTGAGCGGCGCGGAGGGAGGCGTAAATAGTTGCAGAGTCGGTGGTGGTGGTTGATGGAAGCTGCTTTGCCATGACGGTTGCGTGCTCTAAAACTGTCACAAGGTTTGTAAATTGTCTCATTCTCCATTTTGATGCTTCTATGTTTAGTGCAAGGAATTGGCAGGGAATCCTATAAATGAATACTCGAGCTCGAGCTTGTCTCAGTTCGAGCCTCTGTATAGCAAGAGGTTGGCTTGTGATTGGTTTTTGAGCTACGACTCAAGTTTGGCTCAGTTATTATTATATGCTTATAATTATATTCATATGTATTTTAATTTTAAATCTTATACGAACATATATATTATTTAGGATCTCTATCATACTTTTATATATAATAATAACTATTAGATAAATATTTTTAACATATCAAAATAAAAGTTATATAGATAAAGGCTCGTTTAGACTTAGGAGTCAACTCGAGCTCAATAAGTGAAGCTTGAGCTAGTGCATAGCTTATTTTAAGGTATGGGCCCTTTATTAAACAAGCTTATGATAGGTTAAGGATTGGGCTCGTTTGTGCTTGGGCTCGGACTTGTTTATTAAACAAGTTTATCATAGGTTTGTGCTTGGGCTTGGACTTGCTTATTATAGGTTTGTACTTGAGCTCAGACTCATTTATTAAACAAGCCTATTGTAGGTTTGTGTTTGGGCTCGGGCTCGTTTATTGAACAAACTTATTATAGGTACGGGCTTAGTTATTAAACATGCTTGTTTTAGGTGCGGACTCGGATTCATGCTTGAGCTCGTTTAAGCTTAGCTCAATTTGAGCTCTTAGCCGCTTGGCACGATGACACCCCTATGTAAAACTACGATCAGAGTTTAGCATACTTAATTTTACACACACAATATAACGTTGGTACATCCTAGAGATGAAATGCTAGAACAGACCCAAAGTAATGTCGGTGCATGCAAAATAAGACTTGTAATTTGTACCTAACGAGTTTTTTTCTTATTACCGGATTTATTAAGAAAAAGCAAATGAAATATGTTCTGATACCGTTATTCTACATGCCTTTTGGTATGTAAGGACTAGCTAGCCTTTTGGTATGTAAGGACGAGCTACACTGGTTAACCGCATTAATACTTGATCAAAGTTTAAGGCTCCTTAGTAATGCTCAAAAAAACACTTTAAGAGCATTGTGAAAGCTCACCTTTTTATTTATTTACAAACTAAAAGAAATTAGAAAACCAGTAATCACACTGATTACATGCTTCCATAACAAGTATTCATTGTGTTAAATTATACAAATATAAATATAAATATGTAAACCAACAATAGAAAGAGAAAAAAACAACCATATACACACCAATCCCATGCAATCAAGAATGAAAAGCATCCCTAAATCTTTCAACTTTCTTCAGATTCTATCATCTTCCTGCTTCTGATCCTGCTTCTACAACTCCCATGGCTGAATCTCCTCTTTGACTTTGACTACTTCCTTGACCTGGGTGCGATAGCAGCCACTGGCGGGACCGCTCCATCGAGATCTCCCTTGAAATCTCAGGACTGTTTGTGGCTATCACAGATAGACGACACACCGGGCAAGTCGATTGCTTTCTTAGCCACAAATCGATACAAGAAAGATGAAAACTATGCCCACATTTTGGCATAATTCTTAGCACTTCTTTCTCTTGGTATTCACCTAAACATATTGTACACCTGGGAATTTTTCACAAAAAAACAAAAAGTAAGCTACCTGTAAAATGTCACTTTTTATGGTTCTAACATCTAAATGTCGCTTACTGGGCATCTTTCATGGAACCGAAGGCTTCACGGTCAAATTTCATAGTGGGAATGGCTGCAACCATAGCTGGTTCAAGGCCTGCGACGTGGTGCTCTTGCTGTCATAGTGTTTCCAAATGGTTAGGTTAGAATTAAATTTTAATAACACAGAAACACATTTACAAACATACGTCAACAATATAGGTATGGATAACGGTGTCAAATTGGTAAATACATATATTTTTTTTGTTTGGCAATAGTGTTGGAATGATAGCCCAACGTGTTTTTCACCATAATTTCAAAGCTTGAACCACCTGTTTGTCCATAGTTTCTTTTTATCCACAAATTCAGTAATTTTGTTATACTATTAGAGGGTAAACTCTGTCTTGACTGGAATATGGTCATTTTCACAAGACAAAGTATCTGCAGAAAGATTATCGACTATACAAAAACGTTAACTAGTACTGAATTCTACAAAAAAGTGCATACGACTTCAATGCAGAAAATACGATTAAAAGGGTATCCTTTAGTTTGTGGAACTATATCAGACCACAACAAGGGTGTTTTCTGGAGACTCAAATAGTATGTTGTTCTTCATCGAGGTTCTATGCATCTATACTTCTAGAGTTCATCTTCATTGCACAATTTATTGGAAGCAAAAATCAATTTCAACACAACAAACTAACCAATCTGAAGCAAGAAATCAGTTAGCTCCAATTTTATCAGGTAACAAATTCGGACTCAAATTCAAATAAGTATATAACAACCTTAATAGTTTCAAATGTCCAATGTTATTTGGAGCACATGACATTTGGTGTAGCATATTAAGAAATGTAAAGCACAAATGTTATAGGAGAAGAAAACATACCCTTTCAAGGTCAATCCTTGAGTCAATCTCAAACAATCCGCGTGATTCATAGCGACGAAATCGCCCACAAAAGAGTCTAGCACAGACAAATACAATGAAAGTGGCACTCATTGCAAAGCCTATAACTGTAGTAATCAAATTCATGCTTTTACCAAACATCTAATGACCTTAATTAATCTAAGAAAGGAAAATGAATGAGGAGGCAAACAAATCAAGATTATGACCCCAGATTAACAACAAGTAAAAGAATTAGCAAAACCCTAATTACAAAATGAGATTCGAGACAATTGTTCAATCAACTTCCATTAAAAGATTTTGGAATACCCAACAGAAAGAAAAACCAAAACCCAGAATCCTAATTACAGAGTAGATTAAACAACAAAGAAAACAATTCAAGATTAAGATCCAAGATTAACAGATAATTATGAGGGTTTATGAAAGATTTGAAGAAACCCAACAAAAAGACTTCAACTTCTGACAGATTCAACCAAAAAGATTGAGAATTGACCAAAACCCAGATCAAGATTCATTGAAAAAATGAAGAAAGTTACAGAAGGAGGAGGAGAAAAACTGCCCAAAAGATGGAATCTACTTCTCTTCGGATGGACCAAAGTTAACGAGGGTGAAGGCCATTGATTGATGGAGGTGTAGATGAGAAGAGAGGAAAATTGAGACAATTAATTCTTCTCCTCATTTTCTTCTTGGCTTGCTTCTTTGGACTTGTATCTCATGTGGGTCCCACTTCAATGGCTAAAGCGACCCACTCTAAGAGAGTGATGCCTTGATTTTCTTTATCCAAATTTAGAATTATCTGATCAAAACAAACCTATATGTAGCAAAAAGGGTTATATTATTATGAAGTTAAGAAAAAGAAGGTTTACACTCTATCAGTGAATAAATTCTAAAAAGATCCCCAACAAAAGTGAATCTGTGGCGGCTTTCTTTCTTCCTTTCCATTAATTATTTTCTTTTTAATCTAATAAGAAAAAATATATAACACATTAATTTGTAACTTATTATAAAATGTACCATTTGACCCGACAGTTATTGCTTCAACATTATCAATCACATCTTTAACTATTTTAGAATTATTATTATTATCATTATTAATGACAAAATGTCAATTAGAATATTTCGTTGTTACAGTCCTGACTGAGATGCCGTTAAAAAAGTATTTCATTGTTATATTGGACCATTGATTATAAATAATTTATTTAATATACATTGTTGATGGAGGCAAAGGTGGAGACTTTTATGAGATTCTTGATTCTCTCACTTAATAGTTTATACTCCTGACTCATCTTGATGCCTCCAAGGTTGTTCCCCAACATGTTGAAAGTCCCTTGAGTTTTGAGTATTTATATTTGTATCCTCAAATGTACAAATTTCTTTCACATTTACCTCACTACATTTTCTATATTTGTAAGCTTAGTGTTCATGATTCGGTTTAAGTCCATGAATCCGTCTAAACTGGTTATTAATTTGGTTTCATAGGCGGTCTTTTTCCTATTTTTGGTTCCTTAGTTTTAAAAATTCCAAACCATAGCAAGAGCTTGGGTTAGCCGGTTAGGTACTTAGGTTTATACCAAAAGGCGATCATATAAAACCAAACTCGACCATTAGATGACGCTATACAAATTTTAAAACATTTCAGTTATATCTCGTTTATGTATCTACTGATTATACGAAGGTAGCATTTACTCTTTGCACACCTCTACTTAGGTCCAAAAAATTATTTTTTTAGTAACTTTTTTCTTTACTCGTATAAGGCTATAACCTTGAAGGAAACATCAGAATGTTTTATACACGTTCCATCATTCTAGCTAACAAAGTGAGGAATGTTTGGTTGGTTTATATATATATATATATATATAAAAGAGCTTGAAGTCAGCTCGGTTTGAGCTTTGTTTCTAAAGCATGGCTCATGGGTAGTTTGGCTTGCTCGAGCTTGCCTTGTTTATTATTAATTAATTTAATTACATTAATTACAATTACCATTTTTATTAATTTTACATATAACATAATTTATGTATATATATTTATTAATTAGTTATTTATTATATTTCATAAATACAAATTATATTTATATAAATACATATTTAATATATTAAATAAAAATGAAATAGATAATAGCTTTGGCTTGCGGAGCCGGCTCGGGCTTGATAAATGAAGTTTGGGCCCGAGCTTGTCTACTAAACAAGCTTATTCTAGGCTCGGATTCGAGCTCGTTTAAGTACTGCTCGTTTGGAGCCGCTAGTAAGTAGCTCCGCTTGTTTACACCTCTAGCTTCGATTTTACGAATAAAGTTACTACGCCAAAGAATTGTGTGAAATATAGGTTCATATAAAGTTGTTTAGAGTTAAATCAGAGATTTGTGTTGTATTAGAAGTTGTGATTAGGGTTACATTAGATGTGGTTTATATAGATCACAATGTTACGCTTCTAATCTATACTAACACAATATTATATTTTGTCTAATACTCCCCCGCAATCTAAGCACGCGGGAGCGACTTTGTTTGAAAACTTAAAAACATAAAAAAGAAAGATAGTTGGTCTTCATTCTTTTCCTCCCTGCTTTCGCTTTATTCTTCAGCAACACCTTGTTCTCCCGCAACAATTCTTAGACAACAACACTTTTGTGTAGTGTTTTTCTTTTCAACTGTTTTTTTTTTCAACCGATGATTTTAATAGGGAATTGTTTCCCTCTGTCGTCTTCTCCCCTATCAAGATCTCTTTGTTTTGTTTTTTAACTGTTTTCTTCTTTTTCTCTTTTCAACCAACAATTTTAATAGGGAATTGTTTTCCCCTGTTGTCTTCTCCACTATCAAGACCTCTTTGTTTTTTTTTTGAGGTGTTAGTCGCCGGAAAAAGACCAATGTTTTAATGTGGCTGCGACGACTTAGGGTTTTGATTATTGCAGGTTATTTCTGCAACCCTAAGCGCTGGGTGGTATGGTTGTTTGTAGCAGTAACGACTGCTTGTTTGTATCAGTGGAAACTGACGGAGCTAGGGTTTCATGGTGATGACGGCGGCGACTAGGGTTAGGGTTACCGGTGGCGGCTAGGGTTCTGGTTGTTGTGGCGGTGGTGGTTGTCGGCTTTAGTGTAAAACAATGGTATCTGTGGTGGCGGCTAGGGTTTCGCCATGGGTGGAAGCAATTCCGGTGATGTTGGTGTTGTGATGGTTAAGGGCGGCAGAAGGGTAGAAGAGGAAGATCGTGCACAGTTTTGTGGTGGTGGTAGGGCGGCGGTGGTCGGCCGCCCCACCGGTGGTTGTACTCCAAAGCTCTGATACCAAGTTAAATCAGAGAATTTATGTTGTATTAGAAGTTGTGATTAGGGTTACATTAGTTGTGGTTTATATAGACCACAATGTTACGCTTCTAACCCTATACTAACAGAATATTTTGTCTAATATTTAGTACTTTAGTAGATTTCAAATTTCAAAAACTTGATTCAACTTGTGGCATGCTCAAACATCGATTGTGGACCAGTAGGTCATCAACAAGAAATAAACGAAAAAAGAATAAAGGTTCCCCAAAATTCAAATGTGCCATAAATCAAGTTCTAAACTTGTGATCAAAGATAGAAAATATTCAAAGCAACAACAATTATTATTTTAAATTAAGATTCCTAACCCTAACTCATAATTTTACCTTATGACTTGGCCATTCTGGATTCCACACAAATGGGACCCCAGAATTGATTGGAACCTACTTTAATTGATTGATTTTGGAGGAGTCGTATTTATTCAAATTAATATGATGGAGATGACAAAAAAGCACACGCACATAATAAAATTTAAATACTTAATCCATTGATGTTGGAGGGATCATATAAAAGAAAGTATCAACCCAATTATGTATTAGTCTAATAGTTTCGTTTCTTTTCTTTGTTAAAGAGTTCAATCATGTAAAATGCATGTATGGATGGTTAGAAGAAGTATTTAGAAGTGGATTGATTTGCACTTCAATAAAACAATAACACTACAATTTTATTTCCATGAATGGTGTACCAGATCCTCTCATTTTTTTGTTAGTCCTTAAAACATTTATACAATTTATATACTTTTTGTGCGGTGTAAAAAACAAGACCAATGCAGCCCAAGTTGTATGCTTCTCAGTTGCATTCAGACACCACTTGGATTTGACTTTCACGTAGAGTGTGTTCGGTTTGGTTCGGCTCAATTCGGTTATTAGCTTCAATCAAAACTGAAGTCATTGCTTAATCTATTATATTAACCAATCAATTTTCGGTTAAATTAACTTGGTCTATTCGGTTTGGTTAATTTTTGTTAATACCGAAAGCCATACTTGAGTTAAAAGTTTTGCTTCGAACGTATAAATACTTGAAATAAAAGTATAAATATATGAAATACATGAAATGAAGTTACAAAATATAAAATACACTAGAATACGATGGTTCATTTGCGATTGGCAATTCTTACCCCCTTTTTCTTTAGTTTTTTTTCCTGATTTTTCATAAATATTAATACTATTAGTTATTTATTGTTACCGTAGCGAGTAAAACATATCATCATCGTATAAACCAACATGGCAATTAATTAATGTTACTTGATATAATCACTAGGTTACCAACTATGAGCTCTAATTTACCATGTCTATCTCATCTTAAGATTATTAATAAACAAAGGCACTAATTAGATAAAACATTTTTACTAGATGTATTGGTTTTCCTTCTTAATTGGTGTATAGGATTATTGTCTAGTGGAGATAGATATGATAAGGTGGTTCTGTTGGTGGCACGATTATACTCCAGTAGTCTATCAGTGATCTAAATTTACCGTTAAAACAATATATAACTTGTTATATATATTTAACGAACCTACTATCCGTAGTTTCACGAGTTGGTTAATCCTTTGAATTTTTTCGTTATATTTGAACATGTACAACTACTAATGTGCCTAATTTGATGTCTGCTTCCTTTTATATTTAGCACACGTTAACCAAAGTTGACGACTTTGACTCTACATGTACACATATTTTCTTACATTTAGTATTTAAAAGTGGGAATTAATGATGCTTAAGTGGGGTTATATATAATTACTAGTAACAACTCTTTGTTTGTGAGCGTATAGATGGAGGATGGCTCCATCACGGTCCGACATGATGCGACCATGCTTACTCCATAAGATTTCAAAGGTGATTTAATGTCTCTTTATTCAAATCAACGGGTCTACTCAATCTAGACAACGGACCATAATGAAACCCATTAACTTAAAATGAGTCAAAATTGGGCTAGCACCGCCTATAACCATAATTATATTTAAACCGACAGGGCTAGCTCAATAGGCTTGTAAGTGTAGGCACGGGCCTAGAGTCACCAAAAGATAACGTCCAAATTTTTAGAAATTATATATATATATATTAGACCAAATAAATAAGTTTATTTCAAAACTAAACAAGTATTTCATTAGAGTAGCCCAAAATAAATATTTATTAGCAAAAAAAGGGCTAGCTGCGAGTCCGTTTTGTATTTGTAATAGTTTGAAATTAATAAAAAAAAAAAGGGATAGCTTCAAGCCCATTTGTATAAATTTGAAACAATTACAAAAAAAGGACTAACTTCTTTTCAAGTAAACTCATAACCCTATTGACCTGTACCTACTCTGACCTATGTTTTGACCCATCGTCCCAACCTACGTTGTTGGCCATTATTACAAATATTTGTGAACAAACAAATTGGTTTTGAAGTAGTCATAAAAAATAGCACATTTGCCGTCCAGATTCTTACATTGATATATATATCTTTAATCACTATTATATACTCACTAACATCTCTTGAATATAGAATAAAAGTAGCTTAAATAAGTAATTGATTAATTAACATATAGGAAAGGTATTATTATGGTTTTTTCTCGTTTTAATACAAAAATATCCGAAAATAGTTTTAGGGAAAGACTCGCTAAACTATTTATTTGATTAAAAATGATTTATATTATACTATTAATCCATTTATTATTAGGTTTTATGAATGCTTTTTTGATGGTTTTCCCTAAGTTATATAAACACATTTTTACTAAAAGGTTTCTAGAAAAATGTAGTAATACAAGCGATTAAATTTGAAATGATCTAGCAAATTCGGCCGGTTCGTGAAATTCGATGGACCAGCTGGTTCGACCAGTAAGTCAGATGTTTGAATATAGTTTGAGATCAGATTGGATATGCGAAGACAAGTAGACAAGAATGCTGCCGGAGTTCGGAGAAGACATGGGAGATGTTTGAATATTATTCGAGATAAGTGAAGGAGACGCATTTCATGACTCATAAGTTCTTAAAGAATTGAATTGAATGAAAGTATTAAATTTTGGGTCTTGGTAACACCCTGAATGAAATTAGGTGACGTGTCACTATTACAAACATGAAGACAATATGCGTATGCTAGAATTTAACGATTGAGTATAGAGACTTGATACAAAAAGAATTTTAGGAAATAAACACATTAATTATCGATTCCTTTTTTATTGTTTAACGATGGTGCATTAAATTTTATACAACTAATACATGAATATCTGTGTTCAAACTTTATTATTACTATAACCATTTGATTTTACTTATTTAATATAAGAACTCAGATTAACATTATAATTATAATTTATAACATTTTAAATGGTTATAGAAATTGTTAAAACAAGGGCTTGGAATTTGTTTTTCATATATTACGAACATCTAACTAGCTTTACTATTCTCACAAAGTAGAAATTTAAGTATTTCTGAAATAATTTTACTAAAATTCAAAAAATTAAAAGTTGCATAAACAATTGGGCTAATCAAAGTTTTTAAAGTGGGCTAAACTACTCCATAGTCCGTACATAAAAAGAAGAGGCCGGAAAGAAACGTTGATCCCGCCGACGACGTTTATCCAGTGAAATTTTAGTTAGTTCTTTCTTAACGACTTAAGAAATATGGGTCGTTATTATATGAAAAAATTTTAACAGAAATTATAACGCCCATTATTATCAATTACCAAACATTCAATCGTGTGACGTCAAGTACCAAAAATTCAATCGTGTTATAGCTAAGTGAAGAACGTGTTACCCGGGTAGTTTTAAAAACTTAGAGAACGAAATTTATATATTATCAGTTATCAGCATACTTGTGCTTCTTCCAGTTGTACCTCACGCATTAGGGCTTTATTGTGCTTCTTACGTCTCTACGCTTGGATTTTCAAATTGTTTTCTTTAGTTGTATTTAAAGGTTGTTTGCTAGGTTGTTTGGCTTCACTTTGAAAAATTCTCTCTCTCTCTCTACCACTGAATATGCTCCACAGTCTGGGCTTTCGTCCGATGCCTACGACGGCCGGATTTGCTCCGATCAGCTGCCTCTGTGTTGTTTCAAGGTAGATTCTTGGTTCCGTCGTGTTGGATTTGTTTTTCTTTTAACGTTATGCCATCGTTAAAGACGATGGCTTACACGCCGACATTTCAGTTTGGACTTTTAAGTTGGGTTTTTATGTTGACATGAAGGATTTGTTGGTGTATGTGTTTTATTTATGTTAATCGGGGTTTCATTATTGTACACCCGATGCCATTGTTCGTCTAAGGTTTTGGTTTAGGTTTACATTTGTTATCGGATATTTTGATGAGACCTTTTGATGATTTTTATTTGCGTTTCTCTTTGGTTTTAGTTTTACGTTATGTTTGGTTGTCGGTTTTAAGGGTCTATGAAGGTTTTACATCTTTTGTGAGTCTTTGTGATGTTAGTTTGTTGGTTCGATAAAGATGACTTAAGGCTCATCTGAGACCATTAGCTATGATGTTACTTTCGACTTGGCTTGGTCACTTAGATAGTAGTCGTATATTGCTTATGAGCTTTGTTTTAAGGCTGCTTTGATGTTCATTATGGCTATTCGAGTTTGCAAAGTAATTTGCATGTTGTAAAGTGGTCCTCTTATGTTGTTGTTAGGTGATGTACCACTCGTCTAGCATAATTGTTTAAAAAAATATTATGTCGCATGGCTGTGCTGATTGTTGATCGTTTGGCTTGATGAAGCTGACCTGTTGGTCTTACGAGAGCCATAACTATGATGTTGGTTAGGATTTGGCTTGGTATTACATATTGCCGCCATCCTATACCTCTAAGGTTTGTTGTTGAAATGTTTTGTTGAGATTTATGGATATTTATGCATACAATCTTAAATTGTTGCCTTATGCACATGTGTTAGCCGTCTCGATTCTCAACACTTTGGCTTTTTTGAACAGTTTTCTGTTTCCATATTAAGAATTTGCAATATACTTGTGTAGTTGCTGGTTGTACGTGACGCATTAGTGCTTTAATGTGCATTATTGTGAATGTTAGTAATATTATTGGTAACAATCAATGTTATAAAGTATATTTTATGTAGTTTTAGTAAGGCATAAATGTACGGTTCCCATCGCAACACGGCGGAGCCTAAGTCGAGTTGTAATAACTTTTAGTAAGGTATGTACTGTTCTCGCAGCATTACGACGGGGCTTAAATTTAGTTGTAATAATTTTTTATCATATTTACCCTTGTGTTATTAACTTTTATTTTAATTTGTTTTAGTTACTCTTTTTGTGTCCCAATAGCCTACAATACATCTTTAGTGACTCTTTCTTATGCACGAGCATAGACCCAGTAACCCGACCTTAGCCGATAGGCGGCTCGCATGGAGAGCGATTGAAGAAGCACCAACTTTGACTCCATCCATACTTAATTCCGGAGAGTATCTTTTTAGAAGATTATCATCTATTTTCTAACTAATTTGTAGGGATCTTATTTATAATCTTTTGGAGACATTTTGTTATTGGAGATTAAACATTGTAATCAAGTGTTTTGGAGAACTCGAGACAACCGAATGGCCATAACTATTCGCTTCCATGCCTTTGAATAATCTCGACATTCTTGAGCCATTTGTGCGCGCTTCGGTTAGCAAAAGTCTCATATGTACTATTAGAGGAAAAAGTGTACTAAACAATTTTCCATGAATAGTTGGAAATTAAGCAGCCAAAGAATAGTATTTTTTTAAACTAATTGATTTGTTCCCACAACGGCAAGCATCAAACAAATTGAAGTGGTGAAAATTTAACGTGTTCGATTTGTCCATCTAATCCAAATAAAATAAATACTTTTGGAGTTTTCCTTTGTGATAATCTTGTTAATTATATAATAGATTATTTATAGGGTGTTTAGATGGTAAAAATCAAAAGATTTTGTTTTTATTATATGCTACTTGTTGATAGGAATATAAAATAAGCCAATTATTTAAGTGAATTCTGATCATGTCATAATTGGAAGCACACAAAACTCAACTTTATATATAAGATCCAAGGATGATACAATAGCCCAACTAAAGTACTTTTGTGAAAAGATCCATTTTATCCTTTTTAGAATATATTAAACTTTTGAATTCAAATATGTTTCTTTTTACGAACCAGTCTAAAATACTAACTCTTTAACTACACTTTCGAATTTCGATGTTGCATATTTGGTTATTAATACTGAAGAAACACTAGACCAAAAGGTATCCGGAGATATTTGGGTTATGATTCAAAGTCTCTGCATAAAAGGTTATTAATACAAAATTATTACCCTCATAATAAATCAACTTAAGACATAACCTCGCCATAAGCTTAATGTATCATATCGATATATTCATATATAGTACGGTTACATGTTTAATCTACTACAATAAACGATCTGGGATCTACTAACCATAATCTAAATGATGGTTGGTTCTTTGGCGTAACCATAATCTAAATAGTGGTATATCCAAACAATAAATACAAATCCTTTTGTTTTAGCTTGCATAGATTTATCAAAGAGTTTGTTTATCTCCTGCGGTACGTTCACGACCTCTTTGTTATAAGTGATATTCTAGTCACTATCAATATTCAATCATGATTATTGGCATACTCAACCGGTGGTATATATAGTTTGCTATATTTTTTAACATTTACTTTGATATTCTATTGATATACTTTGGACGTTAAACCAATAACAAACGACAACGTTAATAAGACATATTATCAATAAAAAAATTCTTACGGGCATACCTACATTCAAAGAAAGCCCCTCATGAGAAAAAAAAAGTTGAAGGCAAAAATTCCGATCGTCCCCATATAAGAAGCATGGTTAAGCTCTCCCCCCCCCCCAAACACGCCCATAAAAAATCATGCTTCCGTCACTGACGCTTCTAGCTCTGCTGATTAGATTGACGAAATTTATCTAGCTAGTTTTTCTATAAAGTAAAAAAGATTTGAGGTGGAGTGATAAAAATCAAAAAGAGCTAGTCTTTCTCAAGATTTGCAACGTGTAATATGTCATATTCATACATACCTCTTGTTATGAAAATACAAACGTTAGGAAACAAAAACTCACACTTCCACCCTAGAGGAATGATTTCTCAAGGAATCTAATGGCCGCATTCGAATGAAACCAACCCTCGAGGACTATATTATTTCCAAATTGCCATTCATTAACAAATTTTAAAATAATAATACATACAACGTAGAGTTGTAGACTTCATGTTCCCTATTTAATTAGTGACGAGTTTTGGTGTTGAAATTCCATGAAGGGTACGTATTTTGGAAAAGGAAGTAGAAACAACACAAGAGACAACATGGAAATAAAGAAAGGCTTAACGCCGGATTTAAAAATTACGACTCAGCGTTGCGATTCCGTTAAATCATTTATAAGCCGACAAACCAAGACCGCCTGTTATTTGTTGGCTTCTTTTTTACTTTTTTCTTTTGGTTTAAAAATATGACTGGCTTCGCTTGCTCTTTCAAGTGAAGTACACTTAATTTGGTAAAGGTAAAAACCTTTAAATACTTAGATTTAAAAAAAACTAGTCATTTTTCCTATCTGATATGCTTTTGTATTTCTTTTGTTAGTATAATATAACTTCCAATCAATAACCAAATTAAGTAATAATCATGAGATCCATATGATTAATTAACTAATATCTATTGTTTTAAATGTGATACACATATGACTTCTGAAAGCTATGTTAATTTTGAAATAAGATTTGGCTCCATTTTAAGACAATTTGAATTGAAATAGAAAAGTGTCTGATGGTAGTTATTTGGCCCTCTAACTTAAATTCGAAATTTTACCTACATTTGGGTAAAAATTTGTTTCACGAAATTCTATATGAATTTCACACTTGTTTTTGCAGATTGATAAATTGAATGAATTATCAAATTGTTCCAATCTGAAAATGATTCACGACTCTTAGATTAATCAAGTTTGATTCTAATTCTCCAATAGTGGATGTGGGTGTGGCCACTATGCCACATTAGAATATTCTAGCCAAGTCGATTCACGCCCTCCCCTTTGTCCCTTTAGTTGTGGTTACAACCACGTCTACCTCTCCATGCCTCACGCGATGTTCTCTCCCCTACCACACCCAAAAGTTGCGAAAGTGATTTCACATCGTTGATGAGTCGGATGTTAGCCACACCCAAAGCGTGGACCACAACAGGTGGTCTGAATAAATACTATAGAACACTTATTTGATGTGTTTGGTTGTTAAATTTGAACCTCACAATTTTACGAATTGCATACTACTGAAGTTGGTTTAATATTGAAACTTTATCTAAGACAAAAGTGTAGAGTATCCAAGTAACTTAACCTTATTATTTAGAAAATCTTGATGATTAGGGTCAAAGGGGTAGTAATTTTGTGGAAAAGAGTAAACTTTATACCCACCCAATCATCTAGTGCCATGTCAATTCCTCTCTCAAACTCATCTCTTGCCTTAAAAAAAATAAAGGGTGGTCATCACTCGTGGGTAGAGATAAACTATTTTTTATATTTTTCTATAAACTATTAATTAATAAATGAAACATATTTTTAACAAAATAAAAGTACAATAAATTAAAAAAACATTACATTAAATTAAAAATAATTAAAATTACATTACTGAATTAAACTAACTAAAATTATTACTCTTCGTCAGATTCTACCAATAGGTGAGGCAAATCTATTCTTCCGAGTTGCTCAACGAGATTATGTTTTAGTCTCCAATGCGTATTGTCATTCATAAGCTCGTTTAACAAACTGTCATCGAGATCGGGCTAGACTGGAGGATCCCGAATGTGTACCGGTGCTATCGTGTTTCCGTCGTCTTTTAAAATCATGTTATGTAAAATAATACACGTATCACCACGTACCTAATTTTTTTCACACTCCTAGCACGCGTTGGCCGATTCATTATACTTCATTTTGACTTCAAAACACCAAAACTCTGTTCCACGTCTTTTCTTGCCTCCTCGTGTTGCTTCTTAAAACTTCTTTTCGTCTAGTAGGTGAGGATATGAAAATGATTTGACAAACACGGACCTTGTAGGAGGGTAGATTCCATCCACGAGATAGTAACCATGGTTGTATATGTGGTTGTTAACGTAAAATGGACATTTTACGCAGTTCTGTTTCGTTCAGTAAGAAATAATGGAAATTGCTGAAGCACATTGTTGACGTTTAGTCCACCTGGATGACCGCAAAAAGCATGCCAAACCCACAAATCTTGAGATGCCACCGCTTTGAGCATCACTGTCGGGTAATGGTGATCTCCTCTCATATATTGGCGCCAAAACTCTGTGGGACAAATTCTCCAAACGAAATGGGTGCAATCAAGGCTACCCACCATACCCGGAAGTTGATGTTTATTCTCATGAGCTGGTACAAAAGCGTCATGTCGTGGCTTGTTGGCCTATGTAAGAACTCGGGAGCGTATATTTTACATACCGTTTCGCATAAATATTCTAGACACTCGCGAGAAGTCCTTTCGGCCATATGTAAATACTCGTCGTTCTCGTCTGGGGGGTTACCGGTGAAGTTGTTTAATAGCCGATATAACTTTTTGCAACGGTGTAAAACCCTTATTCATTCTCGCATCTACACCCTCTTAAAACACGGATTATTCGCTTCCACGTCGCTCGCAATTTTTAGAAACAAACGTTTCGACATACGGAACCTATGACAAAAAATATCTTTGTGGTATTTCGAGTCCTCGACAAAATAATCCGCCATAAGGGTTTCGTGGCCACTCTCGCGGTCACGATGAACAAAACGTTTCTTGCTAGATGTGCCTGTGTCTTATAGTTCGGCTTGCTCGATGAGATTTTAGGAAAAAAATTATGTTACTATCGGTTAAAGCTAACTCGTCGTCACTACTATCGGGTAGAAAAAACATTGGTATTTCTTCCACCATTTAAAATAAAATAGAGGTAGAGATTTAGTTTTGGAGAAATGAAGAAATGGGTTGATGTGAATTTATTTAAAATGGGTTGAGTTTATATAGTTTAAGTATATTAAAAAAAAACTTTTTCTAATTATAAACGGCTATATAGCCGTTACCCCATAAATTAAAACGGTCAAAAGAGGGCAACTTTCATATTTTGCATGCAGGGACTTCTCACCGAATTACACTCACTCTACGCGGCAAAGAGGAGCGGCGGCGGTGTTCCCTGTGTGGTGAAGGGGTGCACCGCGCTCTTTGCCGCACCCGCCACGTTCACCCTTACGAACTCTTATTTACGTCTTTGGGTTGTAGGTAATATTCACAAACTATTGACAAAATATGTAACTGTTTTGTCACTGTTATAAACACTTTAGATGGTTAATTACGAATAAGATGCATTAATTAGATATTATATTTTTAGGAAAATATAAGAGTATTCAATTTGGGTATATACCTAGTTGTTGGGAGCCAAGCCAAAATGCTTGGTGCAAGAGGATATAAAAAATGAATTGCAAGTAGGAAACAGAAAAAAATGCAAATAATGGAGGAATATCCATATATTACAAACACCAATGGTGCAGCATTATATATAGTCCTACACATGCAACCATGAAACTACTTCCCCCCCCCCCCCTCCTCTCCAAAAACACCATTTAACAATCAGTGACACAAGTTATCTTCTTCTTTTTTTGTTTAAATTTTATATAATGACCATTCCAGCATCCGAAACTACGAAAAGTGCAACCACCACCACAAATACCATGAAAAGTATGCGAAAATTCGTTGGGGTCAGACAAAGGCCATCAGGAAGGTGGGTGGCTGAAATCAAAGATTCGTCCCAAAAGGTGAGGTTATGGCTCGGTACTTATGACACCCCCGAAGAAGCGGCTCAAGCCTATGACGAAGCGGCTCGAGCCTTGAGAGGTGAACACACGAGAACCAACTTTGCGCCTATGCTAAATAGTTCATTGTCGGGATCAAATTCAAGACGCGCACTTAGCTTTTCTTCGTTTAAAGTGAGGCTAAGCAAGAACCTACAAAGCATCATGGCACGAACCACTGAAAATAAGTCGTCACCAAAAAGTAGGGTAAGCGATCATTTCACTTTCGCGAGTATATTCAACTTCAAAGGGAATTACCAATATCAAAACCAAAACAACGTTGCTAGCGACATGGAAAAAATAGTACAACCTAGTGTGATTGTGCCATCACAAACGTTGTCGGATTATGAAGTTGCTACAACTTATAATTCATCATGGGACAACTCAAGTGTGTCGGATTGTAGCAATGATTGGATGGGGTTTTCTACAACACAACACGGTTTGGATTCAGATGGGTCAGATATCGGTGAAGGTAGTTATTTTGGAGACCATATGATTGGAGGGTGGATAAGTAGCCCCGACACTAGTGAGGGTGGTTCCAAGAGTAAAAGGTTTAAGGTTTCATCATCGGTTTTGGTTCCTCCAAAGTTCAATGATCCGGTCAACGAGTCGCCTTTTCCATGGTGAGGTCGAGTTTGAAATGAACCCAATGGAAGTTTACAAGAAGCTCTAAAAGGGTTTCTCTTGTTTTAGCCTCATTTATGTTACACGTTATCATTGTCTATGTAAAAAAGTTCAAAATACAATTATGTTTTTTACCTTATGATAATATAAACCAAATATCTTAGTTTACTTTTTCAAAATTTTTAGCTAAAATACATATTGTGAATGGTTATAATATATAGAATTATATATTGTTACGTAAAGGTGACCACATAAACTTTGTGAATAAATATTATTGCTCTCACGTCACCTTTTAAACATCACATTTTTTAAAGGGACTCCAATAATGTATTGTTCATATAGGTTAACTTTTAACCGGGTCCATCAATATTACATAATTTCAAAACAAAGATATAATTTTATAATAATTTGAATGTGTAACAATGTAACATAACATTGCTTTGGAAATTTTTTTGTCTTCGTTAATGTATAGCCGATAATCAACACTGATGTTAATTCACAACTTCAATTTACATAGCAACTATGAAAATTTATATAGCACGTTATATTACATTACCAAAAATAATGAAAAAGGTAAATGACGTCATTCTCTCTGTATATATATAAACACAAAAAAACTAAACCGTTAGGTAGCTTTGATGACATGTATGCTTGTGTTTCGGTCATTTGTACATTACTATTCATAACTCGGTTTTGAGTAAAATTTATATGTAAACGTAGATAAAAATAAGCATGTCGCAACGGTTTAATCGAA
The DNA here is from genome assembly GCA_947069175.1 of Scalesia atractyloides. NCBI lineage: Eukaryota > Viridiplantae > Streptophyta > Magnoliopsida > Asterales > Asteraceae > Scalesia > Scalesia atractyloides. Next base: position 738,452 of record CAMTDV010000008.1, on the reverse strand, counting down.
AATTTATAAAACAAAATATACATAAAAGTAATTAATTATACACATATCTATTTGGGCTTCTAAGTTTCAAGTAATCCAATCAGTTTAAGGTTTTACTCGGGAAAATTTAAGCCAGTTAGTTTTGTTTAGAAACAAAAGTTTATGTTTCAAAGGTCCATTTTTACTAGTCGCATATGACATCTGAATCTGGAGGGTTGCCCTGAGTAGTATCTTTTAACACCTTCGTTGGTTTAATGCACTTTTGCAATATAAAAAAAAGTTATTATAATTGAGGAATAAGTAACTTAAAAATTTACAAGTCTGATAAAACAATATAACATAGGAGAACTAGAACTCGTATAATATTTGTATTGCAGGGGTGGATTTACTGAGGGCCCAAGGGGAAAGGCCCCTGCTGACCATTATAACTTTTCGTAAAAATGCCCAATTAAGTTTAGCCCGCTTCGAAAAAATTGTGATAGGCCCCTTTAGTCTTTACCAAACCCAACTGCCAAAGGAAATTTCATAAATTATTCCCTTTAGGCTCCATCTACGGCTCTTATTTTCTCACTTGAGTAGTGACGGATCTAGAAAATCTTCGTAAGGGTAATGTTTTATAAAAAAAGGGTAATGTTTTATAAAAAAAGGGTAACGAAATCGAAAAATGTCAAACGTTTCAAAAATTTACACTACCGTCAGAGTGCCAAGGGGTAGCGGAGGCTACCCTTTACCCTAAGGTAGGTCCGCCCTGCACTTGAGTTGCCTATCTTATATTGGCTTAATTTTCATTTCATACATCTGGATTGTTGTATTAAATCTACATAAGAACACGAATAATCATTTTTGGAAATGTAAGTGAATCGCATTGGTGTATACCTCAATGAAGTGCATTTCATCTATCATTTCTAATTGGGTTTTTAAGAATCACTTACATGTACTAGGTCTTGTGTTATGATTGCCCATTTTGTTAGAGGTGTTAAGAGTTTTGGGTTGGGTAACAAGTAAAACAAGTTGGGGTCAAAAAAGGGTAGTTTTTTTTTCTAGAATAATTGTATTTATTCTTGCACGAATGCATATTTATACTTTTTATACAGTTTAATATGATTTTGACACGATGTAAATAGACATGACCTATTTTTTTTGCAACCATTGACAAAAATATATGGATCCGGGTCCTATGCTAGTTTTTTCATCAATGTGTTGATGCCAGGGTCTTAAACGGCACCTACGCTTCTTTTCGCCGCTAGTAAATTTATCACACTTTATCTCTTATCTCCACACGAAGGTTTAGGTTAATTAGCATTATTCTCGCTACCCATTGGTCTCCGTTAGGGAGTGAAAAGACTTATCTGTGTTTTTTAGTTTCAGGCTACTTGTTGGTTCGATTTTGTTGTGCTCAATTTTTTACTATTTATTACTTTTATAATGAAAGTGTAAAATACAATATTTCTTAACGCGTGTAATTATTTTAATAACATAGGGTTTACTTCATGCGTGATTTTCGATTTTGTTCATGCATGATTATGTTAACGCGTGATTTCTTATTTTGTTTACACGTGATTATGTGTTTTTGTTCATTCGTGATTAGAGTTTGATTTTTTATGACATGCATGATTTAATATCGTACGCATCACACGTCAAACAATATTGTATGTTAAATCCCTAGTTATATAATCATATATACACACCCATAAATAATGTTTATTACTTAGTTTTATATTATAGTTAAGGAATATTGGATTTTAAATCCCAACTATTCGCCATTGGCCGCCAACAGTACCAACTTAAAAAATAATCACTAGCAGTCTCACTATTAACATACTGACCTCCAATGGACCCTGACTGATAGAACCCTAACGCCGCTAGTCTCCGATCGCCGGAAAAACGTTTTTAGCCGGAAAACTCAATGATTTCGACCCAAACCTCTTTGTAACCTTTTACGGACCTTGAGAAACCTTTTCCTAGTAAAAGCCCTAATTTTGAAGTCGTTGGAAAATTCCTTTTATCACCGGAAAACTTTTTTTTTTTGCCGGAAATTCAACATTTTTTCGGAAAATTTAACATTTTCGTCCAAAACCTCTTTGTAACCTAAGATATAACCTTTACAAACCTTTTTCTAGCCAAAAACCGTTTTCCGCCGACTTGAGACTAACGACGTTAGGGTTTTGTTAGTCGTGGTCCATAGGTGGCCAATATGTCGATAGTTGGAACTGCCAGTAGTTATTTTTTAAGTTGGAACTGTTGGCGGGCAACGATGAATAGTTCAGATTATTAAAATCTAATATATATATATATATATATATATATATATTGTTATATAGTTATATATTAGGTTATATTATATAAGTAATTAACATGTTCATTTAGGAACACAAATCTAATAGTGCATTATGAATGAAACTAAGAACCAAGTCCATTTAGTGAATAAGATTCATCTTAGGCTTCATTTTTGCTTAAACTTAGTTCAAATTACCTCAGATTGTTTAAAAGTACTAGACAATTAATCCTTTTGGGCTAGTCTCTGACTCACAAGGTTTAGTATTGAACTTAGGTTATGCGAACCCATTTCCGATTGTAGTAAAAGAAAAAACTAAAAAATAGGTAGAAGGTGATTATTTGTAACTTGATTTAATTTATAGGGGCCAATTGTGAACATTTTGATTAAAAGTAGTGTTCGTCAGAGTGCACGACTTTCAGCCGACTGCAGACACCGTCACCCAAAATCCAAAGTCCCTAAAAACTCGCATACGAATTTAAACCCACGCACCATTAATATTCTTGAATCATCACCCTTTTTTAACTTAAACAATTAAATCTATTCTAGACATTTACCTTGTTTGGACTTAAAAAATGCGTGTTTATGTCTTTACGATATTTTTTATTATTTATTTTTTAACGAAAATTTAGATCACTGACGGACCACTAGAGTATCATTGTGTCACCATCGAAACACCCGATCATATCAATTTCCACTTAGGCATAATGCCTATACACCAATTCAGGAGGAAATCCACTAAATAAAAGAAAACCCGAATGTAGGAAACCGATCCAAAACCTATTGATCCCAAAGCATTGTCTTTATTTTTTAAAATCAAATTAGTAAATTCTAACCATAAAATGATTTGTAAATGAACCTTATATTGAATTGATATGTGTTTACTATTTAAAAAAACATAACATACATATATATATATATATATATATATATATATATCAGATTCTTTTTTAAATCACGTGCCCTCGAAATCACGGGTCTTGTGTAGAGGTCCTCCCCACACACCAATAAAATATATGTGTTCAAATTAACGCGTCGCTCTACGCGGCCATGGAAATGTTTACCCGTCGCGCTACGCAACTGGGGTATTTTACGCGGCAAAATTGTTGTAGCTGCTGGATTCCTGCTGAAAACATATATAAACATCATTATCATGCACAAATTAACCTAGTTACGAACCAGTAGCAACTTGGGTGAATATTGGACATCTTTTGAAGCGTTTTTACAAGCTTGAAGCAACCGTTTGAAGTTTGGAAGCTTAGGAAATCATCTGGGTCGTTGTCATACTATTCAGGTGTCTTTATTCTTCGTTTCTTACTTTGATTATGTTTCTAGTTATTAAAGATACTTCTTTTATGATTTGTTTGATGATTATGATTTGCTAGACCTTTTATACTACCTAGATTGGATGATTAGTCTGTAAAGTTTTGATTTTATTATAGATATTTAGTTATTTATGGAGTATTTGCGAAAATAGTCGACTCGGTTATTGTTTTGCTTAAAAGTGTTTCAATATTGTTTATTGCTTCGTGTGAGTTTTGGTAGATGTCTTTCACATAATAGATTCATGCTAGATTATGATATAATTTTGTAATCTTTAAGGTTAGTTGGCTAATACACCTTAGAAACGGTAATCGGTAATTAAATAAGTTTAAGTGTTATACTAATCTCAATAGTTGTGAGGTGCGAGTTTATTGTTAGGTCTAAGTCATTAAATTGCTAGGTAAGAGCTTCGTGAGGAGTTTGAACTAGTTGCCCTAGTGACTGTTGTCTAGCAAGTCAAATTGAGAACCTGAGTCTATCCTAGGTTTATAGCCTGTGAGGGAGTAACTCGAATTAGGGTACTTTCGTAAACCATTTAGATAGCCTGTGAGGGAGTCTAGACCAACCGGTGTTCGTAACAGCCTCTGGAGTGCCATAAGTGTCTTCCTGAGAAGAGTCAGGGGGTGTTGTTTTGTATTTCGACAGGTTTAGTATTAGAAGATCTCGGTTCCATAATAAATAATATCCTAGTAATATCATTACTATTGCAAACCAGGATTCCAGTATAGGTAGTTGTTTCCACCATCTGAGTAAAACCCGAGTTTAGTTCGTGCTTAGTTAATTTAGTTAGTAAATTTTAATTAATTTGCAATTCTCCCCCCAACAAATATAAAAATGGTTAGTGTCTTATCGGTGTTAGCGTAGATAGAGTCATTAGCATAGTTAAATAGAGTCTTGTGGGTTCGATATCCGGACTTACTTAGCTTTACTAGAGTCGATCGGTTCACTTGCCGGTTAGTAGTTTAATCGAGTTTAGAGAGTCTAAAGTATTACTTTGTGTCTAGATTATGTTAATTTTAGTTTGTTTTTATTAAACTACTTTTAGCACATCAACGCTCATAGAACAAACTCCGCAAAAGTAACGTGGCTACTACTATTAGCATACAATCAGAGAAGCTTTGGCTAGTGATGAAATTAAATGTCGTAATAAACAATATAGTCGTTAATATAAAGAAGTATGAGAATGTAACACCCTGTAAAATCATGTCCAATAGTATAGTGACACGTGTTGTATTTTAAATATAGTCTATTAAAGACCAATAAGGACTAAAGGCGTCAACATGCTCAAATCGAGCCTCTGAGTGATGGTCCGATGTTAACATGCATAAATAACAGCCTCTGAATGACTGATATGTCAATATGCTTAAATCATTAGCCTCTAAGTGACTAATATGTCAACATGCTTGAAATTTGGCCTCTGAGTGACTGATATGTCAACATACCTAGCCTCTGAGTGACATCGGAGTCAACATGCTTATAATAAGCCACTGAGTGATCCTTTGCGAAGTCCTACTCATACGTGCCATTTGTTGGACGAGAGGGTTCAATTTTGTAAATATGTGAAAGTTGGATATTGGAGGGATTAAAAGTGTCAACATGTTAATTCTTACCTCTGAGTGACCTTTTAACGAACCAAGAACTCGACAATGTCCGGGCATAATCCCGGGCATGCCAAGTATTGTCTACGGAGGGCTAAAAGTGCCAAAAAGGTGTTTAAAAAGTTTTTTAGAAGCTTTATTAAGTTGAGGGACTAAAATTGTAAAAGTTTTAAACTGATTACGGGGCGGTCGCGTGCCGCGAGAGACCAGGCTTGGGTCTCTCGCGGGGCGCGAGAAGGGGTCTGCAGCAGAAAGTTTTTGCTTGGCCCCCAAACAAAGCTCCAAAACCATTAATTCGAAAACTATGGACTTGTAATCAGCTATGCCACGCTTTGGGACACTTATAAGCTCCCTCTTACACCCCTAAATACCTGGCTTCACCTCCTTTGAGTTCTCCAACTATAAATAGGTGATCAAGTTCACCATTTGAACTTGCACCTTTCTTATTCACATTCTTCTCCCTCCTCTGGAGGTTCCTAGCTAAAAGGAGCATCCAACATAGTTCTTTTGCACCCTAGAAATCACTGGTAAGTGTTCCTTCCTTGTGCATTTTCGTTTATAGGCTTTTATAGGCAAAAGTCAAGCGTTTTACGGAAAACGCTTTGACTTTCGGTTAAGACTATTATGGTCTAGCCATTGTTCGAAATGAACATGACAAAGTGATCGTAATAAGGTAGGTGTTAGTCCCTATAAAGGGCACCTCCTGAAGATCACGTTTACCAATTGATGGGTCAAAGTTAAGTTATTAAAAAGTCAAACATGCCATTTTTCGGAAAAATCGTAAATTGATCTTATATATGTTATGAAACCTGTTTTGACACTTAAACAAGTTGGTAATAATTATTAGAACATGTTCGGCTCGTCAATTTCAGTTCTAGGGTCGGTTCGCAATCGAAAGTCGCGAAGTTTGACTTGTGCTTTGACTTTGGATTCTTACCCGATTTAGATTAATTAGCTACTGATCTAAAGTTGCATTATGATCATAATATAATGTAGCATAATCCTCTGAGGTTATATCACATGATCATAATCAGAATCCAAGTTTATGCGTAAGTTTCATAATTATGCCATCTTTGACCAAAATGCCCCTTTTGCATAAACAAGGTTTTAAATAATAATGAACTTGAAAATGAGTTTCATACTGATGTAATATTATAAGTAGGATTATTTGGGATATTAAACCAAGTTATAAACTGAGTTTTCAAACAGGTCCTTAAACTATGTCGATAAATGACGATTTTAGCCCTTGTGGCTCATAAAATGATTTAATAAATATTTTCAAGATAAATCATTTATCTACTGATATGTTATATTAAATAACATATTTAAAACATTTTAATCTGACCTTAACATCAGTTTTCATAAGCATCGCGTAAAGACATCATTTTACGACATAAGCGTCGTTTCGGCGCATAATATGGTTTTAAACCATATTATTGACCAAGACTTGATACCTACTGATTTTAAAACTTATTTTAAACATATTTACAGTAGGTGCATGTTATAAACTCAGAATCCCAAATAATTTATAAACTATGTGTAAAATGACCAAAATGCTCATTCAGTGCATAATTTGGTCATAAAAGATAAATTACACATATAATTGGTATCCTACTGATTTTATATCATAAATAAACTATTTTTCTAGAATACTTGTGATTATAAACTCAAAATACGTTCAAGTTCCTTTTATACGGTATATAATTACCAAAATGCCCTTATGAGGCATAGTTTCGTTTTAAAACCTTAACGGTCATATAAGTTGATATCCTACTGATATTTTAACTTATTTAAAATATAATGGCATATAGAACTTGTCCATGACTTATCCGGTTACCCATTATCGCTTATAAGCGTACGGTTGATTATACGTAACTAGTTTACAGAATTTAACCAAAATGGGTTTTAACCTTATCATTTTAAATCTCAAAATCCAGAATGTTAATTGTTTACCCATATTATGCAAGTCAAAGTACTTGTCGGGTTTAAACTACATTCTATCCAATCATCGTTTAATCAAGCGTTATATGTCTTGATCATGTACACTACGGTCTAAGTCTATGACTTAAATAAAGACCGTTAGTATTAATTGGTTAGTTTATGCCATAGTCCAGACTAGAGCCTTGCCGGTAAATGCTATCTGCAGTTGGTACTTTTGTATACGGTTGAGTTATTAAAATTTAAAAGAAGACTAACTCAGGTAAATAATCTCGACTTATTTTCCCTATACGGGCTTGGGATACGGTAAACTATTACCGCTTGGTCAGAAATGGGATCAATCGAATGCCGGATTGTGGCTAGTAAATCCGTATATTTTTAATCAGTTTTGTTTGATAACTTAAACATCGGGGGTTAAAATACCATGTCCTGGATATCATCGGCTCATTAGATTAGTTAATGGCCACGACCTTAGCGCGGGGTGTAGGCATACACCTGACAGACGCTCAATGCAAATTACCCAAGACGTTGGGGATAACTCCTCTGTGAGTTCTAAGTGGTGTGTATTTAATAATGTCTCGGTCTCTGTACTGGGACCTGTATGTATGGACACACATGTGAATCTGTTAACAAGGTTACAAAGTAACTTTCTCAAGTTATAAAATATTTTGTGCCATGTGCACTTAAAATCATTTTTAAAATGTTTTTCAAAATGAGTCAGTTGGGTGTATTTACCAGCGAAAGCTGACGTATCGTCCAAAGACTAAACTACAGGTACAATACGAAATAGGCCGGAAGTTGCTCGGTAGTGAATAAGAGGATCTTGCAAATCCTTAGATTTGCCCTAAAGTATGTTTTATATTCTTTTTGTACATTTTATGATCCGCCTGTGGATCTTCTAGTACGAGCTTGTATATTATTTTATATTTCGAACATTCGGTTTGTAATAGTAATTTTACTCCAAGACTTCCATTGTGCCATGTTTAATTGACTATGTTGATTATCAACTGACGTCACGATACTCCCCACATGGACCCACTGGTGTATGGATTTGGGTTGGAAATCTGGGGTGCGACAGAGAAGTAAACTAATAAATTGATAACGTAATCACATAATGTTAATCTATATAAGTATGTATCATGGATTTAAACGAATTCAATAACTGTTTTTTTATTAATCATCAAACGTCTATATACATTTTATTGATCGCCAAACGGTTTATACAGATGGATTCAAAAGATTTGTGACGATCGATGATTAAATATTGAAGGTCATCGGAAAGGAGGGGTTATGTTGACGTTCATGATGGTGGGAGATAAAGAAAAGAAACCTTGCACATCCGTCATGCTCACTTTTCTCATTCATCATCCAAACATTCTAAGACCATACTGTGTGGATGTTGTATAGTGGCGTTCAGTTCTTTCCACGCCGGACACACCACCCCGGCAACGGCGTGGAGGGCGGAGTTGAGGTTGGTGTGAGAGGATTTCCACTGGTGTGGAGGTAAAGAGTGGGTCGATGTGGCATTGACTCATTGGTGTGGCATGTAGCCGTTGGACCCCAACGACACAAATACCGCTGCTTTTCCACCCCAACGTGACGTTGGCTCATTTGTGTGGCATGTAACCGTTGGCTCATTGTTGGGCATAACACGTGGTACCAAACCATTAATTACCAAAAGAACTCCACACTATTCACAAGGTTTGATTATAATATTAGGTATAAGGAATCTATCAGTATTACAAAATATTTAAGTTATCTCTAAAGTTGTAAATATATATCGTACATATAAAAACCCTGATATTTTTATATGTAATTATATATAGTGTTGTTTGGGGGATCATTGATCGAGTTAGGATGTGCGTGTAAGTGGACCAAACACGAGAGGAAATGGGATCATGTAAGCGATCAACCATGAGGTGATCAGCGAGGGAAACAATGAGATGGCTTATGGCGATAACTTGGTCATGGTGGTGGTTCCGAGTGATAACACGAGTCACTACGAGTGGTTGTGGTGTTCAGTGATGATGGTTGCAGGAATGATTCTACCATGCATAGTTTGATAATGATTTAACATGAAAATGTTTTGAAATGTTAAGTAGAAATTTATATATATTTTTGTAAACGAAATGAAAAGTATGGTTTGGAAAGCATGGCATATATCGAATTACAATACAATGTAAGGCTTAAGTGAAGGGATCGTTATGGTTATAGGAAGATTGCCATGTATTGAGTGAATGATCAAGGTTATCGAAAGTTAACTATGTTCAACGGTTGGAGCACATTAAGGGGAGCTCTATAATTCTTGTAGTAGTTATTTGACCTATGAGTTGCTTTGGTTTAACAGATGGTTATGTGTTGAAAGGTCATGTATATTACTATTTGCCTATGTTTGAATGCATGTTTAGCTTTTGGGCAATAGGGTATGCACCTGGTATGATGATTGAACATGCTTTGAAATATCTATCGTAAGTTACCTTGTTTAATCGGTACTTTAGGAAGGTATAATGACCCGAATTGCAGAAGAAAGGGTCTTGCGTGACTAGCGGCATTTGTTTGGCAATTGACAAATGTTAGTCCTTGACATCAGATTGTTTGGTTGAACATCTGGAATTTATTTTTCATTTAGCCAACACTACTTAGTCTTATATTATTAGTTTAGACTTACATTGTAAGATGATTGGTTTGCTTGTGGTTTGATAAGTCATTCGCCCAAAGTTTTAGGGTGTGAATTACAACATTAAAGTTAAAGTTAGCTAGATTTACTTATATCCCTACTCTTTGGTCGTGGTAGCTCTTGTGGTTCCTCAAAATTCAATTCATCCAACTCGTCGTTTAACTTAATAGTAGTATGAGAATCGGACTCGGATGGTTCGCTAGTCGTCGATTTGGATCGTTTTGACGTACTGCCACTTTGTAGATTTGCGTAGAAGCTCCCATGAAGGTATCATCGTAAAAGGATGGCCATGATACATTTTATATTCGTTGTGGGCGGTGGTCATGATGTCCACGTTGCTTGAACCGCTTCTTCTTGTCACACCCTGACCCGCAGCGGAAATGGTAGTCGGAGCATGATTGGGTTTTCATCAAAGCTCATGACATTTACTATAATAAAGTTTCATATTTATTACTTCCAATTAAAAGGATAAATTACAACAAATACGTATACAAACAAGCACAATATGTTTTAAACACAACATTCATGACTTCTTTACTTTTCTTCTAAGGCAATTTCCTATGTGTTCCTTGCTTCAACCTGTCCACCTGTATCATGTGTAAAAATAGGGTTTTGGGTCAACAAAAGTTGGCGAGTGAATCTCATTTAAACATTTGAAAAAAATAGTTATATTGGTTATTTAAATAAATGTGCATAAACCAAATATGAGTATACGCATATGTGAATCTAAGCACAAACCACAAAATATCAATCAATGTACACACAAGCATGACAAATGATGAACAATGAGATCAAGGCTCAATCAAACAGAGCCGATCTAATGAGGCACGCGATGCTCAACTCGTATCCAACGAGGAACTGTCGGGCCTAATGTGAATGATTGCACGCAACTGACAAAAATGTAAACACGCAATACAACAAATAACATTACATAACACGTTAAATCATATAATGGTAGTAGCACAAGTGTTTGAATAAACGAAATATGTAAACGACACATGATACACCTCAAAACGTGAATAAAAGGGGAATTTGTAAGGATTCACTCACAGTGGGTGCGTTTCTTGGAATTGATAACGATGGCGCACGATTTATGATTCAACCGACGAGGGAAAACTAACCTAAATAATCACGTAATACTTTGATAAATAAATAAATTTTTATTTGAAGTTAATATTTTTAATTAATGCTTTTTATTAGATTTTTTTAGATTTATTTTTGTGGTATTTTTACAATTTTTAAACTTTTAAAATCTTGTTTTTAAGTATTTTAAATGATTTTTAATTAATTTTAAACTTTAAAAAAAATGTTTGACCTTGTCAGGTCTGACCGGTTCTGGGTTTTGACCGGTCGGATCGCATGTGTTTTAGGCATCGTGTGAGGTTCGAACTCGTGACCTCCCGTATACGTGCACGCAACGTTACCAGCTGGCTACGTGTCTAACCCTAAATAATCTCTATTAAATTATATATATACTAGTTAGGTTAATTCATAATTTATTTAATTAAAAAGGTTTTAAATATAAACGAACCGCTGCATAGACCCTGACTCTAACTCGCGACCTTAGCTCTGTGTTGCACCCAGCCCTACCAACTGGGCTGGGTGTCTAACCCGGTATAAGCTGAAATTATATTACATTTATATACTCATTGAAAGATGATCTGTATGAGGTTTTAAAAAAATGGTTTTTATTTCAGAAAGTCGGTAACGTGTACGAGTCGAACCCGAGACATGTGCTTTGTGATTGCACATAGTCCACCACTGGACTGTGTGTCTAACCCGTTTAAAACAACAAATTTAATTATACATAAACACTAGAAAAGCTTCATCTTCTTCATGAATTATAACCCAGAACATCAAATCCGACTGTGTTTAATTTTAAACACTTGTTCTAAGTTCTGTACAAATGATTAAAAGGTTTTGAAGGAAAGATCAAAAAAGAATATACCATACGTACACGGCTTTAACTTTTCCGACGAGATTCAGGCAGGGACTGAAGATTCTGGCGACAAAGAACTCGAACAGAGAGTATCCGAGAGTGCTTGAGAGAAAGAAATCGAAGGGAATGGCGAGTTCAATTGAGGTGCAAGGATCGCTATTTATAGAGTAGGCAATGTTCTTGATTGAATTTCCGGTTACATAGGTTTCGGTCAACAATTGAATGCCGCAATGATTGTATAACCGTTTTTTGGAGGTTGTTGACTCGATAATTAAATCTGTTACATAATTTGAAAACGGTTACATCCGTTTCTTGCAGAGATGAATGAATTCATGATAATGATTGCCGACGGTTACAGGACTGCCAAATTTTGAATTTGCAGGTTGAAATTTGAGAGCGTATAACATTTAATTAATTCGGGTTTTAAAACGTAAGGTGCATGTAACTCAGTGGTGTTTTGGTGTGTGAGAGTTTGTTGGGGACCCGGGTTCGAAACCCGGCTGCCCCTATATACATATATATTTTGTTTTGTATTTTTAGTCTTTATTGACTAACATTATTATCATTTATTTATATTTTATTTGTTTCAAATTATTTAATAACCATAAATTAATACTATAAAGTAATAACTCATATTAAATGATGATTAAATACGTAACGAGACTTTAAAATTAAATACTTGGATTATTTGACGAAGCGTGTTTTTGAAAGCCCGTTTTACAATGAATGTTACAGTATCCCCTACTTTTAGAAATTTCGTCCTGAAATTTAAGTAGTAGCTGTAACTGGAAAAAATGCGGTATTTTTCATGCATTGAGTCTTCGCGTTCCCAAGTAAACTCAGGTTCTCGTTTTAACTCCCAACACCTCTGACTCAAATCTGAATATTTCTTAACAGAAAAGAGAGGTGTGATGTTTGGATTTGACGTTTACATAACCAGAGGAGTGTGAAGTTTTGAATCTTGATTGAGTCGGTAACGTTCCTAGTAAGGGTTGGATACCCTGCTATAGGAATCGCTTTTTGATGCCTGAGGTGAGAAGCGTTGATACACAGAGTTGATTGGCTGGGTATGATCTCATGCATAAGAATTTTGAGAAAATTGATGCGTTGAAAAGATTAAGTTATATCACAAGACGAAAATCTTCAACCATGACGATATTAAGATATACACTATCTACATGGAACTTCTCATAACCGCCTGATAATGCTTTTGATAATTTGACAAGAATACTTATATATAGGAAGTACCAGCGGCGCATCCACCATATCCTTGTCAAATTTTCATTGGCTTTGTCAGTAAGTTACAATTAGTTCTATGTGACTCGTCCTAAAATCTATAAAACATAAACAAACACAACAACCAAAGCTTGAGTCTCAAATCTGAGGGATACATGACTGAATAACGACGGTTCCTCTCTCGTGTGTTATGATGAAGTGATCAGTCTATGAAAAAGTGAGACACGACCCAACTTCTTTAAATGATGAGACGAGGTTCGTCGTGATGTACGATGACATAAAATTTTGAATCAATGAATAGAGACATATAATGAAACAACTTGTCATGATATGATATAAACTGCGTTATTGGCACTAAAATTTTGATACATAAATTCCCAATTTGAAACAGGGATATACAAAGATTGGAATTCATATAAAACATTGAGAATAACCGGTTGAAGCAGAGTCTTGTTTCTTGATGATGGAAGGCTAGTTGGGTTGCTCGTTTGCACCATGGTTGACCTCAATTGGATTCGCGTTGATATTGTAGGCTCTTCCTCTCGCTGGTGGAGGTGCTGGGTTCGTTTAATTAGCTGGGTTCGCTTAAGCTTGGGCATTAATGATATTAACCGTCCTAGGCACGTGTTTCTAAAGTGGGTAGGGTCACCACAATTAAAGCAAGCTCGAACATGTGGAACTATGGGGTATTGAGGTTGTTGTTAGGGTTGGATCATGTTTTGGGTAGGGGGTGAAGCTTGGTTTTGGGGAGTGCGACAAGTTTTACTTAGATGGCCATAACGCCCACAATTAGCACACAATCGACAGGGTATGGTCGGTTGGTGGTGATAAAAGTAGGTGTTACATTGAGGGTGAGGACCAATGTAAGGTTTCTTCTTTGGGTATGCAGTGTTGGGTGCTACTTGAGTGATTGAGATAGCTTGGAGGGGTACGGCTTGTGGAGCTGGTTGACTGACAGCAAAATTTTGCCTGTATCGCTTCCTCTTGGTAGTGAATTGAGAAGAGGATTCAGTTTGGGTTGGGTTTGAGGTTTCGGTTGATGTTTTATCTTCTTCTTCTCATCCTTGAAATCCCTATTCCTAATGTGGTTTTCGGTGAGCTCTGTAGCTAGTTCCATTGCTGCTTCCAAAGTTGCAAATGTAGTACTCATCACAGGGTCTTGAATCTTCGAAGAAAGACCCCGAATGTAATGCTTGATCAACCGGTAGATAGAGGTGAAACAATTAGGAACCATTTGAATCAACTCGAGGAACATCTTGTTATAGGTTATGTGATCTCCCTCTTTTTGCTTCAAGAAATAGAATTCATCCTCTAGTTTCTTAATTTTGCTTCTTGGGCAGAAGCGTCTTGTCATGGGTTCTCGAAGTTCTTCCCAAGTTAGGGCTACTGCGGCTTCGGCACCACTTCTGCCTTTTTCGGCATTCCACCAAGTTAATGCTACCCCAAATAGACGGCCAATAGCATAACGAACTTTATGGTCGTTGGGACAATCATAGTTGAGAAAGGTACTCTCCATCTCTTCAAACTGTCGAAGAAGAGCAGTGACTCCCTCAGTACCTTCGTACTTTGGAGGGTCACATGAGTTGAAGTGCTTGTAGGTGCACTTGGTGGTGTTTAGGGGAGGATTAGCAACATTTTGACCCTCTTGATTGATTGGGTGGATGGGATTGACTACAAGGGCCTATTTATAGAGTAGGCAATGTTCTTGATTAAATTTTCGGTTTCATAGGTTTCGGTCAAAAATTGAATGCCACAATGATTGTATAACCGTTTTTTGGAGGTTGTTGACTCGATAATTAAATCTGTTACATAATTTGAAAACAGTTACATCCGTTTCTTGCAGAGATGTATGAATTCATAATGATGATTGCCGACGGTTACAGGACTGCCAAATTTTGAATTTGCAGGTTGAAATTTGAGAGCGTATAACGTTTAATTGATTCGGGTTTTAAAACATAAGGTGCGTGTAACTCAGTGGTGTTTTGGTGTGTGGGTGTTCGTTGGGGACCCCGGGGTTTGAAACCCGGCTGCTCCTATATACATATATATTTTGTTTTGTATTTTTAGACTTTATTAACTAACACTATTATCATTTATTTATATTTTATTACTTTCAAATTATTTAATAACCATAAATTAATACTATAAAGTAATAACTCATATTAAATGATCATTAAATACGTAACGAGACTTTAAAATTAAATACTTGGATTATTTGACGAAGCGGGTTTTTAAAAGCCCATTTTACAACGAATATTACACTTCTTGTGTGATTGTTGACGAGGCTATTGTTTATGTTGTTGAAGTTGTTAATCTTGGTGCGCATTGCGGTCCACTTGCCTGAAAATGAATCGGGTGTACGATATTCGCCACAACCTATTGCAGCGAAAAACTTCTCACATATACGCCTCCAAAAGACGACTATATCTTGGTTGGTTGCTAAAATTTAAAAAAGAATTAGTTGCAAAAAAATAAAAATATATTTCTAAAAACTTATTGGAGAAAAAAATTACAAACAAGCGGATCCTCCGACACGTCAAGCCATGCTTATGACAATGTAAGTTCTTCAGTAGGCGTCCACCTATCAGTCGTTTTAGAAGAAAGGTCGACATTCTCACCCTTCTTACGGTGTCTTCTCGATCGTCCATCTTTTGAGGAAGTAGGTTGGGTTTCAGGTATGTTTTGGGTTCGGGAAAAAATGGTGGTATGGAATAGTATCCAAAAAAACGAGAAGTGGCGTTGTCGGATATGGGGAGGTTGGGGTGGTTGGTGGCATTGGATAATACCCAATTTCACCCGTTCGCGGGTCTCTTTGATATCATTCTTCTTGCTCGTTGTTTGCTAAATTACCCTAAAATAGATTGTTGGGGTCCAACGCATTTTGATTGTTGTGAAACATTGTGTGAGTACGATAAAATTTATAGAGAATAGATATGATTTGAGTAACATAGATAGAATATATATAGCGTGAAATTTTAAAATTAAAAAGTTATTTTTTCTGTAAATATTACCGTTGTCAACGGTAAAGTGAATAGGGACCACCCAATTCGAGCCATTGACGCTCGTTATCATGGACATGCTGGCGGAGTATCAATGGCGGCCCCCTTCGACGCCTAGGAAATGGAGGGGCGCTAACAAAATTGATGTGGTCAGGGACGGTATACCACACCTCTGACTTAATAACGTTATCTGATGTATTTTAATAAATGAATACGGCCATATATGAATTACAAATTTTTTTTGACACGTTTAGTACTTTTAACTCAAGCTGATACAAAAACTTCAAAAGCTTTGTTTTCATAATTTTATTTATCGTTTCTTGATCTCGATTTAATGTCTATATTTTAAATAAGCACTCTAATATAATGCTTGATGTTCTGAAAAAAAGCTAAGCCTTAAATAAAAATGGGTACCACCACCCAAGTGCATTAATGTATAATGCTGCAATTTATATTGCTTGTTAGTACAATATATCTTGCTTGTTACATGTATGAAAAATTTAAGTTAGAAACTTAGAAATACCACATTAAATGAATATATTGTACGTCGTGTCTTTTTTGTTATATACAAATTTATGAATACGTAACAAAGCTAGAGGATGAGACAAGGTGCAACTTTCAAATAGGTATTTTATGGAACAATGAGTGCAATAAAAGTAAATACGGTAATAGTGTTTGTTTATACTTCTTGAGTTACATGAGTAACATCAATAATAACTTTTATCAACTACATAGCACAATATGGTAAGGGTATTTGTTTATGGTTCTTATTAAAATTGTAACAATAATAAATACTTAAATTTAATTAAACAAAACTAGTGAATTACCGATGAGAAATATTTAAAAATGGAGGGTTTAATCCAGCTAGATGAAAGTATAAAAGTATTTAAGCGTCTGTTAGTTTGTGGTTTAAATTTCTTGTAACTATGTACGATAACTGATGATGTGTTTTAAACAGGTGTTAGATTAAACTCTTTTTTTTTCAAAACTGAATAATGTACATTGAAAAAACATTTTGAGGTATATGATTATATATATTAAAGCAAAGGTTGTATTTTATTTTTGTAATAATTTTGAAACAAAAAGTATAATTATTAAAAAGTAAAATAATAAATTCTATTATATTGATATTAATATGATTTTATACGTATCCCACAAATAAGTACATATAATGTGTCTATTTAAACACATATATAAATAATAAAGAAAATAAATAATAAATAAGTTAAACAACAACGTTTAAAGTACTACAATCGAAGCAAAAATTTACCCTTAATACCCAAAATTATGTGCACTCTAATCATGATCCATCTAGTAATTAGGCTTGGTGTTTTAGTCTAACAACCTAGCCAATTTGTTAACGTGCGAAAATATCAGCCGGCAAACATAAAAGTCGGGGCTCAAAGGAGAGCTCGTTAACCCCTTTAACGGATGCGAGAGGGAGAAAGAAGTGAGTCCAACCCCAATGCACCATTCACATATTTTATTTTCTTATTTTCTTTTTTTATATAAATTATTATTTAAACCACAACGTTATAGTTAAAGGGTGTGTTAATTAAAGCATATTGTCTACGTGGTAATGATGTCGCGGGGTATTATGTTAAACCACAATGCATAGACTTGTTGTTGGTTTAATCCTAAAAGAGTTTAAGAAACTTAAAGGGGTTAAACCGGTATTCTAGTATGATTAGTAGTTCTTTAGGCTAAATAAGGGGTGCATGAACATATTCTTGGGTGTGCTTGTAAATCCGGTTTGAAGTTTATTGAAAGTGTTGATCAAGTATGATCAAAAGTTTATTGTTCATCCATTTTCTTGTTATGCATTCCGAGTATACAGGGGTAAGGGCCAACAAATGGTATTATAGCCGGTAGATTGATACATGAGAAGCGAAATCAGAAGACAACAACGACGGCCAACAAGTGATCAGTTGGCGATGTAATCTGATCAAAATCAAGGTAGTCGGGTACTCAGGTTCAAGTGCTTGGGCCGAGAAGAATGGTGATTGTAGCAAGCAGTTTGATTGCAAGATGTATTACATAAGCCGATTTGGGTTCGGGTGTTGTTTGGTGTAGGAGGCGGAAAGAAAGTAACCAGGCAACAATAATTAGAAGCGAATTCGTCTTTAGCAAGTTAACAAGAATCTGGCCAACAAATCTGAACAAGTTAATAAGAATCTGATTAGCAAGTCGGTCAGAAGCAGGTGTAGCAAGATAGCAAGAACCAATTAGCAATTCGGTTAGGAGCAAGAAAAACGGATTAACAGGTTTTTAGGAGCACGTTTAGCAAGTTTATCAAGGCTAGCAAGAAAACTGGTTAGCAAATTGGTTAGACGGGTTAAAGTGGCAAGTTTCGTTTAATAGTTTTAAGTTATTAACCGGATCGTAGGATCTCTTCACATATATAACACTTAAAAGTAAATTAAAAGGTGATAAAAATTAAAAAAAAAAAGATCAAAGGGGAGTTTTAAACTCAAAATTGAACATGGATTAAACCGGTTCAATTAAAATAAAAGATCAATAGGGAGTTTTAAACTCAAAATTGAACATGGATATAAACCTGTTCATTGATATGTATTAGTGAACCTGAAGTTTCTAACATTTTAAAACTGAACAGGTGCTATAATTAGACCGAACTCAATCATATGGGTGATGTCTTTGATAACCGATTTAACCAATAATACCGGTCAGTTTAAACCAAAGTTAAAACATTAGATAATCTACAAATGGTTTAGCAATCGTATTAATTTATTAATTTTTATTTTGACTACTCTAAAACATTGGATAATCTACACATGGTTTAGCAATCGAATTAATTTATTAATTGTTTTATTTTCAATTTAAATCCAAAATGGAATAATAAATAACATGAACTATAACTATGTTATTCCGACAACTCAAAATATAGCATTGATTTATTTCATCATAGTAATAGTATATATTCTATTATAAGCTATTGGTACAGCACACCATATCTTATTTTATGTGATTTTTTATTTCAAATAACATGCTATTACTTATTTCTAGGTAATAAATTGAATGTTTTGACTTAAGTTACATAACTATTACATGATTTTAGAATACTGTCTTACAAACTAAACTTGATAAAATATATTAAACGGAAATTGTCGTGACAACACATATAACGACAACTAATACCCAACCACAAGTTCAAGATTTCAAAACCATTGGAGGCTTGGAGCAAGACAAAAGAAAAAGCATCTTCAAACTCAACAATCTCTCATGACACATGTTTCAGAAGAAACAAAGAGGATAGATAGATAGATAGATAGATTGATAATAGAAGACGACCGCTTGTAACTCGCCGGCTTACATTCACAAAAGCGACTAATACTATTGCCACCAGTGGTGAAGTTTGAGATTTCTGACCGGGGGCGGAAGTTATCGGACCTAAAAATTTCTATAAAACCAAAGGGTCGAAAACGCATATACTAAAAAAATTCTATACGAAAAACTACATATCTCCACTACTGAGCGAAAAATTTGAGGGTCGTCTGCCCTCTCCTTTCCATTAAAAGCTTCGCGCATGATTGCCACAAGATTCTCAAAACCCAATAGACTAATTGGATGGAAAAATAACTACAACACTGGTTCGATTAAAAGCTCTTTTACTATCTTAATTAGAGTTGGTTGATTATGAGGCCTACTAGATATACCAAATATTCAGTTTTTTTTATATATCTCGTTTATTGACTTTGGTCCGTTTGGATACTTAACTTTGTTTTGGTTCTTTTTGATTCTTAACTTTTTTTGGGTATGCCAATTATGATGTATTTATTGGGTATTATCGCTTAAATGATGGTTTTTACTTTTAGGGTAGATTGCATATATTGTATTTGTAAACTGTTTCTTTTTAATTTATTTTGTATATTTGAAGCTTTAAATTAATGTATAAAATATGTTTAAAGCATGCGCAATGGTAAGGGTGAATAATGTCTTCACCTTTGGGCGTTTTTCGCTATATGATAGTCCAGTCAGCAAGGGACATAATTGGTTGTTTTTCTAAAATAAGCATAGTGGGATAATGCCCCTAATGCCTAAACCAATCATTACCCAATTATTTTTATTTTTTTAACCTGATAATAATAATATTTCATTAAATTAAAAAAACACATAACTAAAAATATAAATAAAAAAACCCGGAAGAAATTAAAAAAAATTAATTAATTTTTGTCTTCGCTTTCGGCATTCTCGTCATCTTTGTCTTCCTCGTCATCCGTTTCTTCTTCATCCTCGTTTGCAATATATTGAACCGACCATGCATGTTGGACTAAATCAACTGTTAACGCGGAATGTGTGGGTTCATAACGCAATTCTCGTGCATTGTTCACTCTTTCTTCTATTGATGCTTGCGGATGCTCCTCTTGGACAACTTCCGATACAAAATTATGGCATATTGCTTTTCCTTTGTCTTCCAAAATCATATTGTACATGATTATACAAGCGTACATAATATATCTCATTTTTTGCTCGGTCCATGCACGACAAGGATTTCTCAAACAATGCCATCATTGTTTAAGAACCCCGAAGCATCTCTCAATGTCCTTCCGCAATGACTCTTGAACTTTTTTAAAGTAAGCTCTTTTTTCATCGTACGAATTACTAAATGTCTTCATGACATTCGAATACCTAGGATAAATTCCATCGCACAAATAGTATCCGTGTTGGTAGTAGTTTCCGTTTGCGTAAAAAGATGTTTTTGCAGCTCTACCAGAAATATAGTCCTCAACCAACGGACATTGTTCGAAAATGTTATATCATTGCATGACCCTACCACGCCAAAGTAAGGCGACCAAACCCAAAAGTCCTGTGAGGCAACCGCCTGAAGAATAACAGTTGGTCCGTTTTTGTCACCTCGTGTGTGTTGACCTCGCCACGCGGTCGGACAATTATTCCACTGCCAATACATACAATCCAAGCTCCCGATCATGCCCGCGGACCATGTACATTAGAATGGACCTCGTAAATCTGTTGAAGGTCGTACCATGTGGGCGTTCTCAGATAACGCGCACCGTACAAATTTATAATACCTTCAACAAACATATATAACTATAAACTTAAAAAAAATATAAATACATGTAATGTTTATAGTATAGTAATTTATCATGGAAAAAATGCTCCAAGGTGTCCCGCGTTTTTTTCTCGGCCATTTTTAAATACTCGTCATAGATGTCGGTTGTGTTTCCATACGCAAGGACTCGTAACGCTGACGTACACATTTGAATACCGGTGAATCCAAGTGTCCCTCTCGCATCCACTTTTTGTTTAAAATAATCAAAGTTGTTTTCCAAGTGTTCGACGATGCATAAAAATAAACGCTTGCTCATTCGGAAAACGACGCCTAAAAACTTCGGTGTTTGGGAAAGTAGGCGCTTCATCGAAGTAATCTTTCATCAACCGGTCGTTTGCCGCTTGTCAGTCTCGTTGAATATATTATCTTGGTAATATCTCACGTTGTGGCTGGCTACAATGTTTCATATACCGAGCCGCTAGTTCGCACGCACTCGTAACCGCCTCTTGCTCGACCTCCTCATCGGTCGACTCACCCTCATCCGTTAAATTTTTTTGTAGTAGTAGTTTGCAATGGACGAGGAGGTAGGGGAATCCATTTTTTTTATATATAAAAGGGTGTGTAAAAAAGGGTGAAGGTTGTATAATAATTTGGTGTTTGATGTTGTAGGTGAGTGTTTTTTATTGTGGTTTGTATAAAATGGGTGAAGGTTAATGGTATTTATAAATATGTTAAATTTAAAAAATAAAATAAAGAAATTAGCCGTTATTATGACCATTGCCAACAGTCATTGGCCACTTCATTCTCTTCTTCGGCGTGGAAAAAATGATGTCTTGAAGCCAATATTCGAGAAAAACGTCCCGGGGGTGGTCGATTGGGCTTTTAGGGGCGTTTTTTAAGGGTAAAACGCTCAAAAACGTTACCACTATGCATGGTCTTATGAAATCGTGTTTTCTTATTATATTTTCAACACACGCTTATTTTGTATATTTGATAACGAAGTTTTAAATTAATGTATAAAATATTTTTATGAAATCGTGTTTACTTATTATATTTCCAACACATATAAAATCTAGGGGTGAAAAGAACTTTTCTAGTTTTTTAATATATTAAAACCATTAAAATTAAACATGTGTGTTAGTTAAATCTGATTATCTCGCATCAATTCATCTTCATCTCTTTCTTTCAGTTGAGTATGAGCAACCACTGTCTCCGACAACCTCATACACTTTTACTGATCTATCGTAATTTTTAAAAACAAAATGATACACAACAGGTGGTGTTTTCTTCTATAATAGATTTATAAAATTTTAAAACTTAAATAGTAATTTAATATTAGGCTCATCTGAAGAAATTTAAAAGATGTTCAAATTATATAACTTACTATTATATCACATGTAAAAGAAAATGTGAAAAGGAATATGATAATCATCAAATAAGTTTAAGTGGTCCCCCCACTCATAGTCATAGAGGTAATGTGGGGTTTATTTTGAAAAGTCTAAACTCTCACGATTGAACAACCAACTCCAATGGTCTGATCTCCTATTTGTCAATCGTTATTTACCGTACGATCGTGTTATGAAACACAACTAATTACCTACTACTGTATACATACCCCTTCAAGTCTTCAAAGTATCCTTAAAACCTTTTAGGTAAAATCATGTAGTTTCTTATTGTTTAATTACATTATTCAAATAAAAAGTTTTGGTAATTTTAGTAAACAAAGTTAACATATTACTTTTTTACCATAAAAGGCACCAAATTTGTTGGCCCAGGCTTTCAATAACGAACATACAAAACCAAACACAAACGATTTTGAGACTAACACGTCTCGTATTCTTTTATTATTAAATTCAACTCGACACATAAAAAGGAGTACATAACCCTATATTTATACTAAACATAAACTAATCCTAAACATACTCAAACTCTAATTTAATATAAATATATCTAATAAACAAATAATTCAAACTAATTTTATCTCTAACTAACTTGAATTATCTTTAACACATACTAACTTTACGGATAATCCTTCAAATCAGAATTATCTCTTCACAGTTTTCGTAGTCAAATTTTTGGACTCGTCAAAATACATGAAAAAGATTATTTAACTAAGTTTCGCTATACTAACTACCAAAGTCATTAACCTTAACTAAAATGCACATACTTGATACTTGTGGAAAAAAAAATTAAGCAAGGATTTGTCACCTCTAAATTTGTCTTTATTAGATGCTATATTTTTTTTTGTAAAAAAGTAAAAACAAAAAAATAATAAATATTGAATGTCGTTTCATCACAATTAGACTAACTCAAGGTTACAAGTCATTATTATTTTTCCTTTTTTTTACAATTACGTACATTATGAATATGTTTAGAGACCTTAATGCATTAGTACCGAGTTGAATGGTTTTTTTTTATGTATTTTTAGATTTATTTAATTTAGGCTTTTAAAGATTTTACAAATGAATCGAGCACTATAAGCAATCAAGCTGTAACATGGTTGATCTTTTTAAGTTCTTTATGTAGCTACAGTTGTTTTTGTTAATACATAATAAACTAAGATTTGATTACCAATTTAACATACAAACACAATTTATTAGTTTCCTGTATAGAGTGTAGAGAGTCATGTATAACAATTTCTCGACGATACTAGAGTTTATTTTCAATAGAATTAGGAGCTGTTTGGCAACATCTGAATGGTTAAGTGTTGAACCAGTAAGAGGTCTGAACGACTAAGAGTTAGTATAATGCTTAACCGTTCAGAGACAAATGTCTGACCAATTCAGATTAGAGGTCTTAACCATTCAGACTCGGTATAATGCTTAACCATTCAGAGGCAAAATGTCTGAACCATTCAGACATCTGCTCGTGAAACAAACAGTCTGAACTATTAAGTGCTGAACCAGTAAGAGATCTGAACCATTAAGAGCTAAACAAACAGACATGGACTTCAACGTAGCTTGTTGCTTGTTTACTTACCATTCATACATAAATTTCCTAACGTTAATGAAAGCAAATTTTACATATCATAATAGAAAAAAAGAGTAAACTGCTAAAATGGTTTTTGAGGTTTGGTCAGTTTTGTCTAAAACCCAAAACTTTTGATTATGTGTCCCTATGGTTTCAATTTTATTGCAATTTTTATCCAAAATCAAAATCTGGTCAGATTTTTCAGTTAACATCCATTTTTTTTATTTTTTGCTTCCTTTTAACGAAGTGCAAAATTGTCTTTTAACGTTTTACTACAACAAATAAAAAAAATCTGACAATTTTGCCCTTCATTAAAAGGAACGAAAAATACAAAAAAATGGATGTTAACTGAAAAATCTAATCAGATTTTATTTTTTAGTGAAAATAACAAAAAAATTAAAACTACAAAGTTCAAAAGGTTTGAGTTTTAAAATAAAATTTTTAAAGTAACTAAACCTTAAATTTTAGGGTTTACTCTAGAAAAAAAAAACAAGAATGATAATGACAACTTATAAAAGTAAAAGGGTGACAATTATAATCCACATATATTTTAAGAAATTACTTTCTCCAGGCCCATATTTACAAAACCCAGAAAACTATCCTTTAAAAATATGTACATCATGCAATAAAAGTTGTACAATTATCTAACCATACTTTTTACTCTTCTCAACACAATTGTTTCATAAAGTGAATGGTGGAGCTTGCACTTGCCTCACATTATAGAGGAATTCTAAGCAGAAGAAAAAAAAAGAACCATTTTTCTTTTTTCATTTTTTTTTTTATAATTTTTGAATGCAATTATCCTTCTTCACAGAGTTGATACTTTCAAGATTGATCATCTTCATATGAGGCTGCTGGTAAAGTTCTAAGCTTTTTAAAATTTTAACTCAATCTTGTCATGATTCTTCACTGATTTTGGTCTTCTTCATTACCCTTTTTGAATGATATCATTTGACCGTTGAGTCCCTTATTTATTATGCATTTAATGTTGAAATTTATTGTCTTCAATATCATTTGTGGTGGATGTTCTTTAAAGTTTTCTTCAGATTTATCTTTCTTTGTTTGAAAAATGGTGTTTTGGGATCAAATCTTTGGTGGGCAGTGTTAAGGGTTTTGATTTGGGGAAAAATTGAATTTTTAGAGCAAATGTTTTGTGGGTATTTTATGGTCTCGTAAATAACTTTTTTTTCAAAGATTTGACATGTATTTGTCTTTAATTTGGGGTTTTAAGATTATCTTTGACTGTAAATGGTAATTCTCAAAACCTAAATTGCTGAAATTAATCTTTTTTTTTAAATATGGTGTTTAAAATTGTTTTTGGATTTATGGTTTAATCTTTGGCAATACAGGGTAGTATAATTCAAATCTATGGGAAATTAGGTTATGAAAGAACAAATTATTAGTGGGTAGAATTATATTGTTTACTCTTTAATTGTACTATGCGAAGTGGAAAAAAACTGTTTTTTTAAGCTTAAAATTGGTATTGCTTCACTACAAAGCAACAAATTTCAAATTCAAAGTAATACCTAATTATCTGTTCAAATTAAGCATTAAGAATTTATACATTACTCCTTAGTTGAAAAGGGCTAACCTGAATCTTTGTGGGTGTTTCTGTTTTTTGTTAACAATGACTACTTGGATCCTAAATTGTGCTTTTTCTTCATTGGGAAAGTTTTGTTTTTTTACATAAAGTTCAAATCTTTTTGTAGTGAAGGTGAGTTTGATGAACATCTTTTATAAAGATTTGTGCTTGAAGTTTTTCTTCTTCAAGAATTATCAACTTTTCGTTTGAAAATTCGGTACATGATTGCGATGAAAATCATTAATCATTGGTGTTTATAATTACAGATTCAATAGCTTTGAATGGATTTTGAGAATTTGAAATGATGGTAGGAAGCCAGTCACAATCAGGTATGGATTGTTCTTGTATTAATTGTCTGGAAGCTTAATATTCATTTTATGGGTCCTTTAATTCGACATATGGTCATACAGGTTTTTAATGAAATAATGATTAGGGACCCATAAAATATATAAAAAGTGGAATAAAAGAATGACCTGTTAATTGCTTGAAAAATACATTGATAGTTTGGTGACATTTCAACTTTGTAAAATACTTGTATTGTAGTGATGGTAGATGAGACCTCTTTATGTTCTCACTTCAAAGTAAAGTCTTCCACTAAATTTCTTTACTTTAAAACAATGTGATCCGAAGATTTCCGAATTATAAATGATATAACCGTTGAAAATTCGCAACTCCGATGTTGATTTATAACGTAGTCATCATATTTTGAGCTCGAAATGTTTACGTTAAAGTTAAAGTTATATAATTAACCTGTTTGACTCATAATCAAGACTTTTGTCAAGATATTAAGATTTCACAAACACATATCTAATTTTTGGATATATTTTTTTGAGAAAAAATCCCCTTTCTAAATTTTATATTACAAAAGAAAAAAAAATGCATTCGTGAATATGTCATTTTCATATTCAAAACACTGATAACTTTCTTGATGATAGCCTTAAATGGGCGGCTATTTTTTTGGCCATTGAAAGTTTTTCCCTTCACTTTCATCATCTTTACACTACATATCCTGAAAATAAATAAAAAATAATTACAGATACACATTTGTGTCTATACATGCATATAATTTCTACAAACTAATACTTTACTAGCACTTGATGCTCATTAATCATACATGTGGGGTTTGCTTTCCTTTATAATAACTTTGTCTCTCTATATAATCATTTAAGATTCTTCAGTTTTTTTAAATCTTGCTCCCTTTGTCTTTATTTATTTTACTAGATTATTTCATTACTTAGTTAAATTAAAGTTGGGTGATGCCAACTTCATTTATTTTAATAAGAAGTATTTATTTTTAAATTTTAATCACATTTTAAACAAACATAACTTGAAGATGATTGTTTTCAAAGCTTCAAGAATCAAATTTGATTTTGGTTTCCTTATATTCCTTGATTTTGGTCTCATTTTTCTTCATTTGTTTTTTAAGCTAAAACAATCTTCAAAATGTTAGTTTTTTGTTTAACTTTTCTGCAGATTAGACTTGCCTGAGTTATAATTAGCCGAAGAGTTTCGTCATAACATGAATATGGCAATGGTTGACTTCCAATCAGCCGAAGAATGGCTATCGTACGCCAACGATCTCGTACCAGTGGCTTTAGAGAAGGCACAAGAAGTTAAAGAATTCCCGGGAAGATGGAACATGATTATAAGTCGATTAGAGCAAATCCCGTCCCGATTATCTGATCTATCAAGTCATCCATGCTTCTCGAAGAACACATTATGCAACGAGCAATTAGAAGCAATTTCCAAAACTTTAAACGAGTCAATCAAGTTGGCAGAAACTTGTTCGATGGGAAAGTATGACGGGAAGCTTCAAATGCAAAGCGATCTCGATTCGCTATCAGGAAAAATAGATTTAAACTTAAGAGATTGCGGGCTTTTGATCAAAACCGGGGTTCTTGGTGAGGTTACTATGTCGTCGGATGTTGAAGGTACAAGTCATCGAAACAACGATATTCGAGAATTACTTGCGAGACTGCAAATCGGTCATTTGGAAGCTAAGCATAAAGCCCTTGATAGCCTTGTTGACGTGATGAAAGAAGATGAAAAGACGGTTTTGTCCATCGTGGGACGTAGTAATATCGGTGCTTTGGTACAGCTCCTCACCGCTACGTCTCCAAGGATCCGGGAAAAAACCGTAACCTTAATATGTTCTTTAGCGGAATCCGGTGGTTGTGAAAGTTGGCTTGTATCCGAAGGCGTTCTTCTACCTTCAATTAGGTTGCTTGAATCCGGAAGCTCGGTAGGTAGAGAAAAAGCAGCCATCACGCTTCAAAGACTGTCTATGTCCGAAGAAACCGCTAGGTCAATAGTGGCCCACGGTGGCGTGCCACCACTAATCGATATATGTCGCACCGGTGATTCCGTTTCTCAAGCTTCCGCCACTTGTACTTTGAAAAACTTATCGGTTATTCCCGAACTCCGCCAAACCCTAGCCGAAGAAGGGATTTTAAAAATCATGATTAGCGTGCTCGATAGCGGGATTTTATTGGGTTCAAAAGAATACGCAGCCGAATGCTTGCAAAATCTCACCGCCAGTAACGACGATCTTAAACGGGCTGTAATTGCCAAAGGTGGGGTCCGCAGTCTATTGGCTTATCTCGATGGCCCGTTACCTCAAGAGCCCGCGGTCGCAGCATTAAGGAATTTAGTCGGGTTGGTTTCGGTGGAATCTTTGATCTCACTTGGGCTACTCCCAAGACTGGTCCATGTACTAAAATGCGGATCCCTCGGGGCCCAAAAGGCCGCCACGTCATCGATATGTCGAATATGTAACACGGTGGAAGTGAAAAAGCTCGTGGGTGAAAGTGGGTGTATTCCGTTGCTAATCAAGTTACTTGAAGCTCAAACAATTGGGGTTCGAGAGGTGGCAGCTCAAGCCATTGCGAGCCTAATGACACTTCAACATAACCGTCGGGTGGTCAAAAAGGATGATAAGAGTGTCCCGAACCTAGTTCAATTGCTTGATCCCAGTCCACAAAACACGGCTAAAAAATACGCGATCTCTTGTTTGAGCTTGCTATCATCAAGCAAACGGTGTAGGAAATTGATGGTTTCCTACGGCGCGATCGGGTATCTCAAGAAACTCACCGAGTCAGAGATACCCGGTTCCGCTAAGCTGCTAGAGAAGTTGGAAAGGGGGAGATTGAAAAGTTTGTTCGGTAAAAAGTAGGTTGTATTGTTTCATTGTCTTGTATGAAACAGCAGTAGTCAAATGTATGAAGTAACTTGGGATGTTTCTATAAATTTCTACAAAAATAAATAATTTACTGTTTATTTTATCGTGTCGGGTTTAAAATGAGTCGAAATTGTAAAAAAGTATTTAAATCTTTCACTTAACGTTTATAATTGTAATTAGGAATATGTTAAATAATTACGTGGTGTTATAGTAATTTAGTTTATTGGGCCTTGTTTTGTTATCCGGACAAGTGTTGTCCGGATTTGTCTTGTATATATGCTTTTAGTGGTAATGATAAGATGGTAGTTCTTTTTGTGGAAAGTTTGTGCAGCAAGAAAACCCTAGTCATTAGTGTGTGTGTTTGTCGTGTTTCCTGATACATTATCCTACAGTAGTGATTACTAGGTGAATTCCGCACACTTAGTGATTGTATTCGTGAGTGAGATCCTAGGATTAGGTGACCTTACACTTAAACGTTATCTGCGGGACAAGAATTCAAAAAAAAATATACAACATTTATAAAAAAAACATCTTATGTCTAATTGAAAAAATATATAACATTTATAAAAAAAGTATTATGTTTGATTGAAAATCGTGTTTCTTATCCAGCTCAATATCCTTTGGAATTGGATATATCTGGCATAATGAAAAGGGAAATTATTTGTGGTATTCATGTCAAATTAAGGTTTTTTTAATCATTAAGGATTAGAGTTCTGTGCATGATTTATCACTTTTATCGAGTAAAATTTTAATTTCTTAAAAGTTTCAAAAGACTAAAACCCAAAATATATTATAAAAAGCCAATCATGTAATTAGGTTCCCTAGCTCTAGAGGTTGTGGAACTCTTAAACAGAATCTGACGGGTTATCAATAGCAATTGACCTTTAAAGTCGCTTCGTCTTTAGTTGGATCGGTTTTGCAATTTAAGGGTGGGTTGCGGTGCAACTTGTTGGCCGTTTACTTTTCGTTTGTTTGTAGTTTGTTATTTTGACAATTTATCAGCTAATATGACAAATTTATTAAAAAAAATATCATGTATTTTTTATAATTATATTTTATTTACCCCGTTGGTGGTTTAATAGCAATAATTGAGTGATGGCCCATGAGACCTTTTGGTTTGATTGGCTGGTTTACTTTCTACCGAATCACGTTTTGGCTTTGTGTCGTCAGAATCACGCGCTTGCTACTTAATCCCACTTTGCATTATTGTTATAAAAGGTTAACGTTAACTATACATTATTTCACAAAGCTATACGGTATTTTCTTTAACAAATGTACACGCATGCATAAGGCAAAATACTTATTAATCTTTGATTGAAAGATACCTTTGAATATCACAAAGCTTAATACTTGTATACCAGTTTCAAAATACCTAATATTCTCTTCATGTATATTTTATTCTTATGGATTTTAAAAATGAATGTAAACTCCATTTAATTACTTTTTTTTGTGATTCTTGTATTCTTTTACAAAACCAAATAGATGAACTACAATAGTAAAAAAGCCATGTCATATCGTAAATCAAATGTTATACATGTTTATTGAAAGACGGTTCAGATTTAGTTTTTAGTAAAAAACCTAATAGTTTTAGCAAAAAATAAAAAGCCAAGATAAACTAATTTATCAAATTAATCACACATATAATCTTTATGATAAAACCATATTACAATATTAGTTCATCAATACGACCTATATTGTTAAGTTCTAACATGAATAAAATAAATCTTTTCATTACCCTTTTATCTATTTGTATTTTAGAAAATAAAGAACCAAACATGCCCATATCATTATCAAATATCCTCTCTTTTTTTCTTTTTTCCAAGATAAATATACAAAAGAAGTTAATTATTTCTATTTTAACTTTTCTAACTTTTAGTCTGAGATATTGGTTAAGTAGTCAAAATATATGTACTCTCTAATTAAGTTCAATTATCGTTTGGATCATTTTTAGGGACATCTGGATAAAGAAATGAATTAGAATTTTAATCTTTGGTTCGAATTTGACGTGGAGCGAGGGTTTATGAATTTCACTCGGTTCTCGCGTACCAAGGGTGTACGGTCTTATAGTGGTCAAGGAGTCGACCTTAAATATATTCTCGAACAAGGTAGAGCAGTGTGGGTTTACACGTGAGATATTTTCTATTAGAAAAGAACTTTCTATTTTGTATTTTTTTTTTTACGACAAATTTGAATCACTAATGAAATAAAGAAGTGCTATCGTAACGTTAACAGAACCGTCAGACTATATCCATTTTCTTTAGTCATTTTGTATTGTGATAGTTACGAGGATAGACGGCTCGGCACATTCGCCAATACACAATCCCATCATCCTCTCTCACATATAGACACACACTCACCGTGTGTTTGTTCTTAACGGTGAATTTTTCAGAAACCCAAAATATCTGCCTCCACTCACCATGTATACTCGCAACTAATCAGGTTATTATACTCTCTTCAACTTGTGATTTCATCTTCCTATCCAATTATTCTTATCTTATTTGTGCAAACTTTGATGTAATTGCCGATAGTTTGAATTTGTGATTCTGTTTGTGTGTCTTCTACTAATCGATTTGAATTTATTAGTTGATTTGATATGTTATGTTAGATTAGTTGATCTTTGATTGTTGTGTGTTCTGATTTACGATTCGAATTCGTAAGTTGACCTTTGGTTGATGTCTGATTTTGTACGAAACCCTAACTGGTAACTGAGTTGTTCATATTATTGAATATAATCGTTGTAATATTGTTAAAGATATGAACAAATTACTTCTTCTGTTGAATCAATACTTTTGATTGTTAATGAATTATTGTGGTTACACTTGAAGATTTGTGGAAATTGTATGAGTTTGGAGAGACAATTATTGCTGTTTGATTGATTATTTTGTTGATGATTTTCTTTAGGAACAGTAAAAAGTTAGAAAATGAGTACACTAGATGTTGCCAGAACGGAACTTGCTCTAGCTGTTTTGTATTTGAACAAAGCTGAAGCCCGGGACAAGATATGCAGAGCGATACAATATGGTTCAAAGTTCGTGAGTAATGGCGAGCCAGGCACTGCCCAAAATGTTGATAAGTCAACTAGCTTGGCTAGGAAAGTTTTCCGTCTTTTTAAGGTATTGTTCTTGTAAAAATAATCAACTTTTATGCGTATAATGGATCTGATTTTAGTTTTAAATCATATTTGCAGTTTGTCAATGATTTGCATGCTCTTATCAGTCCAACTGCTCCAGGAACTCCTCTTCCACTTGTTTTACTGGGGAAGGTATGCTTTTATTCAATTGATAAGTCGGTTTTAGTTTTTATTTTAGCATTTTCTGATCAACAATGCTTTGTTTCAGTCAAAAAATGCTTTGTTGTCGACGTTCTTGTTCCTTGACCAAATTGTTTGGCTCCATAGATCAGGCATCTACAAGGTGTGTGCATCATTTATACCTGGATTTCATTGAATTACCCACAATACGTAAAATGGTTTAACGCTTTGTATGTGTATCTTGAATGTGTTTCTTCTGCTAGAACAAAGAGCGTGCGGAAATAATTGGCAGGGTATCGCTGTTCTGTTGGATGGGCTCTTCAATATGCACTACTTTAGTTGAGGTACATAGTTGTTCAACATAAACACAATGTCGTTTATCGTCTCTTCTCATGGTTGATTACGTGATTTGTGATGTTCAGATAGGAGAGCTTGGAAGGCTTTCAAAATCAGTGAAGAAATTGGATAAGGAGCTCAAGGGTACCGATAAATACAAGGTATGTGTGCATCATCAACCTTTTCTATTCTAGTTTCTAAGTTATTTATTATAATAATTTATTCGGGTGCTTGATTGTTCTTTTGCAGAATGAACAATATCGTGCTAAACTTAAAAAATCAAACGAGAGGTCGTTGGCCTTGATCAAAGCAGCCATGGATACAGTGGTTGCAGTCGGGCTCCTTCAGTTGGCCCCCAAAAAGGTCACCCCTCGTGTTACAGGAGCCTTTGGATTCACCACCTCATTCATATCTTGTTATCAGGTACTTTCTGTTCCCACTGTGTTATTCTTTTTCTTCATTAGTCACTTAGATTCAGCAAGGAGAATAGTGTAATGATATTTGATTTGGTTTTTGCAGCTGCTTCCGCCAGCACCCAAGTCAAAAACACCTTGAAGCAAATGATGCCGGTTGCTACACAACCTAGATTTTAACGTCGTTAAATAAGCATCCAGATATGTTGCAGTTACAAATGTTGATCGTGTATGATTTATTATTTGCAGTAAAAAATTGCAGTAATGTATGCCTAGTCTGCGTTTACGGTTATTAATATGCTGTTTATGTCTTAGTTACGTTTGTATTATGGTTTTTACTTTTGCCTGCTTATGCATTTAGATTATGAGGTTGTTTGGGTAATGTATTCAAGGTGATTTTATGTCGTTAATGTTAATGTTCATGTGACGCAAAACAATTGGTTTGTGTTCATCGGTGTTACAAGGATTTTGTTAGTTCTTCATTTCTATGAGATGGCTTAAAAACAAATACTTATGATTCACAAGGGTTTACGATCACAATCATAAACCTGTTACCAGCAAACCTTTTGGTGTGCATCTCGCTTAGCAGGTATCAGTGAGGTTCCGTAAGTTTTCTATTAACAATTACTACTGTTTACGATCACAATCTATCCCTGTTACCAACCAAACCCTAATCTGTTTAGGATCAGAATCTATCCCTGTTACCAACCAAACCCTTAAGGTGTGCGTTTTGTTATATATGATGTCCCTGGTTACCACTTAGCAGGGTATTAGTGAGGTTTCGTAAGTTTTCTATCAACGCTTACCATAGAAAACGCGTACCAACAATTACGGAAAAAGAATTACCTCCCATCCCATTGGTTAGCAAAACATTGAGATCTGTCTCATGAGTTTTCTGATGACAGGTTCTCACTATTACAGAATAACACACTCAAAACAAATCACAATGAAAATTTTTGTTCACAAGCACCGCTTTTTAGTCAAAACTGAGTATCTTACAACGTTTACAACACAAAACAGACACCATCGTGGCATACTTGCTCTAGGAACCACTGTCTTCACTAAGGTCTAAAACCACAAAAAAATGTAACAAAAAAAGACCATCAATACACAGCTATAACAAAGCTTTAAAATCTTTAACCAAACTGCTAGGGCATATAACAACCGAGTCTACAGAAAGACCACCTTTCGTGTGCGTACAATCGATTTGCGTCAAAGAGAACTTTAACTTCGTCGGTACAAACGAATCATCAACCACAAAATCTCCCACATGGTGATACTCCCAGACCCTCTTGTTTTCCAAGTAACACTTCGAAACAGCATGTTGAACATCGGTCGTACTGAGCTGGAACTGGACCGGCTTTATGTCCCACCCATGCACACCCGACGGTTAGACCTCTTTGTAAACCTCCCGAGCCGGAGCTTGAACAACAAGGAATACGTCCCTGCAGGAAATTTAAAGCTGACGTCTCCTTCTACCTCAAGCCACCATATTTGTTGAAGGTATGCGATTGTATGAAATCTGTTTAAAACAAAGAGTTAGTTAAAACAATATTTATTTTAATGAACCAAGAATATTTAACTTCTACAAAAAAATATATACTGATTAGGGCTGCAAACGAACCAAACGTTCGGTGAACAGTTTGTGAACCGTTTGGGGGAAGTTCGTTTGTGTTCGTGCGTTTATTAAACAAATGTAAATTTCGTTTGTTTAGTTAAATGGACGAACATGAACAAATTGTGAACATTCCGTAACGTGTTGTTTATGTTCAATTGTGTTCAATAGTTCATTAGTGTTTTAGTTTTTATATCTTATTTAAATACTTCAAAATCCCAACAAATAAAATATTTAATAAGTGTCGGTGTATTTATATTTATGTTTGTGTTCATTTGTTTCCATTTGTGTTCATGAACATAAGTTTGTGCTCATTTGTGTTCATCCACGTTCGTTTTCGTTTGTCGTCTAAAATTAACAAACACAAATGAACACGAACAAGTTCAATTCCTTAACAAACAAACACCAACATAAAATCCCGTTCGGTAGGTGTTCATGAACACTTCGTAATTCGTGAACACATATATTTCTAAACAATCGAACATGAACAGGGTCTTGTCGTGTTCGTTCGTTTGCAGCCCTGATACTGATTTTATCATTCAAGTTATCAGGGTCCAATTTAAAATCAATCATCTCTAAATACTTAAATAGCACAAAAAAAAACACCTTGATTCATTTGTCTGAATAAAATTCAAGTATCTCCGATCATCAATTCCGGTAATCGTTAACGCCTTACAAGAAATTGTCAAACATACCCCTCCAGTCCTTTTATCCAACCAAAATTCTTGAAACAATTACTCACAGTTACAATTTTGACTTTTCAAAAGTCAACAAACCAACAATAGTCAAATCAAACAAAATTGATTAGTTTAAACTAAAATCAAACCTTATTTCCATCATCAAATCTAACAGGCCGGGTCAATCTCGAATAAATTTCATACTTCCCCAATTTTCTAGGGTTCGTAATCAGGTATTCATCAACAAGATGTTGATAATTGAGAGGCAATTTATCGTCCCATATGAAATCAGCGGAAGAAGCGGCTCTGAATGCGCGATTAAGCCTGGCTAATTTGCAAATCTCCGGTGGATCTAAGTACGTCAAGACGAGAGCAACACAGGATTCCGGGATCTCGCCGAGAGTGAGCTTTGACGGATGGGCTGAGCCGTCGGAGTGAGTTGGGAGTGATGAGTTAGCGCCCATTCGGTGGTGGTTGACGGTGGGTTTTTAGAGAAGAGAACGTGGAGTGTGTGTGTGTTTGGATGATGCTTTATCCGGTTGTGTATTGAAAAGGATGACGTGAATATTATTATTATTATTAGACTACCCGCAACGCTAATGTCTGCATTTACTACATGCATCCTTCTCACCACGGTCATATCAGCTTTTTACTCGTCCTTACCACATACATCCTCTCTCCTCTTTTTAACTCCAACCCATCTTTTACACATGCATCATCTCTCTTTCACATCATCATTTCTTTTTCCTTTTTTCTTTAAAAACTTTTATTTTATAAAAAATATTTAATAAAAACTGTAAAAATATATTTAAATAATAAAAAAAGATAAAATTTAATAAAAATTAAACTTGCATTACATAAAAAAGAAATTATATTTTTCTAAAAAAATAAAATACAAATAGTCAAATTAAACCACAACCTAAAATTAAGCTCCCCTAAGGCAAATCTACTCTTCGTTAGCTTGATTACCTTGATTAAGATTCCAGATATGTTCCATTAGATCATTGCGTAGTGCGATGTGAGTATCTTTGCTGCGTGAGGATCTAAACCTCTCCAAATAGTGTGCAAACTCAGTGGATGCACCTCTATTATAACTTGGTGGCTCAGGCTCATCTTCTTCACGAGACCAATCAGTTATCGTATGACCTTCATCTTCTACAATCATATTATGTAGAATGATACATGCGTGCATTATATCACCTAACGCTGGTATGCTTGTAGATCTTCCAGGGCCTCGTATTATCGCCCACCTTGATTGGAGGACACCCAATGCTCTTTCAACATCCTTTCTACAAGACTCCTGTCGTTGCTTAAAGTATTGCATTTTATGATTATTGTTTGGTGGATAAACGAAAGACTTTACCAGTGTTGACCATTCTGGGTAAATGCCATCTGCAAGATAGTTTCATTGCGTGTACTCATTCCCATTCACAATAAAGTTGCACTGTGGTGCATTCCCTTCTAAGAATTGATTGAATACTGGTGATTGATTAAGAACATTGATATCATTGTTTGAACCTGCCACTCCAAAAAATGCATGCCAAATCCAAAGGTCGTGTGATGCAACAGCCTCTAGCATAATGGTTGGATGACCATGATCCCCTCGAGTGTATTGTCCTTTCCAAGCCGTTGGACAGTTTCTCCAACCCCAATGCATACAATCTATGCTTCCAAGCATTCCGACAAACCCATGCTTTTTAGAATGCAGTTGTAGCAGTCGTTGAATGTCATCTTGGTAGGGCCTTCTAAAATATCGTGGTCCAAAAACCTCAACAACAGACCTACATAACTTGTGTAGACATTCAATGGAAGTGCTTTCACCAATGCGTATGTACTCATCACATTGGTCAGCTGATGCAGCATAAGCCAACTGACGAATGACACTTGTACATTTTTGTATTGGTGAAAGACCTTTTACACCAAGAGCATCGTATCTTTGTGTGAAATACTTAAAATGTTGACAGCTACCTGGTTTGGAGATTTCTTCAACAATGCGATTAAAAAGACGTTTTTTTCATCCGGAACCTTCGTCTAAAGAAGCTTTCATCGTATACCGGCTCTGGAGCAAAGTAGTCGTTCCACAAACGGGCATCTGCATCCTTCCGACCTCTGTTTATGTATTTCCGTTTGCCCTTCCGTCTAGAAGAACTTCCCTCTTGTGCATCAGCCTCATCTTGAGCATCAAGCTCAAACAATTTCATAGCCAGTTCTTCAACATCATCGGAAATAAGATGTTGAAAGTGTTGAGTCAACATCATCGGGATGTTTTGTGGGACTTGTTCATCATCTGAACTCATTTTCAATTTTAGAGATAATTGTACGTAGAAATTTTGAACGAATTATGTGTGTATGAAAATGGTTGGTCTAGATATGTATTTACATTGGTGGGGAAAAACTAGCCGTTAGGAATTTAAAAACTAGCCGTTAGAAATTTAAAAACTAGCCGTTATCAATTTAAAAAAAATTAGCCGTTAGAAATTTAAAAACTAGTCGTTAGAAATTTAAAAACTAGTCGGTTATAAATTTAAAAAAAAACTAGCCGTTAGAAATTTAAAAACTAGCCTTTATTAATTTAAAAGTTAAACTTGCATTGCATAAAAAGAAATTACAATTTCCTAAAATTAAAAATAAAAATACATAAATTAAACTAGACGTAAAAAACGATAATTTAAAATTACATTTAAAAATTAATCATGACGATTGTATTTCTCGCGGATTTGATTTCACATTGCTTCGTATTCGGCCAACTGAAATGGATTCATACGACTCGTGTCCATTAGGAGTATTTTCTTCTCTTTCATTTCGACCTTCTTTTTCTGAAGTTCATAGAAATTTTCAATTCTATGCTCGAACATCCCAATCGCTTCACCTTTAGCATGATTGGTGGTGGATATCTCATCCACGAGCTTTAGCTTTCTCATGTTTAATTCAGATGATTCAATTCCTGCTTTGCCTTTTCCCTTAGCCTTGGCTTCTGCCTTGGCCTTGTCCCTCCCAATTGGAGAGTTGGAGGAACCTCCTCAACTTCAACATGAAATTGTTCTTCATCAACATCAGTATCATCAAGTGATATTGTCATTTCAGGATTCTCACTAAAGTTGGCATCAGAAGCAGAACTCGTATACCCTCCCGAGCTGTTAGTTTTTGTTCTTTTAGGGGGTTGAAAGCCATGAACATGCGTAGCGGAGTTGTACTTACCATGATCTTTAACAATATTCCATACATGTTTGTATGTGAAAGGAGCAGAAGTCTTGTTAGATGAATCGTTGATAAACAATTGTCTGGTCTCTTGGATGTACTGGTCATCTGACCAACCGCTTTTGTAACGAGACTTGACTTGTAAATATAAATTATTAAATCTACTCACCTTAGATTTAAACATATGCCAATGACTTTGTAGATTGTGAGAATCTCGTGGAATTACAGGTTTACTTTCATTGTAGTATTTTGCAATCTTACCCCAATAGGCCTCCCCTTTTGGTTATTGCCAATGATTGGATTCTCAGTAGTTGAAATCAGAGCTTGGGCAAGCAAAACCTCATCACTTTGAGGCCACTTTTGACGACACGCCTTTGTTGATTGCTCGTCATTCTTCTCCGTCACCACCTTGCTTGGCTTCTTCCTCTTTTTTGCAGCCTTTGCTTTTGATGGTGATTCCACAAGATCTTCTTGAGTTTGTTGAAACTAGGGTTGTTGAATTTGGGAAGTTTTTTGAAGTTGTTGCCATTTAAGAAATTGTTGAGGATCAAAAGTAGGTTGTTGAAACTGTGGCATGACAGGAAATTGTCCTAATTGGGGGAATGAAGGTCCTTGTTGTTGAAACTGGGGATATGGTTGTAGTTGAGAAAATTGAGAAAAGTTTTGTGTTTGTGAGAAAAGAGGGAATGATTGTTGTTGTGGTGGGTTTTGTTGATCATCATCATCATCGTTTAACAACCCAGAGAAAGAAAATGTGCGTCTTGAATCCATTTTAAGAGTGTAATATTGAAGGAATTTTAGAGTTTGTAAGATTTTGGGGTGAAATATGAGTTAGTTTAAGTGGGTATTTATAGGGGGAAAAAACTAGTCGTTTTTTTTTTGAAAATATAGCTGTTGGAGATTTGAAATTTAAATGAATTTTTTTAATTTAGCCTTTAGCTTTTTTTTTATTTGTAAAATTAATTTGTAATTATTATATATTATTGGGTAAATAATGAAAAAAAAAAAGATAAAGTGCAGTCGTTTGTTTGGAAGGATGCACCCCACATGCTACCTCCCCTCCATTGCTTCCTTTCCTACAAATTCCGTCCACATCATCAAGGGCATCCTCCTCACAATAAGTATTGGAGATAGTCTTATTATGATATTGTAATGGTATTGTGGTTTGGAGGAGGTGTGTGAGTTTGACGCGCATGTGAGGTTTTTCTGTTTTGATCCTTGACAATGTTTGTTGTTCCAAAGTTGTGTGTTAGTTTTCTTGATGAGTTTGAAAATCATATTTCAAATTATGGATCAACATTTGGTATCAGGTATCATTTTCAGTATTGAATCGGTACCTATTTTTTGATGTTTTCGGTACCGGCATTTTGGTATCGGTACGGTACCGTTATTTTACGGAATTTTGCCTTTAAGTACCGGTCCCGTACCATATCGAACATTTTCGGTATCGATACCCATATTTGGAGAATTTTGGTACCGATATTTTCGGTACCAGTACCGAGCTCATCCATGTTTCAAATTTTGACTTTGACGGTTCGAGTGTCAATGTAAATGTGAACTATGTTACTGATGAATAATTGATAGTATGATACACCAAATTGTTAGACCGAATAGAGTAAAGGTCGTTAACAAAGTTTGGATCAGAATCCAAACTATGTTGCTTGTGTTAAGTAGAGGTGAGTTTCGGTTTTGAGTTTCTTTTCTGAACAATTTTTTATTATTTTTATTTTGGTTTTGGTTAGAACCGAATGAATCACTCATGACCAAACCAATTGATAATGGATTGTTGATTATTTTGACTCATGTAAACCGATATAGCCGTATATGGCCTAGCAAGTTGGATGAGGTTGTTATCCTCTTAGCAAGTTTTTTTGTTCATAGTTATAGGCTTGTAGGCTGGCAAACTTTCCAGAGCTTCTACACTTTCAGCAGCTTTGAACCCAAGCATCAACCCGTCATGCCTTTCATGAGCAATGGCCTTAAAATACACATTAGCCAAGGGAGTATCAAACTCATGGCTATAAGGACGATAAGTTACCACATGATGAAAACGATGCTCAATTCCTCATCAACTCGCTGCTTGAGCTCAATTGCATCCAAGATAACGTATGGTGTTATTAGCGTTTCTATTAAACTTTAACATTGGATATGCATACGACTTTACTCTTTTAACATAGCTTATTGTTATTGATATTAGAAGGTATGCCACAATATTTAAGATTTAGGCCCACTACTAATAAAACTAACATACCGTACTTTAGTCATCCAAATATGTTTTTTTATGAACTGGTTATATCAAACCATTACGTGATTCATTAATCTTTCTACGTTGTCGATAACTCTAAACATGTGATATTCAATAAATAACAAAAACCGTATTGACATTTTCGCAATTCCTCCAAATAACAATAGTGCAAAGTTATTATCACATGTTCAAAAGATAGAAATATTAACAAGAACAAATTTAATGTTGTGGAATAGTAGAAGGGTCATTTTGCACTTTACAATATTTGAAAGGGAATTAAAAGTGCTCAACGCGCTTTTTCGACATCAGACAAAAGCAGCAAAACTATACGGATAAAGTGATGAAAATATCAAAGATTTTTGATATTTTGCTTCACCTAATTCATTTATTATCAATGCTCAGGTAATCATATAACTTATATTATCTTTTTATCAAATTTTATAGCATAAATTTTCCATAACAATTGAAATATTATCTATTTTATTCTTCAAATTGTTTTCTTTTAATTAAACTAATGTATCATGTTTGTTGACTAAATTAAAATTTGGTATAATACATACAACGGATAATTATAGAGGAAAAACCAATGTGAGTTTAAAAAACTTAAGAAACTCTATGAATGGACCATATGTTATATTTTTTTTTCAAAGCTTTGACACGTAACAGCTTTTGTTAGGAGAGAGAAAGGATACATGTTACACCTTTTTCATCTGTTACATATATATAACATCACATGTTAACTCTTTGTTTTCAACATCAGAGTTTTACATGGTTTACGAAGTGTAACATTGTCGAACTTAGTTTTATGAGTTTTCAATGTATAGCGCATGTAAAAAATATGTTACATGTTTTATGGAAAATTTTTAGTGTAACAGACAAAACATGTTACACTTTTTGTGTCAGACCGAAAGGTGAAAAAACTAAAAATTGGTACATTTACTTGTTGTCAATCTGCTACATGGTTGGAAAAGTTGTTTTATTTAACATCCAATCTCAATCATAGATTTTTTTTATGAGTGGTGAAGATTAAGTTTTCAAAGTTTTCTTAACTTAGTAGAGTTTTCTAGATATTCTTTTCGATACATACAACTATTGTATATAGTAAATGTCAAATATTCATAAATTGCTCATAACAGTTTAATATTAGCTATTTTATTCTTCAAATTGTTTTCTTTTGATTATACTGATGTATCATGTTTGTTGACTTAATTAAAATTTTGTATAATACATACAACTATTGTATATAGGAAATGTCAAATAACAAATAAACAAGTGTGGAATTGCTCGTAATTGCTACAAATTTGGGCGAAAATTGTGTAAAAGACACTAAGACAGTTGGTCAACATCTATTTGGTCTTAAACAAATAAAAAATGAACAGAAAAGTGACTACTTAAGCGTTACGCTAATCCTTTTCAAAGAAAATAAGATATATCAAGAAGTTATTAGAAAAAGTAATTCAACCCCAATAATGAAGCCTTAAGAGTTTTGACAACAACTTTTTCATCAAGTTTTTTTTTATTAACGGTTTAATTTTTGTTACTTATGACATTTGAACCCTCACCACATGTAAAAACAAAAAATTATTTAACACCTTAATACCGCTATGTCAGTTAGAAACCCGTCTTCTATCTTCAAATTTTGTTAATGTATTTATATATAGGGTTAGGTTCATTTGTGAACAACCCTTTGACTGTGAACACTAGGGAACTAATCATAGCACTTAATTATCAATACACAAGTGTAAATCAATAGTCATGATTTGATGATGAAAATACACTAGTGTATTTTATGATCTGATAATCTTTTGATGATGTAAATCAATGGCTAGGATTTGTTCACTCAGTTCACAAATACACTAGTGTTCACTCTAAAATCCCATATATATATATATATATATATATATATATATATATATATAATATATATATATATATATATATATATATATATATATATATGGTTAGGGTAAAATGAAAACTTATACGAGTTGTGAGAACTTAGAGAACTCGGTCTTACGAAAGGTTTTTTCAAAAATAAATTTACCAAAAATCCTAAAAAAATCAATTTTTCCAAAACAAAAAACTAGTTTTCTTTTTCATTTACGGCAGTCGTAAATGCTGTAAAAAGTGATTTCATACTTATATTATCAGCTTTTTACAATTGCTGTAAGGGGCGAAAAACACCACTTCGATTTTTTTAGGCAGTCTTTCTACTATTTTAATCTAGGGGTGTGAAAAAAATGGGGGCAAAACTCGCACGAGAAGACCCAGTTCTATAAGTTCTAGAAACTTGAAGTGGTTTCTCTTGATCTCGTATATATATATATATATATATATATATATATATAGGGTAAGGATCTAGAGTGAACAACATTATAAGAGTGAACCGTGTGAACTGATCTAGACCATTGATTTTCATCATCCTAAAGTTTTGATTAGTGGCATGATTGTAATTATTGAGATTTGTTTTTTCTTTTAAATTTAATTAAAAAGGTAATTCTGTAATTACATAATGGGTCAGTTTTTTAAAACTGGAAACATGAAAAGTTGCCATATAGTTCGCCAGTTACTTGCTCCTCCAAAGTTGCCATATATTTCGCCAGTTACTTGCTCATCCAAATTCGCGTATATTATTTAATACACATGTGTACTGTATATTATAAGCTGGAATTCTACAGCAAAGCTGCAACCTCGATTTATAATAATGCAGTAACTTTACCATGTTACACATGTGTACTGTATGGTCTCAACTGGAGGTTTGTATCAAAGTTGAATACTCGCATATAATAATGCAGAAACTTAAAATTATACACATGTGTACTGTATGGTATCAACTAGAGGTTTACAGCAACGCTGCATCTACTTATATAACGTCATGCATCATCTTAACAGTATATACATGTGTATTAAATAATGCATATACTACGAAACTGCATCCTGATATGTAATAATGCATATACTACGCGACTATACACATGTGTACTGAATTGCAACAACTGGACGTTTACAACAAAACTGCATAATA
Source organism: Scalesia atractyloides (assembly GCA_947069175.1). NCBI lineage: Eukaryota > Viridiplantae > Streptophyta > Magnoliopsida > Asterales > Asteraceae > Scalesia > Scalesia atractyloides. The sequence goes on along the minus strand of CAMTDV010000008.1, from coordinate 694,970 downwards.
CACATGTGTACCGAAAATGAACACGTGATTGTTAATTGGACTATTGTGGTTGTTATATTGGTCGTCGCTAGTTTGGTTGTTACTACTTGAGTCGACCTTTAATGATCATGAAGATGAACTATATGACGTTCAAAGAAAAAATACAGAATGATGAAGAACTGCTCGATTGAAAAAAAAATTGGTGTGTTTTGACCGGTGATTATGATATAAATCTTGTTTAGATTTAAAAGATATTTAGAATAATCACAAAAAAAATATGAAAGTGTAACTACTATGAATTAATTAAAATAGTAATTAATAATAATTTAATGTATAATTACAATCCTATCCTTTATGACTAAAAAATGATCAAGGCCAAGATTAGTTCACTCTCAAGAAGTTGTTCACAAATGAACTTACTCATATATATATATATATATATATATATATAGGTAGAGGTTCATGTGAGAAAAATTAAAAGTGTGAGAAGGATAAAAAAGATTATGGAGGTGACATGTGTCCCTTTTTATTTTGGTAGTTTAAGGGTATAAGTGTAATTTAACTAATAAAATATAATTATGGAATGAATATATGTAACCGATTTTTGACAGTTATTGTAGGGATTTTCGAATTTGAAATAACACCCTAACTCATAAAAACACCACAACATGTATATTGAAGGCATACATCTTATAAAGAACATAAATATAACTCATAAAAACACCCAAACTCATAAAAACACCACAACATGTATATTGAAGGCATACATCTTATAAAGAACAGAAATATAACAAAAAATAACATCATAACTCATAAAAACATCACATCAGTTATATTGAAGGAACACATCTTATAAAGAACACCCAGACGTTTAATATAACAGAAATAACACCCTAATATAACACCAAACAACACTTTAATCAGAATCAAAACAGAAATAACACCCTAAAATATAAAAAACAGAAATAACTCTACATAAGTATACCAATATGATACTCATATTAAAGATAAAAAAACACTCGTTATTATGGTTTATTTTTTTAAAAAAGAGTTACGTATAAAAATTTATTGATGTTTAAAAAAGAAGGGGAAACTTTGCATGTGTATTAATGTTAGTTTCTTAATTTAAAAATATTAAATTTACCTTTATTCCCTTAATCTAGAAAATTAGTTAGTTTAATAGTCAACATTATTTACAGAATTGCCACTATAAGCTCAATCAGTAGATTAAATAATCTAATGGTTTATATTCTTTCTTATCCTTCTCACACTTTTATATTTTCTTACATGAACATCTACCTATATATATATATATAGGTAGAGGTTCATGTAGGAAAATATAAAAGTGTGAGAAGGATAAGAAAGATTTTGGAGGTGACACGTGTCCCTTTTTATTTTGGTAGTTTAAGGGTATAAGTGTAATTTAATTAATAAAATCTAATTATGGAATGAATATATGCAACCGATTTTTGGCAGTTATTGTAGGGATTTTCGAATTTGAAGGCATACATCTTATAAAAAAATAACACCCTAACTCATAAAAACACCACAGCATGTATATTGAAGGCATACATCTTATAAAGAAAAGAAATATAACAGAAACAACACCCTAACTCATAAAAAACACCACTGAATGTATATTGAAGGCACACAACTTATAAAGAACACCCTAACATTGAATATAATAGAAAAACACACTAATAAATCAAGGATCTTTGTACTCACATTAAATATAATATGACTAACACCCTAACTCATAAAAACACCACAACATGTATATTGAAGACATACATCTTACGAAGAACAGAAATAACACCCAACAATTAAAACATCATTGTATGAACATAGAAAAAACACCATGGACTAAAACATCCAAGCGAGACGTAATTGTTTTCTCTACATAAGTATATCAACATGGTACTCATATTAAAGATAAAAAAACACTCGTTATTATGGTGTAATTGTTTTAAAAAATAATTACGTATAAAAAGTTATTGACGTTTAAAAAAGAAGGGGGGAACTTGCATGTGCATTAATGTTAGTTTCTTAATTTAGAAATGTTAAATTTACCTTTATACCCTTAATCTAGAAAATGAATTAGTTTAATAGTCAACACTATTTACAAGATTTCCATCAATATCTCAACCATTAGATTAAATATCTAATGGTTAGATTCTTTCTTATTATTCTCACACTTTTATATTTTCTTACAATAACCTCACCCTATATATATATATATATATATATATATATATATATATATATAATATATATATATATATATAAATATATATATATATATGGGAGGGTTTAAATGAGAACGCTAAATATTGCGAAAACCATGAGAACGAATGAAAAAACCATTAGAACTTAGTCAAAAACAAGTGAAACTCTAAATTTCTTTTTACACTTGTCATTATTATTTGAATAAAATTCTAGAAATTTAATTTCACATTTCAATTTACGTGAATTCGGAAAATAAAGAAAATTTACACATGTGTAAGTTTGCCGTTTACACATGTGTAAATTTGTTATATTTACACATGTAGAAAAAATCTAATAAGAGTAATTTTAAGAGAAGAAATGAATTATTTAATGTTATAATTTCTTTTTTTGATGTTGTATTTTAATTAAAATGATAATTGTATTAAAAAAATGGTTTTGATTGGTTTTCTCATTCGTTCTCACAGTTCTCGCAATATTTAGCGTTCTCAAGATAACATATATATATACATACATACATACATACATACATATATATATATATATATAGGATTATATATATAGGATTAGGATCATTTGTGAACAACTTCTTGAAAATGAAGTGAGTGAACTAATCTTGACCATTGATTATTTTTTAGATTAAAATGGTAAGATTGACATTAGTGCTCTCTCTCTCTTAATTAAAGTCTCTTAATTTATCATCTATTAACTCTCTGTCTCTCACACACACAAACACACACATTTTTAGTTACTTCTACATTATTTTAAACTCGTGTAGAATTAGTTACTAATAACGTATATGAAACTTCTAACAAAACTAGGTACTGGACACCAACTGCCCCTCCCGGATTCAAACCGTATATGAAACTTCTATCGGAACTAGGTCGTGGACTACAAAATACACAGATGTATCAAAAGTCTGTACACATCTATATAAACTAACAACTGTATATATTGTATAAACTGATAGTTAGCGAGACTGTACACATGTGTATAAACTAACAACGATGTATCTTGTATAGATTGATAGGCAGCGAGACTGTACACATGTGTATAAACTAACATTTTTGTAGCTTGTATAAACTCATACTATCGAGACTGTACACATGTGTATACACTAACAACTGTGTATCTTGTATATATGGAAACTAGCAAGATTTTAGGAATTTTGATTGTACTGTTTAATAAATTTAATTTACAAAAGACACAAATACCCTCCTGTCAATTAATTTAAAGGGAAGTTACAACATTATAATTACAATTTTGCCATTGTTTAAAAATCTCTAGATGATATAATCCAATGGCTCAGATTAGTTCACACAGTTCACTCTCAACCTAGTGTTCACTCTAGAACCCAACCATATATATATATATATATATATATATATATTACAAATTTCTACAATAAAGTCCTCATTTCTATCTCTAATTAACTAAAGTAGTAATTTTTATTCTTTCTTTATTGTTTTCCTTTTTTTTTTCTACTCATAAAATATAAGAAAACAATATGGAGAATATATAGTGGATCCCTAAATGTTGCGAAATGATAGTTAACCTTTAAATTTAGTTCTCAATATGAAAAATGAGATGGTGTATACTTATATTTATCCTAAATTATATTGATGGTATTGAAATTGAGAAAGAGAAGTGAGAATATTGATCGTAGAGAAATAAGTCAATTTAATTGATTTACTCATGACTTTTTATATTTTAGAGAAAAAAAATTAGTAATGATATCCACTAATAAAATTATATTGAACTTGTAGAATTACATGCCTTTTATAAATGTAAATTAGGATTTTTATAAAGTATAGTAAAGTAATATTTGCCGTTTATAAAAAAATCTTGATTGTAAAAATTTAATAATAAATTTTTAATATAAAAGATAGAATACTACTAGTAAAAATATTTTATAGTTTAAAAAGTCAATATTTTATAGTTTAGTATTAGCACAATGTATTGGTGAAATAGTAAAATACATTGAAATAAAATAAACACGTCCAAAATTCTTAGATTTTATTTTGAAAAAGTAGACTTTAATTATAGAGAGCACTTGATCCATATAGTCCATGACTATGAAACATAATCTAATAATATTACTTTTTAATTGTTTAATTTATATTTGTTTATTTCTTTAATTGTAGGCCTCACTATTGTGACCTTTTTGACACTTTTACTCGTAAAAAAATATTTGTTTTCATTCAATTAATTTAGTTATCCTACTTTTTCTGACCAACCCATTTATAGTTTATAAATAGAGCTATAACACAAATTAAAATAGAAACAGTTGGTAAATTAAAGTAAAAAATTAATGGAGTTTTTGTTTTTTCTAGTTTTAATAATCATGATTGACAGTGATTTGTTTCCTAAGATGATTATGAAACATATAGTCGGACAAACCAATAAGCAACATATTTATAAAATATAAACAGGTTTGTCATAAATACTGGCAATACATATGTAATGCATGTGTACAAAACTTAATGAATATGCTACCATTTATTATGTGATTTATAAACTAAGTGTGTTATTTATGTTGGGATAACATATTGAGTTGTTTAATCTGAACATGAACTATATATGTCGTATTTTGTTGTGTTTTGGACTTACATGCTTAATGCTCATTTGTGAACATTTGTAACATATGGTGACTTGGTAACAAACTTGATAATCAATTACTCTATCTCAAACAAACATGTGACTTAGTGACTTAGTAACTGTCTTAACAATCAATTATCCTATCTCAAAGAAGCCTTTTTGTAATTGGTTTCCTAATTCCTTATCACTCATAACAATTGAAAAACTCGGGTTTATACATTTAGCTCAAGATAAGAGAAAATACACAAAAACGGAGAATTGGTAGTTAGAATTCATGAATAAAGTTGTTGGAATTAAAGCGCGATAACGATTTCTGTATAGAAAATTAACTGATTTTTTTTTTAAAACTAATAGTTAGATGGTACGTTAGATATCAAAATACTAAACTTCACACTTCAATAATATTTTTTTTAATAGCGCTCTTTAAATTTACATATGAACCTTTATAAAACCCATAAACATGTTAACCCTTCTATTAAACAAATTATGTTTAAGTTAGACCATTTATTACAAGATTTGAGTTGGGGTTGACTTGTTTGATAAAACAGGTTGTATTAACCGACTAAAATTTTAGTTATTTTTATGTGGTGTTTCGTATTGTGTTAGAATTTGCGGCAATATATTTATCTAGACCTAATAAACTTATTTTTGATTTTATGCATATTCGGATGATGTTTGTTGTGTAAAAGAATGATTATAACTAATTGTGGTTAATCCCTTCATTGGTGGCCTAGTGGTAGAAGACTTAGGTTTTTCAATGGAGACTCAAGTTCAATTTCCACTTGTGTCATATTAGGGTGGATATAACCCTAGGCTTATACTCAGAGGGTTCGATCCTGAGCCGCACCATGGTTTTCATCTGGCTGTTACTTCAGCGAGGCAACTCATGTGCAGGCAGTACGGTTTCCAGGGGAACGCCGTAACCAAGTCTGACCAACACAGCGCGGACCTAACTAAAACAACGTAGCTTGGACAGATCACAGCTAGAACCGCCGTTTAGACAGTGTAACATTAGGTCACTACAAAATAAAGTCATCGATAGAAAAGAAAAACTAATTGTGGTTAAGGTTTTTCCTAACTAAAAAAATGAGGACGAAGAAGAAGTTGCCACCTGTATAAAGTGCAAGAATATGTTCTTGCCAATGAGGAAGTGAGTCATCAAAAAGCACCTATGGCCACAAGTGGCATGTATGCATATCCATAAGATATTCATATGCCACTTAAGATTGTTTTGTTGTACACCATGCATAATTGGTTGTACATTCGAATCTCCCACTAAATGCACAACGCCAAAGCAAAAAGTGCAGATGAGAAAAGGCGACATAGATTACAAACATATTATATGTATTCTTATATATTTTAGTATAATATCAATAATAATAATAATGTTAAAAGATTATTTTTATAAAAAAAGTATGTTTAATTTATATAAATGATGCATTTAGGATAAGTAAATGAAGATAGATTGATTTGACATGTAAAATATAAGTTGCTTCAACAGGTTTTTTTAATGGTAAATATTACTCTACTTTACTTTTAACAAATTATTCTAAACTACCTCTTTGCTTAGGTTTGAAGTTAACACCTCTCATCTATTAGGTATGTGTCTTTACCAAGTGATTAGGCCTCACATTGGCTATTCCGACAATAGGTAACTATTATTTTTGTCCTTGTGTTATATGGTTATCGTTCAGTTAACTAAAAGACATAACTAATTATACCCATGTCAATAAAATCGTTAAGAAATTAATATTATTCATAAAAATATACACCAATAAACAGTTTAGGCCTCCAGGGTTTTAGCTAGCCAATGTGTACATGTTCGAAGTGAACAGTTTCAGGGTTGTAATCAACCGAATATTCAATAAACACTTTGATAGAAAAGGGTTGTAATGAATCGAATATTCAATAAACACTTCGATAGATAGTTCATTTATGTTCGTTTATTAAACAATTGAACGGCCATAAACACTTTTTTTTGTTTGCGTAATTAAAAAAAATGCAAGTGAACAATCTCTCGTACGTTTATGTTCATTTACATATTTGCTAAACAATGATATATCATAACATTAGAACTTGGAAACTTCAGGAAATCACACATCTAACTATTACTTTGATGTGTTTGGTGAAGGTCAAAAGAGCACATAAACAACCCTAGATGTTTCTAATACGTGGGTACGAGTTTGAGTTTGCGATTTGGAGGTCATTTCTAATGTATTTAGATAACTTAGATGGTAGAATCATATGAATATTCGGTTTGTTGAGTATTAATGGCACACGTGTTGTTTTGAGGCAATCGTATGATTAGTAGGGGGGAAAACATCATTGTTGGATTGTTTTCTCTAAAACTAGTCGGTAAATCCAGTTGGTGTTTGCATCAACATTTATTTGTAGTAAACACCGTGGCGTAGTTTATGCTATAATCAGTAACCAACTTTTATTAATTTTTAATTGATTAATTCGTTATAATATTATAATAATTACCTTTGAACATATTTCGTTTTTCTCTTAATACTTATAAAATATGAAGTTTTATAAATTCTGAATAAGCCGTTGCAACATACTTATATTTATTTACGTATCGGTTGTAATTTTACTTTAACTTGATTTGAAATTCTAATGTACAAATGATCGAGGCACAGACGATATGTTTTTTTAACTGCAAATATTATAAACCAAGCTAGCAAAATCAATGTTCTTCCATAATTCTTTCCTAAAAGTACGAGAGAAAAGGCTTCTCGACCATGCAATGTATATCCTTTATGATTGCTTTCTTTCACGTTGAACTTGAACATATGTCAAGTTTGACATGAAAATCAGTATTGTTTCATGCTGATCACATTTGGTCACCAAAATGTAACCTATTTAAAATCAATTGTGATGACAAACCAAACCTATCTTGATATTTTTTAGTCTTGATATTATGTTCTAAATATTCCTTATTTTATAGTGAAAGAATCTTAGTTATTTTTTTCTACTTACAAGTTTAACTAAGTTTTTAAGTTCAGTTTGTCAAGATAACTACTCAAAAAATCGCGAATATAAATACATTATTATAACATATTATTTTAACTAGTATTATTGTTGAGATGTTGATTCAGGTTTCAGTCATCTTGTAACAACATAGATTATAACATATATCTTTATTAAGTTTGAAGTGCTTAAGTTCTGACCTTTATACGTTCCAACATATAATGTTGTTTTGAAAAAAGACTCATTAAAAGTGGTTATATCCAAGGAGGAATGAGTACATATTTACTAGAGTTAAATGCCATTTTAGTCTCTATGGTTTCGACCATTTTGCTAGTTTAGTCCAAGTGTTTCATTTTTCGTCTGTGGGTCCAAAAAGGTTTCAGCTTTGCCATTTTAGTCTATTGGGTTAACTTCATCCGTTTTTCTGTTAACAAGAAGGGCAATTTGGTCATTTTATATGTAATTCTGGTAGTTAGAAGGGTAATTCGGCCATATTAAATGACCGAATTGCCCTTCTCGTTAACAGAAATAATGGATGAAGTCAACTCAGTGAACTAAAATTGCAACGGTGAAACCTTTTTGACCCAAAGGTGAAAAATGAAACATTTAAACTAAACTGACAAAATGACCCAAACCACATGGACTAAAATGACATTTAACTCTATCTACTATTTGTTAACAATCATTGTCGTATCACATTGGCTAATCTTGCAACAACTATGTGATAGGGCTCTTAGCATCTCAAGAACATTATGAAGTTATGGTGTACTGTTCAAATGCTCGAACTTATCTTTTCCAACATACTCGATCTAGTGAGCTTTAGGATGTCTTCATACATGAACTTGATGACGTCACACTACTTGAGCAATTATAGAAAGAAAATTACAATTTTGCACATTCCTTAAACTAAACACATTCCTTAAACTAAACGATGAATCGTGTGAATTAATGATGATAATGGATTTGGAAAGATATACATGATCTAAGGGTGGAGGGTGTCGTACAGTTTTCCCCGTGTGACACATTGTTTTTTTTTCTCAGATCGTGTGATTTCGTCCTAGATTTCCTTAGTTTTCTCCAAAACAAAAATATTTTAATTTAGTTTAAATTAAAGTAAAAACATTATAGTTAAAATAAAACAATAACTTAAAAATAAACATTACATAATTAAATTAAACATTGATTATAAAAGAAAAATTACACACTTCTAAAAATGTGAAAAACACAAAATTAAACATAAATAAATGAAAAATACATAACTAAACGAACATCCTTAAATTTTGCCATGTTGAAACGTGTTTAAAGTCATGATCGTAGATATATCTGTATTCGATAAGGGCACTTAAAAGTTGAATCACGTCATCTTCCGTTATCTCAACGTCGGCAATTACCACATGTTGAAGAGCAAATGAAATCTTGCACTTTTATGATGGATTTCCTTGAAACTTGAATAAAGTTGATTTTCGTTGCGGTTAGTCTCGTCCATATGACAGTGGCTAGGCTCTCAGTGGTTGCTCACCCCTTTCAGAACATGCAGTCTAACTTACAATATCAAAAGTGAATATGATACCTTTAACACAGAATTATTAATTTGGTACATAAACAAAGAATTTGATGATAGTATGACGTGAATTTCTATAATTATGTGTTAAACCCTTTAATATTCAATATTCAATCTCATCCAATTATACTGTGACTTTTATAGTTCACAATTTGAAGATTTGATTTTTAGTTACACATAATATTCACATAACAAAGTTATTTAGATTTTATATACATTTTATCAAGATAAAAAAAATCTAGATTAAAATCTACTGATCTTTTTAATTAACTTTCAACCTTTAGAAAATAAAATTTAACAGCAATAATTTATTTAGGTTTTATATACATTTTATCAAGATAAACAAAAAACTAGATTAAAGTCTACTGATTTTTTTAATTTAGAAAATAAATATTAACAACAACAATAAGAAGAATCAAAGAGAATTGATTAATCTGAATCGAATTTTTTGCCGAAGTAAAAGGAAACTAGTTAAATCGAACCTATTTTCTAGGGTTGTTACTTGGGTGTTGGTCAACCATATAAGAGGCATTTTACAGTCCTACTTCTGAATGCTTAATCGTATAGTCCAAACTATCTTATTTAGGGTTAAGCACATTGAGCGTGTTACCTAGGGCGAGTCTTCCTTTGGCCTAGATGACTGAATCGATGTTCTTAACCCTAAATAACATACTTTGGATTACAATCCAAAACATGTTTCCCAATGAATTATTGCTTATCAAGGTATTTGTAAACCCTATTCGATTGTTGCTTATAAGTTGGCTTGGGTTGTGATGTTCTTAACAAGTTGTTTATCTTCGTTCATATTCTACACTTTTTATGTGATGGAGTGATGGTAGAATATGCGATTGCACCCAAGAGATCATATGATACATATATGATTTTATTATTAAAATTTAAAACTGAACATTCCTTATAATTATCGGAAGCTATTTCACATTCTTATGATTCTTTGTTGGTTAATTAGCATGTTTCGATAATCTAAACATGTTTCTTTTAATCTAATAGTTATATTTCAAATCATTGTGTAAACGTGCAATTTCTGCATCACTTAAGTGCACACGTCAAATTTGAGTTTATTAACGACTAAAAAAAACTCAATCATTTGAGTAAATCCAATAGCAAAAGGCCCCCCTCGCCTACAAACACAGAAGGCTTACTAAAAAGTTCATCAGCGTTTATCGTCTTACAATGTAAAAAGGTAGTAACCATGATTCATTAATGAAACGATATTTTAAAAATATGAATTACATAATGTTTATTAAATATTTAAAAAAATGATAGAATATTTTTTTAGTATAACTGAGTCTCATTTAAAAAAAATAATTTACTAGTAAAAGTAAATATTTTTTTTGTATTTAATATTACCACAATGTATGGTGTAATACTAAAATACATTTAACTATGATACCACCTCCACTATTTTTCGATATTATTTTGACAAAAGTAAACTTTAATTATGAGAGAGCAATTGATCCATACTATCCATGACTATGAAGCATAATCAAAGAATAATACCTTTTAATTGTTTATTTTATTCTTAATTTTCTTAATTGTCGACGTGTCCTTTTTGACACTTTTACTCGTAAAGAATGGGTTTAACCCATTTATATAGTTGATAAATGAAGCTATAAATAAAATAAAATAAAATAAAATAAAATAAAAGAATTAGTAAATTAAAGATAAGATGATTATGAAATAAATACTCGGACAAACCAAAGTAACATGTATATGTCATAAGTAATTAAGTATTGACGATAAATATGCAAGTGCATGTGTAGGGAATTTAATAAATATGTTAAGATTTATTATGTAACTTTTGATTTACGCATGTTACTTGTGTTGCAACGGCTTGTTGAATTGTTTAACCCGAACATGACTTATATATTTAGTTGTGTGATGTTATGTCAAACACGTTTAAAGTTGTGTCGTATTTGAGACTTACATGTTTAACGTCCATTTACATACATGAGTGACATTTAGTTATTTAATAACAATTTAAATAATCAATTACTCATTCTTTAACTCTGAAAGTTTTTTGTAATTGGTTTCGTTACTCTCATTCCCAACTAGTAAAGCTCAAGATAATAAGTATGGAAATAATTGGAGAATTAGCAAGAAATAAATTTGTTGGAATTGAAGAGATAATAATGATTTCAAAATGGAAAAGTGATTTCACTTTTAAAAGTTAGTAGTTAGTGGGAAAACTAAACAAAATACTAAACTTCAAATTTTCATAATTTGCTAAATAACACTCTCTAAAATTTAAAAACCATTTGTTTAGACGGTTCGAGTCTAAGTTAATCATTTATCAAACAAGTTGTGTTTGAGTTAATTCATTCATTAAACAAGTCATGTATTTATTAAAATATCTAAAAAAACAAGTTATATAATCAGACAAAAAACCAGATTATTTTTTTGTTATGTATCACGTAGTGTTAGAAATTGCCGAACATATACTTATCCAGCCCGATCTAATAAACTTTATATTTGTCCTAATACATAGTAGGATGATGTTTGTTGTGTCAAAGAAAAATTATAATTAGTTGTGGTTTAGGTTATTCTTAATTAAAAAATGAGGACGTTGCCACCTGTAAAAGTGCAAGAATATGTTATTGCCAATGAGGAAGTGAGTCATCAAAAAGCACCTATGGCCACAAGTGGCATGTATGCATATCCATAAGATATTCATATGCCACTTAAGGTTGTTTTGTTAATCACCCACTAAGTGCATAACGCCAAACAGAAGATGCAAATGAGAAAAGACGACACACATAATAACATTATGCATTTTTATATATTAACCGTTTGACCTGGGAGCGTTTTATTTTTAACAGGTCAAAGTGATACAATAAAAACTGACTTATAAAAAAATGAATCAAATGGGTTGAAAGTTTCCCAAATGTGTATTTTTAAAGCATTCTGCCCCGTACTAAAAGTTTTGCCAAAATGTGTGCCAACTCATCTGACCCAACCTGTTTTGACCTGTATGAAATATATCCATTTGTCTCGTGACCCAACTCACCTGACTACTCCATTGTCATTGTCATCTATTTCTATTTTCTATAAAATCACTTGATCAATGAATAAATTCCTGCTTAAAATAGTTGGTAATTTTCAGGCTGAAAAATGGTTTTTCCTTTGGAAACAAACCGTCTAGCCTGAACCGGATCTTTATTTTTATAAGATGAACTCCAAGCAGCACGGTACCGTTGATCAAAACAAACCCTTCAACATAATCAAATGAAGTATTGGATGATATTAGTTGTACTTGATCATTTGCAAAAGCAAAATCTAAGTAAAGAATATTAATCCATTTGACCTTGTCAAAATTGTCAAAATCAAGAGATCAGATTGGAGATTTACACAACGAAATTTTGATATTAAGATCACAATATAATGTATTACTTATTTAAAATTTGTAACCCATGAAACAGTCAACAAAAGGGATCAAATAATTCATATGGGGCTCGAAATTAGATTAGCAAAAACCATAAACTCGGGTACTAACCGAGACCATTTGCATAATGCAAGCCGCAAATTTCCCACAATATTTCAAGAATTAGGCATCAAATTGTCAAAATTCCAATAACCATGCATAGTTCAGCAGAAAGTTTGTTTATGTTCGTTATTTAATAACTGAACGGGCATTAACTAACTTTTTGTGCATGTAATTAAAAGAATGCATATGAAACATCTCTCATTCGCGTTCATGAATCTTCGCATTGATACCAAAACATAGTCTGTAAACATTCTAAAAATGTGCATTATCATGGCATCGTCATATGAAACTAAATGATCCACTAAAAACTATCCGCTACGAAAAGAGTGTCATAGCCAACCATAAGGGATTGATCAGCATGGTCTCGCTCGCTGTGAAAAAAAGAAGCTGGTTAGTTATCAAATAGTAAGAAAAAAAAACATAACATCTTCCTGCCGCCAATCAGTGCGAAATCGATCCATAAAACACAAACCCAATTACTACGTCATGTTCTTCAGCACGCAACGAGCCATACCGTGAAAACAAAGGCAAGTGTACGTAGTATATGCGTTTGAAACTTTGAATAAAAAGGGTCATGCGTCGATTAAAATTTATAGTTTGATTTTATGCCCTTCGGGTTTTGTTAACTTATGACTGATACCGGCCCAGACTTTTTGACATACAAGGAAGGCCCAACCACTTGGAAAAATAAACACATTTAATCCTATTCCGGGATCATACATGGGTTAATTTTTTATGTTACATTTTTTAAAGTGACCATAATGCCTAATTTAATGATTAAAGTTTTTTTTTTTTTTTTTTTATAAATTGAAAAACATAAGTTTTATATTCTAGCCACCACCCCAGTGATTTCGATAAAGGAAACTTATCAGGAACAATCAATCGAAGATACAAAAAAAATGGGAGGAATAATAGTCGACCATGTAACCTTGAACAGTTGAGGTGTTGAACTCCCATATCTATAAATTTTTAAAACACACTCTATTACAAAAATATGTAATCGGAACGCATTACCAAATCTTGATAATTAAGCGTGTACCGACCATAGATTATATCCATGAGTCTGTAAGTGAAAAATGAGAGGTGAATAATTTCAAACCTTTTGTGATTTATTTTAATTTTTGTGTATACAAGTTACACCTCAATGCCAAAGAAGAACAAGGGTGACAGCTTGCACCATAATGCAATCCCTTCCCAGATGTTCTGAGCAAACCGCGAAAATATGCACAGTTGATTTCTCCTCATCTTGACACAACTCATACCCCAACGACGGTGCTTGGATTCCCTTTCTCGCAACGGACGCTCTTGTGGGAAGTCTTTCTAAGTTTAGCCTCCACATCACAAAATGTACCTTAACCTACAGCCACATGACTGCTCGCAGCCAAGCCATTTCACAGAAAATGACCCGTTCGGATCCAAGGTCCAGCTCCACTTGTCATTTTCTGCAAACAAGGAGACCGTGGACAGCAACATAGACAACTGCGACTAGTCATTATGTTCCTCCGCCGATTTAAACTGTCTTGCCCAGTGAAAACTTACTCTCAACACCCGTCTGCCACCATTATCCGATCCGAAACTGCTGCCCTCTTGTCCTTCTCTAGCTCAAAATAACCGTGGGAATCTGGAGGCAAGAGACTCCTCCAGAAGCCACAGCCCTGCCGAAATGAAACCTCTCGGCCACACCCCACTCCCGAAGAACGCAACGTCATCGGCAAAGAGGAAATGAGTGAGGGTCGGACCATTTAAAGGACATGAAATACCCCTTAATTAACCCGACCGGACACGCCTCCTTCATAACTCCCAATAAACGCCTCCATAGCTATGATAAAGAAGAATAGAGACAATGGATCCCCTTGTCTCAAACCCCTACATCATGCGAACTCAAGAGTCGGCGACCCATTTACAAGAACTGAGGCCCAAGCATCGGAGATAATGGCCGACGCCCACCTTTTCCAAATGACCGGGAAATTCCAAGATAGAGTCCAAAAATCCCGAGTCGTAAGCCTTCTCGATATCTATCTTGAAAAGCATCCCATGTTTCTTTGATCACTTTTCAAGTCCCAATAGATACTCAAACGAACAGAATATTATGGCTAACTTCCACAATATCATTAAATCAAGAAAAACTTGATTACAAATCCCTATAAATGCGCGGTATATATAGCTAACGTATTACCTTCTACTATAACTAGGATTCCTAATAATTAATTTACACAATAATTATCTAAGACACTTCCTAACAAAAGACGTATAGGATATTAGACAATTATCCACTAATTAATTAATATTGTTAATCTAACAACTCCTAAACTCGAGCGGATCATTATCTCTAACCGCCTCCACGCATTGAAGCGATGAGCATTATTAGAAATTCCCAACATTTTTAACCTTGCTATGATCTCATTAAGCATCAGGTCCATCTAGAATACTCCTACCTGTCAAGAATGCACTTTGTTCTTCCGGGATAACCTTATGAATGACCGACTTGAACCTGTTTACGAGAAGTTTAGACGCCAACTTATTTATGCAACCAAGAACCTTTAAGACTTCAAGAGTTTTAATGATCTTGTTGAAAATATCGGTATTGTTGACGGTAACAATGATGTCATATACGTAGACCATAAAATAGATGAAATGATGTCATCAAGAAGGATAAATTTAGCATACAAGAGGGTCCTACTATGCAGATGGAACACCCATACAAATATGATGGAGAGAGCATAGATTTGCAAGGAGTTATATAAACATCCTACATGATGTTATTTACTAATTGCCATTCACCTTCTGTGATATATTTGGGGTTTCTGTACCTTAGTGTGAGGTTTCATTTGGGATATTTATTTCTAATTAGGATTATATAAATTTCTACTTGTCTAGAATCAAGAATAAGGACTCATGTATTTTGCCATACTTCTCGTTAATTAACAGTACAAGCCAACAAATCAATTATATGTATTTTGGCGCTTCGACTGATCCTTCATTGAATCATGTCTTACAGATCCAAACCAAGTCAGACTACTATTGTTGGTTGCATGACATAGCAAATGTTGGAAATTTGAGTATGTGTCCACATAAATATGGGAACAAAGTGGAAATTAGTTTATGAGGTAATGTTCTACCTGACTAATATAACCGTGTGCCATGTTTTACCAAAACTCCTACGCGGGCGCGCAGGGGTGCAAATGTTCAAGTCCGGCAGTGCGCTGTTGCTGCTTCGGACCGGCGTACCCTCGGAACAGACAACGAATCTGTTTAAGGGAATTGTGTCAAACACAAGTCTGGTTCACTGTTTCTGTCTAACAACAAATGGTACCGATACCGGTCAGGAGCTCATCCTATTCATGCTTGGGGTATGCTTTCTTTGTCCTTCACTGGATTGCCTTTGGCACAAGCATCACTACCACCCACGCTGTAACAAGAGGGTATATGCTCTTTATGAAGCAGCTTGCTCTGATTTTAGAAAAATCGCGCGGGTTCGTGATGGATCCATGAAGTTGGTGTCAGCCGGGTTTTGCATTGTCTGCATAATCATTGCAATATGTATACTTGGATGAAAGCACGTTGATGTTGAACCTTTGACTGTGGAGTAATACGTTGAAGCTCAAGTATTTAAATAGAAAGACATGATGTTAATGAATGTTGTATATCATAGCATATGAATTCACTGAAGAACGGCAACAAAGCGTGCGTACACATACTAATATATTATTATGACAACGTCGAGTCTAACCGAGCAACCGTTGTTTTTTTATATATATATATATATTTAAGAGGTGCTTTTTTTATTTGAGGTTTTAATTTTTATTTTTTTGTAATTTTGCTTCTTAAACATTGCAAATAAATGTATTGACGATGTGCATCATATAGGCGTCGTAAAAAATCTCTCTATGGTGATATGTCAAAGGTAAACACTTCCCTCATCAGCCAAACTTAAACTAGCTGTGGATATTAGTCATGTTATAGTTCTACTCCATTTGCTACAGATTAACATGAAATATTCAAATTAAAAGCTATAGCCAATGTGAGATAAGGTATATTATTACCGCAAAAAGCTATAGCCGATGTGAGATCAAAGTATATCATTGCGGCAAACTACTCGTTGAGTATTAAACTAATTAGACTATGCCATTGAAACTTTTGTGTTTTATGAGTATTTTTTTCTTCCTAATTTAGAATCTAATAAAAGATAACTCGGTATAAATGAATGAGTAATAAAAAAAAGTTACAACTAATCGGTTAATAAAGTTCATTAAAACTTTTGTGGTTTATGATTTTTTATAAAGAGAACAAAATGTAGTTTATAAGATAAACCTTTATCGTTTATGCAAAAATAAATAAATACATAGAAATGATTAAGAGAAAAGAATTTATACAAACAAAACAAGTGACCGCATAAAACTTAATAGATTATCATACAAATGGCTGGTACATAAAAATTGTTTGTTAGATCCTTTTAATAAAAACAAAAATGTCGACAAGTTAATATCAACAAGCATATCATTGAAGCATATATTTGTCCCCTTAACATCACATCAATGAAACCGACCTGTCAAATGTCATGTAGTTGATTTTCTGTGTTCAATAAGTTTCAGTATCCAAAAGTGGATATGATACTCATAGCACTAGAATTTTTCATTTGGTACATAACCAATGAATTTGATGATAGTATGATTTAAATTTCTATAACAAGATTAAATAAAGGCTCAAGATATTCATATATTTTTGCTGTCTACTTGGAGATTTTTGTGTTTTAGACGGGTCGTTTAGGCATTGATTTTAAGGAGGCAGCAGGGGAATGTCTGCACATAGAATTTAAGAGGTGTAGACGTCCCGTCTAGACCTAGACGACCCGTCTAGGACCTTGGTGTTCTTTGAGTTGAAAAAGGGTGTTTTGGTAGGGTAAATTGGTTGTTGTTGGAGGGTGATGTTTTTTTGGTTGTGTAATTTGAGATGTTAAATTTAAAAAAAATTTATTTTTTTAAAAATAACTTACCGTTTTCGATCGTTTAAATATTTCATTGTTTTTACATTTTATTTTTTAAAAAATTTATAAAATATAAATTTAATATTGTTTTCAACATTTTAAAAAGAATTCAAATATTATATCGTGTAAATATTACTTAACATTTTGAAAATTATGTTGTTTTCATATTACATTTCAATGTCGATTTAACACAAACAATCATCAAGTAATCGAATAACTAAAAACAAACTTAAATGTAACATATATAACATAACTTTGTACATCCATAACAATATATATTTGTATAGCTGAATACTAAATACAAAACGTCTATGCATACGAGTCGGAGTTAGAATCTGGATCTGGCTGCTGCGGCTGATGTGGTGCTTGAGGTGGTTGGAGCGGTATGGGAGGTAACCCCTCTCTCTCGTCTATCATGTGCCTCCCGAACCACCCAACCCATCAGATCCAAAAGCCTGTCAACGTCGGCATGACCTGGAATAACGTGCTGAGGAAACTGCGCGCCCCGGGAGGTGGTAGCGGCTGTGGCGGTGCTGGTCCTTCTAAATCCACCGGAGGGTCCTGAACGACCGCTGCCTCATGTGCCGGAGGATAGACCGAATCGAAGTGCTGCGTAAGGGCCTCCGGATCCATAGCTCACATGCGCGGGTTTTAAAACACTCGCCGAGTACGCCGAACCTCTTAACAAGCTTCATCCCCCGCAACGTCTGAAAACCCATCCGGGTCGATGGTATGGCCGGCCGCAAGTGTGGGTTCGTGTCCGGCAAATGACCCAACGAACGGGCAATGACGGTCAAGTACGCGCCACCATACAAAAATCTGCGCTCCTACCGGTGATGGGCAGAGACGAAGTACTGGGCCAGACCGTGCGCAAGTGCGCACGACCTCCTATATAATAAGCAATAGTAGAAAAGAGGTCGGTGCTCGTACACCACTCGCGGTTGTGGCCGCGAGTGGTAATAGAAGTAACGAGCATCCTATGTAGATACCTGCAGATGTTGTTAGCGAAATACGGAAATTAATTTATAACAATAATAATCACAATAAATATTGTAATAAACGTACGGACCTGTACAATGGGTCATCAATATGTAAAATCCTCCCCTTCGCCCTCACGTGCTCCCAAGTGTCATGCCCCGCGACCACCTCCCAAAAGCCCAAAAGAGTGGGTCTATCCACCACTACTAGCCCCTGCGTATAAACATCTATAGCGATCTCCACTTGCAGGTATAAACCGCTATGAACGACAAACTCAGCAAGCGTCATCAAACGCCAAACACTGGCAAGCCTAAAAGAAACCTCAGGCAGAGGGGGAGGAGCCTGTGGCTGTGGAGGTGGTTGGTCGACCCGTGGAAGGTGAAATGTGAACATCGACAAAAACTCGATCAACAGCTCCCTATAGCTCGGCGTGCCAGCCAAGTCAAATAGACGATGCCATGGTGAATCCACCGGAATGAATAACGCAGTCTCGGCGTCTCACCAATCGCCTCGATCGCATCCCAGTCGACCGCGGCATGCGATCCGACGTGCATCCGCCTAAGCTTCCCGCAAAAACTGACGGCCTCGGTGTCGGGCGGAATCTATAGATATGGGTGGCCGTGTAGTGGATCCGCCAGCGCTGACGGAGCCCGTCGCGGACCATGCGGATGTGGAGCACCGTGTATCTGATCTTCAATATCGTCCATAATCAATCTGCAATAAAATACCGTATACGTACAATAATACTAACAATTAACAATAATAATAATTATATAACACAAATAATAATAATAACAATTAACAATAATACAAACAATTAAAAATGTTAAATAAAAGAAATAAAAAGAAAAAAACAGGGTCGTCTAGGGGTAGACGCCCTGTCCTCTTCAACAAAAAAACCCACATTCTCAAGAACACACACCCCCTAAAACCCAAAAATTCATCAAATACACATACAACGTACGGTCTAAATGTATAATACATTCAAGAATCATGAAGTATAGGTTAGAATACGTACCAGAGCTGCTTGAATTCGAAAAAAATATAGTCGATATACGCTTGAAATAGGATTTATACGTATGTGTGTGTTTTTGTGTGTGTTTTGCCTTGTGTCGTATGCAGCTGGTCGTCTAGGTTGTCCACTCATATACGATGCATGAGTGTGTTTCAACTATATCCTTGACACAACCTACTGTACGGTCCGGGCGAGCTCCAATCTTGGACGTATCTCTTTAAACCCAACTCTGTTTGCGGTACGCTGACCGAAGTTGCGACTCTGATCAGTCCACGCAAAGACGAACATGTCCTTGTAATCTTTCAGCCAGTTATCATGCGGGTACGTAAAGACCCCTAAAAAGTATAAATAATTATTAAATGTACATAGGTGAGTCATATGTTATTACAAAAACTTACTTGAACGTTTGCACTCCACAAGTCGCTTTTGTAGGTTGCACAAGTTGTACTCGTATATGAGTATTGATGGAGACTCACACAGTGTCCCCTAGAATAACAAAAAGTTTTGCTAGTCTTATTCTGTGAAGGCGCTCTTGCAGTGTTTACAAATATTCTGTTCTATGTGAAACCTGCAAAGATACCGAGAGACGTTTGGAAAAACTTTAGCACGCGCGTTAATTAGGGCCAGGTCTCTATCCGTTACAATCATACGTAGCTCCATACATTCATTCAACATTGACCTGATCCTCTCAAGCACCCATACAAAGTTATCACTACGTTCTTTGCAGATAACGGCATGCGCGATACAAAACGAATAGTTGGTGGGCGTCATACCAACTATCTTGACAAATGGAATGTTGTATACGTTTATTTTGTATGTGGAATCGATCAGAAAAATGTGCGGGAACGCACGCCACATTTGACTTGAGTATGGATGAACAAAGAAGATCTCTGTTATGACCTCTGTTTCGTGTTCCTCCCGTGTGTCGTAAATAAATTTGTTTGTAATCAGGATGTGTTCTAGTGACTGCATGTGAGTCAGTCCGTATATTTTTTCGGCCCTAATCTTCTGAACTGCGTTTTGTACGTCTTTTTGAACATGAAAACTCTCGGGAAACTGCTTCCTTATCGTTTGAAAAATTCTGCGTGGCTCCATGTTTTGAGCTGTCAGCTGCTCGATCAATATGTATTCGTTGGGAGTAGACCTTCACACAAACGCGTGGGCCGACAGGTCCTCACAACATCGTGGTTATGTTCAGTTTTCCCCTTTTATTCCCCAGGTTTCATACGGATGGTCTCGCACAGCCACCAAGTAAAACGGGCAACCGGTTTTTTTGCTTCCAACTTTTCTAACCGTTGTTGTAGTATGGTGCTCACCACCACGGTCACATTCAAGCCGTACCCTCCCGGTCCTTTCCCCAATTTTATTAATCGTTGGGTCAAAATAACGAAACCATCCGCCTTTGCCATTTCCTGTGCCCAGTTTTTTAGTTAATCTAGAGAGTTGAATACCTGTAACATCAATAACGTTATGTTAAATTTTATATTTATTAAACTGTCTAACATAAATAAGTAAGTTTGATACCATCTTTGTGAGGTATGGATTGCCTGCGCTGGGGGGTGCCTCACCACCATAACCTCCACCGTCAGGATATTTTTGTTGACCGAACGAAGACTGTGTTGCATTGTAACTTTCGTAACCGTCTCCTCCCTATCCATTTGGATAGTGTTGTTGCACGTAAGAATATTCACACCCGTATCCATAATCCGGAAACCCTTGTTGCGCAGAATAACATGGTTCATCAACATGGTATGAGTCATCTACAAGGGATGTTTCATCAAAGGGAGGATGCTTGTTCAAATATAGAAACGATTTGTTTGATTTCCTTGTACACTAGACACAACCTCCTCTTGCTCGTTAGAATCGGGAACGCCAGTCTCCCCCTAAGAACGGTATCATCATTAGTAAATAATTAAAACAACAAGTAATTTAAGCTAATAACTGTTACCGAAATGGCTTCGGGCACCCATGACTCGCAGAATATGACACAATGAAATAGTTGTCGTCCCAGTATGATGACATTTCACCACCTTTGAATGATATCAAATGGAGTAATATAAGGCAGAGAAAAAGAAGCAGAGAAGTTTAATGATGTATTGTCTGAATTATGAGAATGCTCTGTATGTTTCTATTTAACAAAGAAATATATGCCCCGTCTAGGCCTAGACCCTCGTATCACTTTACCTGCTTTACTCACATGCATGCAGATCACAAAAGTCAAAATCAACATCCAAGACGCCCCGTCTAGGCCTAGACGACCCGTCTTGGGTCTGTCGTCTACGGGGCCCCGTCTAGGCCTAGACGCCCCGTCTGATGTGACTAATTTGACATTGTACGAAGTCAGGAATGTGGTCGGAGAAAACAACCCTAGACGCCCCCGTCTAGAGCTACACGACGCGTCTTGAAGGTGTGGAAATAGGCACTTGGGTGTGTGAATATGTAGACCCTTAAATAAAAATCTTGATGTGAATCCACGTAATTTGAATAAAAATTATATTTCGGTTTAAAAAAAATAGAGTCTACTCTTATTTTTTTAAATGTCAACATTTATAATTACATTAAACTAGTATTAAACCTTCTCGCGTTGCGGTGGGGGCGTTAAACCATGCCAAAGCGACCATCAAAACATGAAGTACAACCTACAAACAAGGAAAAATAGCGAAAATAGTATTTGACTAGTCAAAATTTCCAAAATGGCCAACGGAAAAGTCTTAAAAAGCCTTTTCAAGGAAAGACATGGCGTTGAAACGTCTTAAAAAGTCTTTTCAACCCAACCAACTGTGCTCTACCACGTGTCAAAAAAATAATAATTAGGCTTAGAGTCGTTTCAGTATTTTTGTAGAGGCTTAGAGTCGTTTCAGTCTTTTTGTAAAGGCTTAAAGCCGTCTCAGCCTTATCTATTAACTTTTTTTTTCAAAATTTGTATATATCTAGTATTTTTTAATATTTAAAACAAACATAAATTTATCTACAATAAAAGTTGAAAAAGAAATTTAAAAAAAGGCTTGATCTTTTTAATAATATATTCTTAATTATTTAATAATATATTAATTAGATAAAATTATATGAAATAATAGTTTAAGAAAGAAAAACTATAAAATAATATTTTATGAAATAAGTTATGGGTATAAAATATTATTTTATAGTTTTTGTTTTTCAAACTATTATTTCATATAATTTTATCTAATTAATATATTTTTAAATAATTAAGAATCTATTATTAAAAAGCTCAAGGCTTTTTCTAATTTTTATTGTAGATAAATTTATGTTTGTTTTAAATATTAAAAATACTAGATCTATACAAATGTTGAAAAAAAGTTAATAAATAAGGCTGAAACGACTGCAAGTCTTTACAAAAAGGCTGAAACGGCTCTAAGCCTCTACAAAAAGGCTGAAACGGCTCTAAGGCTCTACAATAATGCTGAAACGGCTCTAAGCCTTTACAATTATTTTTTTTGACACGTGGCGGAGCATAGCTGGTTGGGTTGAAAAGGCTTTTTTAAGACGTTTCAACGCCATGTTTTTCCGTGAAAAGGCTTTTTAAGACATTTCCATTGGCTATTTTGAAAATTTTAACCGGTCAAAAGCTACTTTCGTTATTTTCCCTACAAACAAAGTATGATGTGCGAACCATCATGGACAATTGAAATTTCCATTGGTTTCCCAATGATAGTGAATACACAAATGATTTTCACCCGTATAATTAAGAAAGTGTCGACTCGAGTTATGACGCATAGTATTTAGAATAGATATGAAAACCAACTATAGTTATTCATTAAAGATAAAAAAAATATTGCGGCTCAACCCATTCAAAGTCCCACGCATACAAAATTAGTTTATATGATCAGAACCCATTTTGAATTGTTACTTAATATGATCCGAATCCATCCTGAATTGTTACGACATGAAGACCTGAGTGGCATCAATGCTCTTAACATTGTATTTGGTGATAAGGTACACCATGCCTGATCACTGATCTCCACAGTTAGACATTAAGGCTGTAAACGAGTCGAGCCGAGTCAAGCCAGGGTGGTCTCAAGCTCGTGCTCAAAATTCAACAAGGCAGCTCGGCTTGGTTTGAGCTCGAGATAGAAGTCAAACAAGCCTAAGAACGAACCAACGAGCTGAGCCATGAGGCATGAGTCGATATCATTCCAATTTGAGGTTTTATAGCTTGATTTTTTTCATGCTTTAGTTGAGCGGGCTATAAGCCAAGCTGTGAGCCGCGAGTTTTATGAACAACCCTATCTGACATATAAATTAAACCAAAATCAAACAACAATACAATCATCAACAGAAATATAACAAAATAAAAGGTTATACAAGGTGGATTAATGAACTCACTTGATATTTAAAGCATTGATCATAAAGATTTTTTCAAGAAAAATATGATACTTTATTTCATACATTCCGCTTATATTGGAATTAACACATTGGACGCCTTGCCAATCTTCTAAACATGGATCTCCTCCTGCAAGTAACCATCTGAGTAGACGCGTATTGACTATTAATTGCTACAATTGTAATAAAGAAGACCTGTGGTAACTGAGAGATCAGGCTATTGTTGGTAAAGTTACTGAATTTTATGTCAAAGACTAAAAACTCACTTCAAAACTGAACACAAAACAATGACTTACTGAGTAAAGACTTACAGTGTTTTAAAAATCGGTTTAAACCAGCCGGTTAAATCGGATGCTTGGCCGGCATGAATCAAAGAAGTTGTACCGCAGGCTCATACCAGGGCAAAGGTCAAATTTTTGAACTATTAATTTTTAGATGCCTAAAGAATGTGACTATTTGTAACACCCTGTAAAATCGTGTCCAATAGTATAGTGACACGTGTTGTATTTTAAATATTGTCTGTTAAAAACCAATAAGAACTAAAGGCGTCAACATGCTCAATCTAAGCCTCTGAGTGACGGTCCGATGTCAACATGCATAAATAACAGCCTCTGAGTGACTGATGTGTTAACATGCTTAAATTATTAGCCTCTGAGTGACTGATATGTCAACATGCTTGAAATTTGGCCTCTGAGTGACTAATACGTCAACATGCCCAGCCTCTGAGTGACATCGGAATCAACATGCTTATAATAAGCCTCGGAGTGATCCTTTGCGAAGTCCTAACTCTCATACGTGCCATATGGGCGAGAGGGTTCAATTTTGAAAATATGTGAAAGTTGGATGATGGAGAGATTAAAAGTGTCAACATGTTAATTCTTACCCCTGAGTGACCTTTTAACGAACCGAGAGCTCGACAATGTCCGGGCATAATCCCGGGTATGCCAAGTATTGGCTAAGGAGGGCTAAAAGTGCCAAAAAGGTTTTTTAAAAGGTTTTTAGAAGCTTTCTAAAGTTAAGAGGCTAAAGTGTCAAACTTTGAAACTGGCCAAGGGGCGGTCGCGGGCCGCGAGAGACCAGGCCTGGGTCTCTCGCGGGGCGCGAGAACAGGTCTGCTGCAGAAAGTTTGGCTTGGTCCCAAAACAAAGCTCCAAAACCATTGAATCGAAACCATGGCTTCTCCAAACTACTATGCCACGTTTTGGGACACTTGTAAGCTTCTTCTTACACCTGGCTTCAACTCCTTTGAGCTCTTCAACTATAAATAGGTGTTCAAGTGCTTCATTCCAACTTGCACCTTTCTTATTCATACTCTTCTCCCTCCTCTGGAAGTTCCTAGCTAAAAGGAGCAACCAACATAGTTCTTTTGCACCTTAGGAATCACTGGTAAGTGTTATTTCTTTGTGTATTTTCGTTTATAGGCTTTTATAGCCAAAAGTCAAGCGTTTTACGGAAAACGCTTTGACTTTCGGTTAAGACCGTTATGGTCCAGCCATTGTTCGAAATGAACATGGCTAAGTGATCGTAATAAGGTATGTGTTATCCTTATAAAGGGTACCTCCTGAAGATCACGTTTGCTAGACCAATTGACGGGTCAAAGTTAAGTTATTAAAAGTCAAACAGGCCATCTTTCAGAAAAATCATAAATTGATATTATATATGTTATGAAACCTGTTTTGACACTTAAATAAGTTGGTGATAATTATTAGAACATGTAAGAACATGTTCGGCTCGTCAATTTCAGTTTTAAGGTCGGTTCGTAACCGAAAGTCGTGAAGTTTGACTTCTGCTTTTACTTTCGATTCTGACCCGATTTAGATTATTTACCTACTGATCTAAAGTTGCATTATGATCATAATATAATGTAGCATAACCCTCTAAGGTTATATTACATGATCATAATCAGAATCCAAGTTTATGCGCAAGTTCAATAATTATGCCATTTTTGACCAAAATGCCCTTTTTGCATAAAACAAGGTTTTAAATGGTAATGAACTTGAAAATGAGTTTTCTACTAAGGAAATATTATAAGTAGGATTATTTGGGATGTTAAACCAAGTTATAAACTGAGTTTTCAAGCAAGTCCTTAAACTATGTCGATAAATGGAGATTTTAGCCCTTGTGGCTCATAAACTAGTTTTAATCAAATCTTTTCAATGTAAATATTTTACCTTCTGATATGTTATATTAAATAACATATCTAAAATATTTTAATCTGAACTTAACATCAGTTTTCGTGAAAATCGTATAAGGACGCCATTTTACGACATAAGCGCCATTTAGGCGCATAGTATGATTTTAAACCATATTATTGACCAAGAATTGATACCTACTGATTTTAAAACTTATTTTAACATATTTACAGTAGGTAAGTATGATAAACTCAGATTCCAAAATAATTTATAAACTATGTGTAAAATGACCAAAATGCCCCTTCGGTGCATAGTTTGGTCATAAAAGATAATTTACACATATAATTGATATCCTACTGATATTATATCATAAATAAAGTATTTTTTCAGAATACTTATAACTATAACATTAAATTATATTCAAGTTCCTTTTATGCGGTATAAAATTACCAAAATGCCCTTATGAGGCATAATTTCGTTTTAAAACCTTAACGGACATATAAGTTAATATCCTACTGATATTTTAACTTATTTAAGGTATAATGGCATATAGAAATTGTCCATGACTTATCTGGTTACCCGATAACGCTAATATGCACTCGGTTATTTATATGTAACTATTTTACGAAAATTAACCAAAACGGGTTTAACCTTGTCATTTAAGTCTCAAAATCCAGAATGTTTATAGTTTACCCATATTATACAAGTCAAGGTACTTGTTGGGATTAAACTACATTCCATCCAATCATCCTTTAATCTAGCATCATACGTTTTGATCAAGTACGCTAATCGGTCTAAGTCTATGACTTAAATAAGACCGTCAGTATTTAATTGGTTAGTTTATGTCATAATCCATACTAGAGACTTGCCGGTAAATACTATCTGCACTTAGTACTTTTGTGTACGGCTGAGTTATAAAAATTAAAAGAAGACTAGCTCAGGTAAATACTCTCGACTTATTTCTCCTATACGGGCTTAGGTTACGGTAAATTATTACCGCTTGGTCGGAAATGGGATTCAATCGAACGCCGGTTCGGGGATAATAAATCCGCATATTATGTTTTAATCAGTTTTGTTTGATAATTTAAACATCGGGGGTTAACTACCGTGTCCTGGATATCCTCGGCTCATTACAATAGAAATGGCCACGACCTTAGCGCAGGTGTAGGCATACACCCGATAGACGCTCAATTATGCATTCCAAGAAGGTTGGGAGGAATTGACTCCTTCGTGAGTCCAAAGTGGTGTGTATGTTAATTGTGTCTCGGTCTCCGTACCGGGCCCCGTATGTATGGCAAACATGTAAATCTGTTAATAAGGTTGGACTGTCAATTAACCCAAGTTATAAAAAGATTTTGTGCTGATACGCACTTAAAACATTTTTGGAATGTTTTCAAAATGAGTCGGTTGGGTGTGTTTACCAGCGAAAGCTGACGTATTTTCAAAAGACTAATCTGCAGGTACAATACGAAAATAGGCCGAAAGTGCTCGGTAGTGATAAAGGATCTTTCAAATCCTAAATCTGCCCAAAGTCTGTTTTGTATTCTTTCCATGTATAATTTATGATCCGCCTGTGGATCTTTTATTACGAGCATGTATATTATTTTGTATTTTCGAATATTCGGTTTGTAATAGTAATTTTCTCCAAGACTTCCGCAGTGCCGTGTTTAATTGACTATGATGATTATCAACTGACGTCACGATACTCCCCACCGGGCCCACCGGTGTATGGATTTTGGGTTGAAAATCCGGGGTGTGACACTATTATTAGTTAAAGTGTAAAACTTAGAGCTACAATTGACAATCCACATCGATCAAACTTCTTTCTCACTCAGATATAGAAAATCATTGGGTTTTTCAAATTAAGTTATTTAACCGATCATCCAGGTTTACCTTATTTTGACTTTTGTTCAATCATTCATGTTGTTAATTGTTATAGTGTTTGCTAATTGCTATATAATGGGTATTTAATCATGAACTTTTGAATAATTTTTTGATTATGGATTAATTTTTGGAATATATATATATATATATTTTTATTATGTAATGATGTAGTTTTGGATTCAGTTTGAAAATGACTTATTAATTTATTGAAGACGATAAGTCATTTGGAAAAGCCTCTAAGTCATGCCTTTTGAAAATAACTTATTAACTTTTAATAATAGATTTTTCAAAAAACTAATAAGTCAATATGAAAAGTTGAACCATTTCAATGGGAAAAGTTGAGATATATTTCTTTTATTACCTTTTATGTGCCCCATGTATTTATATATTGAGTTAACTTCGTTTTTGTTCCATGTGGTTTGGTTACTTTAACACTTTTGCCCTAATAGTTTGAAAGTGTCATTTTTCTCCTTGATCTTTTTAACTTATTACCATTTTGCTCTCCACCTTAAACGACATTCATTTCCACTATTAAAATTGGTCACATGCCCCTCATCTAAGGGGCATTTCAGTCTTTTTCAATTCAAAATTTTTATCATTTTAACTAAATCCTTAAGTGTGTGTGTATATATATATATATCATACTTTTGTAGTATTTTATTTTTTATATAAGAAACCCAAATAATCTCTCTTTCTTCCCACACCCCTCAAATTTCCCTCTCTTCAAACCATCAAATACGGTATAGAGAGAAGAAAGACGGTATAGAGAGAAGAGATAGTGTAGGTAGTTTATGGGTTTTGTTATAATATATAATCTTTATTGTAATTTTATTATAATACCTTTAGTTTATTACTTGAAGTTACTAAAATACTCTTTCCGTTAACAAACATGTTAGATGAAGTTAGTGTTAGAGAGCTAATTGTAAAAACATAATAAATTATTAGAGAAAAATATTATTTTTTAAATGATTGGAGTAAAACTATTAAAAAGACAAAATCACATAAAACAAAATAGAAGTTAACTCTTATATATTTGTTTATTCGATCAAATGTATGTTATTGTGAACTCAAGCCATATAGATATGGTTAATCACATATTTTATATGAGTTTTAAAAGGTAAACATATAGATAAGAGTGGCAATGGTCTATAGACGCTTATGGCCTAATTCCTAACACTTTTTTGTGGGGCCAATCTTCTGTTGAATGTTTCTTTCTTACGAATATCAATCGTACTTTTCTCAACTGCCACTTTTATGCATAGTAGGTTGTACTTTAAACAACGTTTGTGTTGCTATTTTGGCAAAGTACAAGCATGCATTGCACAATGCATACATGTGGCCATGTGGGTGGGCTAACTTGTTGAAATAATGTAGCAACAAATGAGTAAAGTTGAATCCATTTAAACTTTTTCTTTTTCTCGTTTTTATATCAAATTTTCTGATTGATGGGTTTGAGGTTGACTGCACAAGTGAGCTCTATCTATAGTGAAAGTTGCGGGTTGAGTGTAACTTCAAAAGCAAACATCATCTGCCAATAATAGAGTTATTCAAGTGAGATCAATATGCTATAATATGATAACACAGTTATTGTATAATTATTGTTTGAACATACAACATTAAATGTTTAATTGTAGTCGGTTAAATTAGTTCTCAATTAAGCTGCCTTTACTATCAATCCCATAATGTGATGAGCGTGCCATTTATAAACCTATAAAATTGGGATGGGCATGAATTTGTGATACCTGATCGACTGACGAAAAATCATAATCATTATCATCATACTCAGTAAATTCCACCAATAGCTAAGGTAAGGTAGGGTCTGAGAGGGTAAGTTGTAAACAGTTTTACCTCTACCCCATAGGAATAGAGAGACTGCTTCCAGTGAGACCCCTGACTCGATAGTAATTTTACATCAAGTTTTGGACATAAGACATATAACACTCAGCAATTGAGACAAATGCCGATTAGTGCATGTACCCCCTTGTTTTTCGGTTATCAACGTCACCACATGATGCATGATTAACCATTCCCCTAATTTAACGTTATTTTCACGAAATTAGTAAAAGTAACGTTAAATATTTGTGCACTTTCACTTCCCCCGCCCCAAACGCCCACACATATATACATTATATGTGCATACCGCAAATAAAACGGTATCTTTTGGAAAATAGCAATAAGAATCTATTTTTAAAGGAAATATTGATCCATTAAGAATATAACATAAATAACACATTTTATATTAAGAAATAGGTTTACATAATTACATTTACTTTTTAAATAACCAACAAACTAACTAAGATTATATACACAAGTACATCTAAAAAACTTGTGTGTTAGTTTGTTTTTAAGAGGTAAAATGTTTGCAGTTTGCAGACCACATTTTCAGACATCTATAAAAGAAGAGGTGGACCATACCTCTGCAGTTTCCAAGAAGAAAGCTCTTTGTTTTTTAATGTATGCACACTTCTAAAATAAAGTGGTGGTGTACGGACGGTGGTGGTTGGTGGTGGACGGTGTGGTGGGTGGTGGACGGTGGTGGGTGGTGATGGACGGTGGTGGTGGTGTTAACCCTCTGCAGACCTTAGAAGATCTTAGAAGTGGTTGGTCCAAGTCTGCACCAAGAAGAGCTCGCGCAGACGTTTTTTAATGGAACGTCTTAGGAAAAACAAACAGTCTGCAGATGAAAATGTCTGCGCGTGGTTTGTGCAGTGCATACAGAAGAGCCTGCGCATATCTTCTTTAGAAAAACAAACACCATCTTATAGTCATCGAAATATACCTGGGTTTGGAAGGAGGAGGTCTTAGGTTCAAGTACCACATACGATAGAGATTAAAAGAAATTTTTCGTTATAAAAAATTCAAATACATTGATATATATAAATGCTCGAAGTGTATAACTAGTCTGCTTACACAATGAATTCACACAAAAATATTTCTATGGCATGTTCTTGAGAATTTAAAATTCAAAGCTAAAACTTATATGCACACATGTGTATTGGACTATTGGCTGACATCACAAGGAATTCAGACAAAAATATTTATATGGTATGTGCTTGAGAATTTGAAATTGAAAGCTAAAACTTATATGCACACATGTGTATTGGACTATTGGCTGACATATACAAATAAAAGGATCAACAAATGTTAACCGTTAAAAAACTACATACCAGAAGGCATGTGTTGCTGAAAACCCAAAAGTTGATTAAGTATTAATTCCCGTTGTTAGTGGCATAAACTTGCATGATTAGGTTAAATGATATGATTAACAAATTTCACAACAGAAGGCAAACAATTTTGTCGTAAATAAAGTCATAAAAGTGTACACAAATGGTGTCTAGTCAACTATGTAGGGCTCAATATATGTGGTTCACAACCTTAAGCACCCTCTATTAGCATCTCGGACTTGAATAAGTTAGAGTTTAAGCTTGTCTCAGACCCATTTATTATTTACAAAATATTTTATTACTTTACGTGTGAATATATTTATATAGAAAGAAAATTATATTCATTATTGTTATTTTCATCATAATGTTATACGTATTGATAGTTAAATATTTATATATGTTACTTACAAATGTATTTATCTGTCGATACCAAATTATAATATCTATTGATAAATAAACTCATTTTCCACCTAATTGAAGCTTGTTGTCGCATGTACTATTTGTTAATATGAAAAGAGGACACCTATCAAATTGAAAAAGAGTCTACGAAACCTAAAGCCTAAAAAATTAAACCTAAATTGTGTTGTTTCTAAAGCATACTGATATATCACTAGTTACTACCCCTATTAATCCCTAGTTCATTCATCATCGCTAATTTCCACATAAGGAAGTGGCTTCCCGTGAGATTCTAGCTCGGTAGTAGTTTTGCATAAAGATTTGGACATAAGGAACATAACACTCAACAACAAGGACAAAAGCCGATCAATGCATGTACGCCACCATCACGTGATGCATGGCATAAGGTTATGTTAGTTATGTAAAACATTACCTTGTAAACTAATTTCCACTTTGTTCCCATTTCTCTCACACCCCAACCGATGGTGGAAACATCGGGATGAGACGAACAAATTGCTCAAAACATCATAACACTATGTGACAATGTGAATTAAATTGAATTTCATAAATTGCTAAGTATAATACAAGAGGTCAACATAAACGACATTATTTCGAATTTACAACAAAATAGTTTAATCTAAGTGTGTTTCTAAGTCCACTTAAATCTTGTTTCTTCGCTTAACATCATCTCGTCTAACGAATCTGCAACATGTATTAAAATAGAGTTCAATGCAAAAACAAAGGCGAGTATACAAGTTTTGATACATAGCATAAATAGTTTAAATTTGTCTAACGGCTCGTATCCAACATGAATCTCAATATGCAAGTTACTAGTACGTTGAAACGTTGTCAAATATATGTTCAAACCCAAGAATACAATGCGTTAAAATAGCCTATCCCAAAGAATAACGGGAGGTAAATAGTTTAACTTAACAATACCCCGAGACTAGTAGGCGGTGCATTACTCCTATAGCGCTGTAATTGTCAAGGTAGGCTTGTACGAAGTTAATGAGCATACAGACACAAAAGTTTAACATAACATACGAGATTAACAAGCATCATATAGTTTCATGTTCAAATATGGATAGAGAGTGATTCAAATAGTTTCAAGTGTTTCGTGTTTTGATATAGAATACATGTTGCACCCAAAAGTGTTTAAAAGTGAAATGGGTTCGAGTATACTCACAAAATTGCTAAGTCTCTTTGAAATTCCAGGACGAGTTGATGAGTTGAAGGATGGAACATCGAGGTCACCTTATATGACAACGAAGGTGTATGAGTAATCCAAATTATGATGGACGATTGGAATCGGACTTAGGATGTGCGTATACATATATATGTATATATACACATACATGTAACGTGGTTTAAGTAACTATTTCGACTTTAAACTTAACATATGGGTTATAGATGCGTTGTCCAACAATAATAAATATATTCCCCTATACTTTTTGTTATAGGAACTAGTTGAATCCGACACGCTTTTATTCATGAGTTAGACTTTAGGGTATCCATAGGTATATGTATATGTATACATGTATATAGCTTTATACTTGACGAAAAGCATTTAGGTATTTATATTGTCGAAAGTATAGTAAATATATTTTTTTTGGTCGAAAGAATAATAAATATATAAACGTATTTTGTCGAAAAGTGTAGTATGTATATATACATGTATATATATATATATATATTTATATGTTGTCGTAGCGAAATATAGTTGCCGAAAAGTGTTACATATATATATTTTGACGAAAATCGGGCAGAGTTTCCTCTTGTTTTTGGACGAATCCGACAACACAAGTTGTCGATAACGTTACAAAACGCACCCTAAACAGTACAATATACTTATATGACAACGAAGGTGTATGAGTAATCCAAATTATGATGGACGATTGGAATCGGACTTAGGATGTGCGTATACATATATATGTATATATACACATACATGTAACGTGGTTTAAGTAACTATTTCGACTTTAAACTTAACATATGGGTTATAGATGCGTTGTCCAACAATAATAAATATATTCCCCTATACTTTTTGTTATAGGAACTAGTTGAATCCGACACGCTTTTATTCATGAGTTAGACTTTAGGGTATCTATAGGTATATGTATATGTATACATGTATATAGCTTTATACTTGACGAAAAGCATTTAGGTATTTATATTGTCGAAAGTATAGTAAATATATTTTTTTTGGTCGAAAGAATAATAAATATATAAACGTATTTTGTCGAAAAGTGTAGTATGTATATATACATGTATATATATATATATTTATATGTTGTCGTAGCGAAATATAGTTGCCGAAAAGTGTTACATATATATATTTTGACGAAAATCGGGCAGAGTTTCCTCTTGTTTTTGGACGAATCCGACAACACAAGTTGTCGATAACGTTACAAAACGCACCCTAAACAGTACAATATACTTATATGACAACGAAGGTGTATGAGTAATCCAAATTATGATGGACGATTGGAATCGGACTTAGGATGTGCGTATACATATATATGTATATATACACATACATGTAACGTGGTTTAAGTAACTATTTCGACTTTAAACTTAACATATGGGTTATAGATGCGTTGTCCAACAATAATAAATATATTCCCCTATACTTTTTGTTATAGGAACTAGTTGAATCCGACACGCTTTTATTCATGAGTTAGACTTTAGGGTATCTATAGGTATATGTATATGTATACATGTATATAGCTTTATACTTGACGAAAAGCATTTAGGTATTTATATTGTCGAAAGTATAGTAAATATATTTTTTTTGGTCGAAAGAATAATAAATATATAAACGTATTTTGTCGAAAAGTGTAGTATGTATATATACATGTATATATATATATATATATTATATGTTGTCGTAGCGAAATATAGTTGCCGAAAAGTGTTACATATATATATTTTGACGAAAATCGGGCAGAGTTTCCTCTTGTTTTTGGACGAATCCGACAACATAAGTTGTCGATAACGTTACAAAACGCACCCTAAACAGTACAATATACTTATAGATATGTACATTTTGTTACAAGTTACAAAAAGTTTGGTTTCGCGATTGGACAATATTTAATTATGAAATAATAAAACTGATATACGCGTAAAAAGAACATAACGGTTCTCGTGTTTACCCCTGTAACATTCGTCGAAAAACGGGTTTTCAAAACCCGCTTCGTTTATTTATCAAATATCCAGTTATAAAATTCGTTGCGTATTTATGGTTGATATTATTTTTAAACGATACATAATTAATAAATATATTAGAATTTTAAAACCATAATTTATAAATAATAATAAATAGTGAGAAAAAAATAAAATGGGGACGCCGGGTTTCGAACCTGGGTCACCCACAAACCCAAACACACAACACACCACTCCGCCACACACTGCTGTTGTGATAATCAAGGAAACAAATAACATATATAATAAAACTAGAAAGTCAAATCCAGTAATCAGCGCGCCCAGACTAGTCGTCACCGGAAAATCCGGCAATCCGCGATTTTGGCCAAATCCGTTTTGACTAAACCGCACAAATTGATGTCGACGTCGGTTATAACCGTTGCCGAAAATCAATTTCCGTCATAACCGACGGAAATCTTCAAACGCGAATCAAGACTCAAAATCGGACACAATTCATCCAGTTCTTCACTATAAATACCCACTCAATCTTCTGGAAATCCTTTCGCTCAGAACCGTGAACTTTTTTGAAGCTTTAGCTCGTCGCCGGAGAATTTCAATTTCGCTAGAACTTCGCCGGAATCGATCGTCAGAAAACCGTATTCATTCCTCGACCGGTATATCTGTCTAAACTTCTCTGCTATCTCTTAATTCATACTTTAATCGTTCAACCCAAGGATCTAAACTGTTAAACAATATACTCAGCTGAGAGTCACAGTGTACCGCTTGGTTGAACACTACATTCGAGGTCTTCCCTCGAAAATTCAAGACTCGGTTCTAAGCACTTCGCCTGCAACACTTGAAGCCGCAACGGAACTAGCTACCGAACTTACTGAGAATCGCATCCGAAACGGCAAATTTAAGGATGAAAAGAAGAAAGCACCCATAGAGACCTCAACTACAAACCACTCAGTCTCATCCTCAAGGTTTGCTGGTAAGAGGAAACGAAACGGCAAGAATTTTGCTGTCACTCAAACCAACCCTCCTATCACCGCTGCACCAATCACCCAATTTGCTCCTCCGACTGAACCATTTAAAAAGCCATACACCGGCCCACATCCAAAATGCAACCGCTGTCAGTACCATCACCCTCCCGAAACTCCTTGCCAACATTGCACCAGCTGTGGCCGTGCGGGTCACACAATTCAAACTTGTCGCACACTTCAACGAATGAACCGCAATCAACCCCAACCCAAACCCACCATCAGATAGTGGGTCAAGCCCAACAACCCTTACTCCTACCATCCGCACAACACATAGCCCAATCCTACTACCAACCCAACTACCCTATGATGCAACCCATACGAGCTTGTTACAACTGTGGAGACCCAAACCACTTCAGGAACACTTGTCCACGCTTGGTGAACATCATCCATGCTCAAGCCCAAGCGAACCCAGTAAACTAAGATAACCAAGCTCCTCCACCTGCCAGAGGAAGAGCTTTCAACATCAATGCCAACCAAGCTAGGGCTGACAACAACGTGGTTAACGGTACGTTTCTCATCAATAGTAGTTATGCATCCATGTTATTCGATACTGGCGCGGATAAGAGTTTTGTGTCCTTAGAATTTGAACCTATCCTCGACCAAACTCGTGATAATCTCATGGAATCCCTAACGGTGGAAGTTGCTGACGGAAAGCCCGTTTCATTAAATTCTATTATACGAAATTGTACCCTCACTCTAAACGATCACAATTTTCCAGTTGACCTCATTCCTATGAAGTTGGGAAGTTTCGATATTATAATCGGTATGGACTGGCTCAGCCAACATCACGCTGAAGTAGTGTGCCGTGAAAAGTTCATTCGCATTTCTCTTGCAGACGGTCAGACTCTACATATTTTTGGAGAAACCCCTTCGAAAGGACTCAAACTAATGTCCTGCCTTCAAGCCCGAAGATATCTCTGCAAGAACTATGTCGCATTCCTAACTCACGTCGTCAAAAAGGGAAACAAGGAAAGGAAACTCGAAGATATCCCAGTTGTGAAAGAATTCCCACAAGTCTTTCCCGACGACATTTCAGGACTCCCTCCTGTGAGAGAAGTCGCATTCCGCATCGATCTTGTACCTGGCGCTACACAAGTCGCAAAATCTCCTTGTAGGTTAGCCCCATCCGAAATGCAAGAGTTGGCCAGTCAACTGCAGGAACTGACTGACAAAGGATTCATACGTCCTAGCTCCTCGCCTTGGGGTGCACCTGTTCTTTTTGTGAAGAAGAAAGATGGAACGTTTCGCATGTGTATCGACTACAGAGAACTCAACAAGCTAACGGTTAAAAATCGCTATCCACTACCTCGCATCGATGACCTCCTAGACCAACTTCAAGGCGCCACCTGCTTTTCAAAAATCGACCTTCGTTCTGGTTATCATCAGCTCAGAGTACATGAAGAAGACGTCCCAAAGACCGCCTTCCGAACTCGTTATGGTCATTACGAATTCATGGTCATGCCATTCGGTTTAACCAACGCCCCACCTGTATTCATGGATCTAATGAATAGGGTATGCAAACCCTACCTCGACCGTTTCGTCATAGTCTTCATCGACGATATTCTTATCTACTCCAAGTCTAAATCCGATCATGAACGACACCTTCGACTCATCCTTACACTCTTAAGGACTGAAAAGCTCTACGCTAAGTTCTCAAAATGCGAACTCTGGTTAGGTGAAGTACAATTCCTTGGACATGTCGTCAATGACAAAGGAATACATGTCGATCCTTCAAAAATCAAGGCAGTGCAAGAATGACAAGCGCCACGTACCCCTACCGAAGTAAGATCATTTCTTTGTTTGGCTGGTTACTATCGCCGCTTCATTGCCAATTTTTTCCGTATTGCTGTACCACTCACGGCTTTGACTCATAAAGGAAAACCCTTCATATGGGGACCTAAACAAGAAGAAGCCTTCCAAACTCTAAAGCAAAAACTTTGTGACGCACCTATCCTCACACTCCCTGAAGGTTGCGATGACTTTGTAGTATATTGCGACACATCAGGGCAAGGGCTAGGCTGTGTATTAATGCAAAGAGGAAAAGTGATAGCCTATGCTTCTAGACAACTCAAGGTTCATGAGAAGAATTACCACCACCCACGACCTGGAACTTGGAGCCGTTGTGTTCGCTTTCAAGATATGGAGACATTACCTCTACGGCACCAAGTGTGAAATATACACTAACCACAAAAGTCTCCAACATATCTTCAACCAAAAGGAGTTGAATATGAGGCAACGAAGATGGGTCGAACTTCTCAATGACTACGACTGTGAAATTCGGTATCATCCTGGCAAGGCAAACGTAGTGGCCGATGCGCTCAGTCGAAAAGGTTATGCGAACTCCATTCGTCTTCTCTGTTCGCAAATCATAACCGACATCAAAGATCGAATCCGAGCAGCTCAACATGTTTCTGTAACAGAAAATGACGTACGCGATGAGTTGTCATGTGGAGCTGAACTCAAAATCGAAACTAAATCCGACGGTATTCTATACTACTTAAATCGCATATGGATTCCTGATCGCGATAACCTTCGTGATTTCCTCATGAATGAGGCACACAAAACACGATACTCTGTACACCCAGGAGCCGACAAGATGTATCAAGACCTACAATACACCTACTGGTGGCCGGGCATGAAAAAGGATATTGCTGTTTTTGTTTCCAAGTGCCTTACATGTTCCAAAGTAAAAGCTGAACATCAAAGACCTTCAGGACTTCTAGTCCAACCCGAAATACCTGTATGGAAGTGGGAAAACATAACCATGGATTTCATTACCGGGTTACCTCGCACCTCCAGTGGGTATGACACTATATGGGTAATAATCGATCGTCTTACCAAATCAGCTCACTTCATACCGATTCGCGAGGACTTCAAAAACGAGAAGTTAGCTCGTATATACATCAGCGAGATCGTAAGCCGTCATGGTGTACCTTTAAGCATCATTTCAGACCGTGATGGTCGTTTCACTTCACGAACATGGCGAGCCGTACAAACCGCCTTGGGTACACGATTAGACCTCAGTACCGCTTTTCATCCTCAAACTGATGGACAATCTGAACACACCATCCAAACTCTTGAAGACATGCTTCGAGCATGTGTCATAGACTTCAAAGGGAATTGGGACGCTCATCTACCATTAGTTGAATTTTCGTACAACAATAGCTATCATTCAAGTATCGGCATGGCTCCTTTCGAAGCTTTATATGGTCGTAAGTGCCGATCTCCAGTATGTTGGCACGAAATTGGGGAATCACAAATCACCGGTCCAGAGTTAATTCAAGAAACAACCGACAAGGTCATTCAAAATTCGAAACAATCTTCTAGCGGCTCAAAGTCGTCAAAAGAGTTATGCAGACAAACGACGAAAGCCCTTGGAGTTTGACATTGGGGATCAAGTACTTTTAAAAGTATCACCGTGGAAGGGAGTGGTTCGTTTTGGCCAGAATGGCAAGCTAGCACCACGCTACGTAGGACCTTTCAAGATACTCGAAAGAGTAGGTCCTGTAGCATACAAGCTTGACCTACCAGAAGAGCTCAACAGAATTCATCCCACATTCCACGTATCAAACTTGAAGAAGTGCCTCGCCGATGAAAACCTCCATATTCCGCTAGAAGACATTCAGATCGATGAATCTATGCACTTCATTGAAAGACCAGTAGAAATCATGGACTTCGGAGAGAAGCGTTTAAGACGAAGTCGTATTCCAATTGTCAGGGTACGTTGAGAGTCAAAATGAGGACCTGAGTTTACTTGGGAACGTGAAGACTCAATGCGCGAAAAATACCCGCATCTTTTTCCTGTTACCACTACTACTTAAATTTCGGGACGAAATTTCTAAAAGTAGGGGATACTGTAACATTCGTCGAAAAACGGGTTTTCAAAACCCGCTTCGTTTATTTATCAAATATCCAGTTATAAAATTCGTTGCGTATTTATGGTTGATATTATTTTTAAACGATACATAATTAATAAATATATTAGAATTTTAAAACCATAATTTATAAATAATAATAAATAGTGAGAAAATAATATAATGGGGACGCCGGGTTTCGAACCCGGGTCACCCACAAACCCAAACACACAACACACCACTCCGCCACACACTGCTGTTGTGATAATCAAGGAAACAAATAACATATATAATAAAACTAGAAAGTCAAATCCAGTAATCAGCGCGACCAGACTAGTCGTCACCGGAAAATCCGGCAATCCGCGATTTTGGCCAAATCCGTTTTGACTAAACCGCACAAATTGATGTCGACGTAGGTTATAACCGTTGCCGAAAATCAATTTCCGTCATAACCGACGGAAATCTTCAAACGCGAATCAAGACTCAAAATCGGACACAATTCATTCAGTTCTTCACTATAAATACCCACTCAATCTTCTGGAAATCCTTTCGCTCAGAACCGTGAACTTTTTCGAAGCTTTAGCTCGTCGCCGGAGAATTTCAATTTCGCCGGAACTTCGCCGGATTCGATCGTCAGAAAACCGTATTCATTCCTCGACCGGTATATCTGTCTAAACTTCTCTGCTATCTCTTAATTCATACTTTAATCATTCAACCCTAGGATCTAAACTGTTAAACAATATACTCAGCTGAGAGTCACAAATCGGAGCCGACGAATTTTGCCGGAAAATCTGAAGAAGACACTCTGTGATTGGTACATCTTATTCCTTAATTCCTTTTTTTTACTTCAATTCAATCAATCAAAAGCGTAGTTGGTCAATTAAACAAACAGTCGGTTTCACTGTTCGGTAATTCGGTAAGTGAAGAAGATAAAGTTAAAACATGTGTATAAGTATAATTAAAAACAGATATTCGAACGGGTTAGACACACAGTCCAGCGGTGGACTGTGTGCACAAACAATACACACGTCCCGAGTTCGAATCGCACACGTATCGACTTTCAGAATTAAAACCAACATTTTTAGAACTGAATCAGAACAAGTCACAGGTTGTTTATAAGAATAATATAATCCATTAGTTAAACAGATTTGACACACAGCCCAACTGGTTGGGCTGTGCGCACTCGAACCGAAGGACTCGAGTTCGACTCCGGGTCCCTGCAACCGGTTCGGCCATATAAAACCAAATAAGTTTAAAATTAATTAGTATATAAATATAATTAAAACAGAGAATATTTCGGGTTAGACACGTAGCTCAGTTGGTAGAGCTGCGTGCACGTGTACGAGAGGTCCCGAGTTCGAACCTCACTCAGCGCATAATTAAACACATTCCGACCGGTCAACGGTCAACAGTCAACGGTCAACGGTCAAAGTCAGCATTTTTTTTTATTTTCCTTTTTATTTATTTAATTGAAAAATCATTTAAAAATACTTAAAAAATAGATTTTTAAAGTTAGAAAATTACCTTAAACTCACAAAGATAAATCTAAAAATTCCATTAAGAGTAATAAATAAAAAATATTAATCCCAAATAAAATCCATTTATTTACCGAATCATTTCGTTATTATTTTAGGTTAGTTTTTCTCTCGT
Source organism: Scalesia atractyloides (assembly GCA_947069175.1). NCBI lineage: Eukaryota > Viridiplantae > Streptophyta > Magnoliopsida > Asterales > Asteraceae > Scalesia > Scalesia atractyloides. Next base: position 653,552 of record CAMTDV010000008.1, on the reverse strand, counting down.
CGATCAAATCCTAAATTCGTGCGCATCCAACGTCATCACAGAACGCACCCAATGTGAGTGAATCTCTACCAATTCCCCGTTTTAATCATGTTTTGGGGTGTATCATGTGTCGTTTAATTCTTTACTATATTTAAACACTTGTGCATCCATCATATCCGTGATCAAATGTGTATCAAATGTGTATCAATTGTTGTGTGGATTATATGTAGTTTGGATTTATCATTTTTCAGTGCACGCATTTCATTAGGCCCATCAGTTCCCCGTGGGAGACGGGTTGAGCATCAGGTGCCTCATAAGATCGGCTCCGTTTGATTGAGCCTTGATATCACATTCATCATCATTCATATCATATACTCATTCAAAGTGGTTTGTGTTTGTTTACTTATATATGTTTGCTCACATGTGATTATTGCACAAATTTTCCATATTAAATAAAACAAGAAATTAATAACAATGTTTTATCAAGGTTCACTCGCCAACTTTTGTTGACCCAAAATATCCCCCGTTTTACACATGATACAGGTGATCCAACTGAGGCAAGAAACACATAGGAAGACCTAGAAGAATAAATTAGTTTAAGCTTTGAATTATTTACATAGTTTCATTTCCTTGTAATTGTATGAATTTTGATTTGGATATTTAAGTTGTAATTTGAATTTAATAAATATGAAACATTTTAGTAAACATCATTAGCTTTGGTGATAACCCAATTATGCCCTGACTCTTATTCCGCTGCGGGTCGGGGTGTGACAACCCCGCTGACCGCAGTTGACCACGTTGACTGTTTGACTTGCGTTGACCAAACTCGAAGCTGATCGTGAGTCAAATCTGAACCAAGACCAAAATCCAAATTAGAAAGTTAGAGCATGACTTCCCGACACGTATTTGAACCAAAACTGAAACAAGAGAAGTGAATCGAGCGAACCGAGTCGAGATCTAACCTGAAATGATAACGGAAATGACAGACCTGAGCTGAACCGGGACTGCCTGAATCCCAAACGGCATGCTGCCGCCGCTAAACGTCGCCTGAATCATCGCAATCCGCCGCAACCGCAGACGAAATGGACCCGACTTGAACAAACCGACTGCGAGCACCCATTGTTGCAGGCCTCTGCCGCCGTTGCTGTACCACCGCCGCTGCCATCGTCCCTGTTGCGGCGCCACCTGATTGGTGGCCGGCGGCACCATCGCAGAGAGGGAGGAGGCCCGAGGGTGGAAGTGGAGGTGTGTCGCGAGGAGGGGGGTCTCGCCGGTTTCCACCGTCTTCGCCGGCACCGGAAACGGGGAGAGAGAGAGAGAGCTGAGTGGTGTGAGGGTTTACGTGAGACGGAGAAGGAGGGAGGTAGAGGGAGGTTGTGGTGGTTCACCAGGATTGTGGCGCCGGATACCCGCCGGAAAAGCGGCTCCGGTTGCCAGAAATTCTGGAGAGTAAGGGGGGTGGCTGATAAGGGTGAGACTAGGGTTTTGATATGTGGTGAGGGTTATAAGGGATATTTATAGGTAGGGTTAAGTGTGGGGAGTTGGGCCTAAAGTCTGCTAACGTGTTTTAGCGTTTCAGAGCCCGAATATATAAAAAACGTCACGTAACGCCGTATTTTATTTATTATTATTTATATATATATATTTATATATAAAATACGAGGCGTTACAACATCTATCTGGGACAAAGTTTGAGACTTCATTCGCACACACTCAAACATCCAACAAGAGAGAGAGAGAGAGAGGCTATTCGTAAAGCTTGCTGATATGGAGTAAAGAGCCCCCACCCTTTGTTTGAAACGTTTAAGATGGTCTAAGATGGCTAGTTCGTGATGCTAATGTTTTACGCATGAGAGAGAGAGGGGGGGCTATTCGTAAAGCTTGCTGATGTGGAGTAAAGAGCCCCCCGCCCTTTGTTTGAAACGTGTAAGATGGTCTAAGATGGCTAGTTCTTGATGCTAATGTTTTACGCATGAGAGAGAGAGGGGCTATTCGTAAAGCTTGCTGATGTGGAGTAAAGAGCCCCCGCCCTTTGTTTGAAACATTGGCGATGGTCTAGGATGATGGCTAGGTCTTGATGCTAATGTTTTAGGCATGACAAGAAAAAAAAACTACATGGTAAACAAAAGTCTCAAGCTAATGCCATTTATTAAGCAAGTCGTTGAAGCTCTGTAAGTCTAAAATTAACGCTTTTAATGCTCAAAATTTAGTAAATGTTGGAGATGGTATAAGATGGCTAGTTCTCGATGCTAATGTTTTACACATGACAATTAAAAAAAACTATTTAGCAAACAAAAGTTTAGAACTAATGCCATTGTTAAGCAAGTTGTTGAAGTTTTTGAACGTTGATGGGATGTGTATAAAATTTATGTCTGTTGTATTACTTCTTACATTATGCTTGTATTCATGTTTTTGTGCTTCTAGGGAATCAAAACAAGTCGTCTACGATGCTGCTAAGATCCATGGTGTTTCTGATCTTCAATTCGATTCATCCAGCGCAGGAATCGTAAGTTAATAATTGTTAATTTGTTTGACCTAATTTCCACTTGATGTTTCTATTATGTAAGCTAATAATCTATGGCTTTTCTTTACAGTAAATGTCTTTTTTCATCATTTTCTTATTTTATACGTCAACCTTAAAGATTTAGAATACTTTTACAATTTGTTGAGAAGCATGTTGATGAAATAGCAGCTCTTGAAGTTAGGTTACATATTGTTTGTTCTTTCCATTCTTTGATTATAATTTGTGAGATTTGTATGGATTTACAGTTTATGTACCGAGAATTAAAACTGAAAACTGGAAACATTGCTAGACTTTTGCGGTATGTGAAATAATTTATGTTATAAATTAAACCAAGATCAAATTAGTGGTTAATTAATAGTCAGACTTCCTATGGGTTTAAAGTTTGCAAACAGTGGGTTAGTGAAACATAGGCTTCCTATGCGTTTACTATCGTGCTTTATGTCAGGTAAAAGATAGCATTGAAGGGATACTAATATAGTTTCATGCAGTCTAATTAGATCGAAAATACATCATCAGACAATTATAGGATCATACTGCTATTGAAGCTAAAAAAGTGTGTGGGCTAACATGGTTGAATATGTTCAAAATACATTATGATGATGATGATGATGATGGTATTTGGATTAACGGGGCTGATTGTTATTAGAAATCAAACAAAACAGAACTAGGAGGAAAATGGCTATCTATTTAGATATAAACAAGCACATAAGTTCTTTGGTATATTGTTCCTGTAATATATATCTACAACTAGACAGCAAACAGTAATTATTAAGCATTGTATATCTGGTGGTGTGACGGATTAATTTACGAGACTGACATGATACGTGGATGGAACAGATAAATTTAGAAAGCACAACTGAGAGAGTGAAGAGGTCGCTAGAAGCAAGGATGTAAAAGGAAGACGGACACACGTGAGAGCAAATGGTTTAGATGGTTGTAAGCCATAACATTTTGCTTTATATATTTGATTAATTTAAGTGTTGACTGCAAACTTTGTAAAACAAACAGTTTCATAAACATTTCTCCTTTTGTGTACACATTGCCATTGTCATTATATCTAAAAACCAAACCCCACCTTAGTTAAATGTCTTAATATCATATTTAACATGTTCTCTTTTCATTTAAAAAGCAAGGAAGTGTAGTTATGAGATTATGACAATGAACAACCCGTCCACCGGACGGGTATTAAAACTAGTTGACTTGAAGACAATTGTAATTGCAGTCATTTTATATCATATATGCATCTCATGGAAGAGGCTCCTAGCTTACATCCACAAAGGCGTGTTTCCCCCTGTCAAAAAAGAGGCCCCTATAAATTTCTTAATTGACCCGCTTGAAGGGAGGTCCACTCTTCGGCCAACAGACCTTCTTATGTTAGAAACATTAAAACAACATATCTCGACTTCTTAAACAAACGTACGCTATTTATGTTAAAGTTAGTATGCTCGGTCACAGTTTGACATGTTAAGTGTATTTGTTGAGTAACGGAGTACTATGATGTGATAAAAAATTAAAGGGAGATGAAGTAAAAAATTTAAGTATATATTGTAAAAACTTGTATACAATATGGAAGTTAGGAGATATAAATGAAAATATGGTCTTCAAATGAGCACCATAAATGTACCAAAAATACAACAAAAATTAAAGTCCATATTAAAGATGAATAGGAGATCTGTTATGCTTTAGAAAGGAAAACTTGTAGTAAGAGGAAAGTATTAAAAGATGTAGGGACATGCCATAATCGAACTAAATTATATATAAATGTTTCATATTATTACTTCTGATATTGAAAATGTGAAAAGTTAAAAATTCTGCGTCAATCTTGAATATGACAAATTCCTTTTACTTAATTCTTCTAACTCATTATCATAATAAAAAGATAATGATATCATCTATTTTTGTCTGAGTCAACAAATATATCTTTATTTACATATGTATTATGAATAACCTAAAATAAATTTTATAATACGTTTACAATTGGGTTCACGAACGGGGCTACTCTCTCCTCCTTTTTGACACATACTATTAGGCTTGTAAATGTACTGAAAGTTCAATGAATAATTTGTGAATCGTTCGACGGAAAGTTTGTTTATGTTCGTTTTGTTTATTAAATGAACGAAAACGCACAAAAAATCCGTTCGTTAAGCTAAATGAACGAACATGAACAAATGATGCGTTCTTTCGTTTATGTTCGTGAACGTTCAGTAATGTGGTCATTTGCTCGTATATGTTCATTTGTGTTTGTTAACTTAAAGACTTTTATATGTTATATTTTTCTTCTATTGATTTAGTATTTTAAAGATTTTAAAAACCCAGTTAATATTATACGCCTCCAACATCCCTCATTTGACCATTTCAGTTTCACTTTGTGTTAAAAATTGAGAAACTTCTTAATTTTTGTGTCAGTTATGTTTATGACAATTTTGTCAACTATCTTAAAAAACTTATGTTAATTACATATTTATTTCTAGTGGATTCTTCATAATCTTTGTGACGAGAAATGTTGATTTTATTCTAAAATGAATGAATATATGTTTGTTTGTGTGTCTAAATGTTCGTTGTATGCTCATAAATATTTGTTTGTGTTTGTTTAAGTTTGATAATGTTTATGACTAATTGATAAACACGTTAATTTTCTTATTGAAATAACACTGATAAAGAAAACTGTATAGACATCGTATTCTTCCAATTTACAACGACAACGGATGCAAAAAGTCATCCCGCAAAACCACACCTAAATGTATCTAGTTCCAAAATTAGCAACATCCACGAGACTAACCTTTGCGCGTGCAGGCGCGTGTTCTTCTCACAAACTTACAAAAAAGCAAAAGGCTGCTTATAAGATCTTCAATCGTCACCTCTGTCTTCACCCGTCTCTCGCTCTCTAAAACACAACACATGTGACCGTAACGAACACCACATCACCAACCTACATCACATACTCAGTTTTTTATATTCTCATGTTACAACGTTCATCTATGGCATCCAACAGATTTCCGACGTATTTGACTATTTTAAGGATGAACAAAAGAACCATTTTCTTCATGTCTTTCGTTACAGTCTTATGTTCTTGTTCCTACCTTATCGGAAACCTTAAACTCTCCACCACAACCACCGAATTCCGCCGTTATACTTCTTGTACCATCAACACCACCACCACCACCGCCGCCGTCAAAACACAAACCACCCTCGACTTCCACCCCCACCACCTCGCCGATGACCTACCCCACGCGCCACCAGCGGCGCGTGTAAACCGGTTCCCACCGTGTTTGTACAAATTCAGTGAGTACACTCCTTGTCAGGACGTTGACCGGTCGTTGAAGTTTGACCGGGAGATGTTGGTGTATCGAGAGAGGCACTGTCCGGAGAATGAGGAGGTGTTGTTGTGCAGAATACCGGCTCCGTACGGTTACCGGCTACCGTTCCGGTGGCCGGAAAGCCGTGACACCGCGTGGTATGTTAACGTGCCGCATAAGCATTTGACTTTGGAAAAAGCTGGTCAAAATTGGGTGCGGTTTAAAGGTGACCGGTTTACTTTTCCTGGCGGCGGTACGATGTTTCCTAACGGTGCCGGCGCGTATATTGACGACATCGGGAAGTTGATTAATCTCCGGGATGGTTCGATTAGGACCGCCATTGATACCGGTTGTGGGGTATGTAACTAATTTCCTTAATCCTGTTGTGTAATTTTTTATCGTGTTGTTTTGTAGACCCAAAACCTCATGTTTTCTTAAATATATTTCTTTTTTTATGCATGAAAATTGTAAAAATATATTGATATGAAAAATATTATAAACAATGGGAACATACCGATTATCATGGTCATATTGATATGGAAAATACATTATAAACAATTGGAACATACCGGTTATGATGGTCTTTTGTATTTATGTTTTCGTAACTTTGTTTATATGATATAATGATTTTTAATTTATCTTTTTTGTTTTTATTCTATGATATTTTTGTAACTTTTAAATTTTAAATGTTTATTTTTTCTAGATATTATATCTCGTTTTAATTATTTAAATACTTTTATTTAGAAATTATTCGGATGTCATTTTTAGCATGAAATTTGACGTCATAAGATAAGATAGCAGAAAGGTCTTTATTTGTCATAGCAATATAAAATTGTTTGTTGAAAAAAAATCTATCATAGAAACATGTTGACCAGTGTCAATTGTTATAAAAGTCTCTCTACTTAACTTTTATTTGATTTATGTTTTTGTTATTTGAAGAACGTACGTTGTAGATATGAGTTATGGTGTGTTCGGTCAATATAATTAGGAATACGTGAAAATAATTCATCGATTTATTTTACGTGTATTTTAGAAATTACTTATACTTTTGTTATAATCGGTTTTTGACTTTTTCCCATGGGTGGAATTATCCTTTTTAGTGATTTCGAGGGGCTATGGGTTGTTGGAACAAATTTTCAAACGATGTTATAAATGTGTTGAAGAATTGATTGATTTTTATTCTTGACGAATGTTAAAGCATAATTGTTTGTTGTAAATGCAATATAACAATAACAAACGCTTAATATATAATGATTTGTATTAAATTTGTTTTCGACTGATATAAAAGTAAAACTGTAAAATCAATTATTTTCAACTTATTTTTATTACTAAGACTAATACTTAAGTAAAGTCAATGATTTTCGATGCATTTTGATTACTAAAATGTTTTAAAGGTTCCTTATTTGGAAAATAGCATATTCTAAGTTTTATACGCTTAAAACATACAATTATTATTGACATATAACCTACTCCTTAAAACAAAAGTAATGATAATGTAACCCAACAAACACTATGTAGTAAGAAAGTGACTTTTTTCTAACATTGGTGGATTTGTGTGTAATGTGATATTAGGTTGAGGCTTAGGTGGTCACTCATCACTTTTGTGAAGAGTATATATGATGCCAATTTTAATACAAAACTGTTTTTAAAGAATTATAAGAAGTGCAGGGGCGGAACTAATGTAATGTTAGCCGTAGCCTAGGCTATGGCTCAACTTTTTTGTCGAAATGTAAAAAAAAGTTATTTTTCGATTTTATGTATTCAAATACCCGGAATGTAATACTAGGATACCCCTGAGTGTACTACTAGTGAGATAGATAAGAAAAATAAAATACTTTGAAGAAGATGAGGCAACCGGAGTTGCAGAGACCAACGGAGAAGAAGACTCAATTTTATTGCTTTTTTTAAAATAAAAAGATAAACCCTTCTTTGTTTTTATGTGAATTCTTTTCTTCTCTCCTTGAAAAGTGTAAAGTGGCTGCACATGTAAAGTGAGTACACGTGGGCTCTTTATTATTTACATATCACAAAATATTAAAATTTGATGACTTCAATCTTTTAATACTAAACGTTTATTTACCGTATTCTAGTCTATTAGATTCTATTTTATTTAGAACTTAATACTAACAATTTTTTTTATCATAAGTCATATTTTTAAATTATGTAAATAACTAAATACCATATGACACTTTTCGCCGTATAAAAATATTTTATTGTCAAATTATTTAGTATTAAAAACTTCAAACACTTTAACAGATATAGTAAATTAAAGTTCGTGATGATATCAGTAGATACAAAAACTTAGATTAGGAACCGACCTGAACCGACAAGGAATTTTTTATGTTCGCTCGCTTGTATGAATTAAAGCATTTAAAAACAATGACTTTATACAAAAAAAAAATTTATGATCTGCTACTGAATGTACGAGAAAAAAATTGCTTTGTTTTATAAAAATACGGTAATAAAAAAATTTAGGATACCCCTGACTTTTTCTTCTAGTTCCGCCACTGAAGAAGTGTATAATAAAATTATATGAATTGCTTTGTGAATTTAATGAGAAAAAAGAATGAGCTAGATGGTTTACATGACCATTTATATGTTACAACTAAAAAAAATGTAAAAGTCTTTATATCCCTCTCTTTTTGTTTATTCTATATATTAAGACTTTAATAAACGTATATATCATTAATATTTTATAAAAATTACCAAAGCTAAAGATTCTCTAGAAAAATTATTGAGGTGGTAGTTGTTAGGCATGGAAAATCTAATCAAAGTGGTTGGGGATGATACTTACCATAAGAAATTAGTTAGCCTTTTTTCGTTTCACTATTATTGTTTGGATCTAGAAAAACAACGTTTGAAACAAATAATCCAAAATACAAAGGTGTACTAGAAAATCTATTATTGGCTAATAAATCAAAAGAAATTTTGGATTTTTATACAGTAAAAAAATAATATTATATGTCTGTTTACAAAAAAAAATGTGTATATAAAGTAACATGTTAAATAAATTTTGAAACAAATTGGTTGTTGTGAAACTTGGAAAAGGGTTGGTTGATTAGATGGACCTACAAAATGTCCATTGGAAGAAAGCAATTTGGACATGGAAACTACTAACCTTTTTGTCATTTAAAATTTTTCTAGTAAATAGTTTCAATTGTTAAGTGGTTAATAATACAATGTAATATCCTATAATATATAAGCTGATATGAAAAGTAGATTTTATAGTTATTTATTTGAAATATTTTAAATGATAAAAAGGTGAGTAACAACACTATTAAGAGCATGAAGTAACATCACTATAAGTTGAACACTTTTTTTTTGAATGGCAATAAGTTAACTCTTTTGTATTAAAAAATTGTCTCTTTTTTCAAAATCTTTCGATAGGTGGCTAGTTTTGGGGCTTACCTTTTATCGAGGAACATTTTAACAATGTCATTTGCACCGAAAGACACTCATATAGCTCAAGTACAATTCGCACTCGAACGTGGGGTTCCTGCGTTGATTGGCATCCTTGCTTCTATTCGGTTACCTTACCCATCTCGAGCTTTTGACATGGCTCATTGTTCTCGATGCCTCATCCCGTGGGGGCAATTTGGTAATCAACCAAATTTTTATATATATCTCATGATTGTTTCACGCATAACATATAGCGAGAAAGATATGAATAATGCATGTTTTTTTTTTTCTTACAGACGGGTTGTATTTGATTGAAGTCGATAGAGTTTTACACCCGGGAGGATATTGGATCCTCTCGGGCCCACCTATAAACTGGGAGAAGCGTTGGAGAGGTTGGGACAAATCGAGGGAACAATTCAAAGCGGAACAAGATAAGATTGAAGGAGTGGCGAAAAGCTTGTGTTGGAAAAAGTTAATTCAAAAGGATGATATTGCCATTTGGCAAAAACCTTCGAACCATGCTCATTGCAAAATCACTCGTAAAATCTTCAAGAAACCACAATTTTGTCAAAATCAAGATCCCGATACGGCATGGTAATATTACAAAATTTTTAATACATTATATATGTACATTGTGTTTCTTTTGTGACGAAATGGTTTTGTGTAGGGACACTAAGATGGAGCCATGTTTGACTCAATTACCAGATGTTTCCAACATTAGGGAAACATCTGGGGGAGGGCTAGTTGCAAAATGGCCCGATAGGTTAACATCAACCCCACCAAGAATCATTAGTCACGATGTTGGAGACATTACAGAAGAAATATTTAAAACCGATACAGATCTTTGGAAGACTAGGGTATCACGTTACAAGTCACTAGACCAACAATTGGCAGAGAAAGGACGGTATCGTAACTTGCTAGATATGAATTCTTACTCGGGAGGTTTTGCCGCCGCACTTGTCCTCGACAATGACCCGGTGTGGGTCATGAACATTGTCCCTGTTGAGGCGAACGTGAACACTCTTGGAGTTATATACGAGCGGGGTCTTATTGGAACATATCAAAATTGGTACTTAACGAATGTTATTTGTCTACTTATCAAGCTGGATATATGTGCTTAACGAGTGTTATTTGTCATCTAGGTGCGAGGCAATGTCTACTTATCCAAGAACATACGATTTCATTCACGGAGACTCGATTTTTACTCTATATAAAGACAAGTAAGTTTATTGAACGTTTGTTCTTATTTACAGTATTTAGGTATATACAATTTATGAATATTTGGTATTACAGATGTGAAATGGAAGACATATTATTAGAAATGGACAGGATTTTAAGACCACAAGGAAGTGTAATAATTCGAGACGATGTTGACTTATTGGTCAACGCGAAGAACATAGCTGATGAACTCGAGTGGGACACCAGATTGGTTGATCACGAAGAAGGGCCGCTTGAGCGAGAAAAACTACTCATCGCTACAAAGCGATATTGGACAGCCCCGGCGGCCCCTGGTCATAATCAATAACGGATGGTTTTTAACGCTTTGATGATTGTCGATTCATAATAATTCTATTAGAAAAGTGAAGGGAGAATCATTTTTTTGAGTAACATTGTGAAGTACATATTGAATATTACACTATAAATAAAAATATAATTGTTTATTTTACGTGTTGGTATCCTTGGATATATCATGATAGATGTTACAACTTATTTTGTGGGTTTTTACGAGTTAAATCCTACAACTTTTGCCAAAATGTTTTTTCAGAACTTATGTTGCAGATGAACTCCGGTTGGCAATAAAAGGCATCAATACTTATATCAATCCTGAAAACAGTTAGAGCCGTGACCTTTTCACGGCACAGGAAACTCAAGATCCGCAATATGCTAACAACAAGTTGAAGTACCACCACCTATAAAGATACTGTTTTATAAATTCCACAAGCCATGGATCAATTTCTAGGTAGTATCAAGCTCGGCTGGAGCTATTTTAAGAACAGTCTTAAACGGGCTAAAAGCTCGGTTCGAGCTCACTTTGATATCACTTAAACAGTCAAAGCTCGGCTCACAACTGTTATTAGTTTAAATCATATGGGACTAATTTGAAACTGAGTTGGGTTGGGCTATAATCATCATTATCATCATAATATATATAAAAAACTGAAAATTGTTTGGGCTCACGAGCCTAAACGAGCTTTGTATTTCAGACTCGAGCTAGGGCTCGTTGACTAGACGAGTTGTGCTTCAGGCTCGGGCTCAACTCGTTCGAGCATTTAACCAAGCCGATCTCGAGTAGTTCTCGAGCCTTTGGTCTTGTATACATCCCAAATGACGTACATCCACCATAATGATGTTATAATAAATATTACACAAATAAGAAAACTAACATAAACAAGTAACCGCAATTTAAAGTAGGGATGAACATTTAGTATTGGGTCCAGTAGCGAATTTATTGTACCAAATTATTTTGGTTACCGATTCGGTACCGGTACTGTCAGTTAGGTATGGTGCCTGTATTTTACCAAACTTTACCTTTACATATTGGTACCATCCTGGTACCGACACCGTACCGTAATGAACATTTTAGGTACGGGTACCCATGTTTGGCGATTTTCAGTATTGGTATTTTTGGTACTAATGCTTTCGGTATTAGTATTGAGCTTATCCCTAATATAATTGTCACCCCACCCTATCGCCCAGGAACCCTGATAGTTTATATAAATAATACATATGAATGCAACTGTTTGAACTTTCTACTTAAATTATATAATATATAATTTTTTTTTGAAGATTCTTTTGTTTAGGTGAAGAAGAAATTTTAACTCTAAATTTTGTATTTCTTTCAATGTAAAAGAAAATTCAAACGTAATTAACTCTAGGGAATAGTGTCTTTGTTAAAAGATAGTATACTCGTTAAAATTGAATTTTTTAATGACAGATTTCAATTTTTTTTATTCTGGCGGTACTTGAACTCATCTATATATTAAAAGATCTTATATGTAATAACATGAATATTTTATCGAATCTTAAAACGATACATGTTCGGAAAGTCTTCAGATAATCAAAATATGTCGGAGAAGAGGGACAATTGATAAAATGAGAATTTGAAATCAAGTTGAGCGACTGATAATGCAGAAAATTTCGTATTCTGTAGGTCCTTAAGCCATTACCCCTTACAGCCTGAAAGGGATTTAAAATGTCTGCGCACCAGAGGTCCTTACGAACCGTAAGGCATCACCTCTTACGGTCCGTAAGAGGTGCGCTGACAGCAGAATGCAACTGGCAACTGCATCTCCGCCCTTGTTCCACCTCTTCTGTGATTTTTGCCACAACTTTTCTTCTTGAAACACCTGCGATGCCACTAATCTTTTCCTAAGAGCACCTTGGACATGTGACATCACCCCCTCTCTCCAAGATTAGTATAAGTAGGTGCTCATGTTACACTTTGTTCTTCACACCTTCACTCAATCTCTACTCATCTGCTTTGGAGTTGCTTCTAGGCCTTGAAGTCTCCATTTCTGAGTTCTAAGTTTCCATCTAAACACTAGTAAGTGTTCTTTCTAATCTCTTTTAGTTTATTAGCTAAAAGTCAAGCAATTTGACTTTTACTTTTACTTTCGATTCTAACCAATCCAGTCAGATCAAAGTTTAAGTTGAACTTTCTGACGTGATCGCAATAATGAGGTTATTAATCCCATGCGATTACACCCTTTGACCATCACGTTAATAGGTGAAATGACGAGTCAAACATGCATAAGATAAAAGTAAAAAACACAGATTTTGCATTTTACGACGAATGAACTTTTAAGCATCAAAATTATAAGTTTTGACATTAAAATAGTTTACATAATATTATATGACTTGTTTTATCATATCTAACTCGTCATATTCAATTTAACTCTCAATTCCTAGTCAAAAGTTAATAGTTTGACTTATTCTTTGACTTCCGATTATGACCCTTTTGGTCAACCTTAAAACTCAACTCAAATCCGACTATGTGATCATTATAATGTGGGGAATAATCCCTCATGATTATACATGTAAAAACCCAAGAAAACCGTACCAAGATATTGTTCGTTTTGCCCCCGATGGGTTGCCTATCCAGGAACTTACGGTTTCGTTTTTTACCTGACGAGTTGCTCGCCCAAGTAAAACGCATCTTGGTAGAGAAGGTTTCCACCTCTTATAAGGAAGGCTTCGTTCTTCTCCTTAACCGATGTGGGACTTACATCTCCACCCCCTTAGGGAGCCAACGTCCTCGCTAGCAAACTGGCCCGGCCCATGGCTCTTATACCCTTTGTAACAGTCCAAGTAAACCGTACCAAGATATTGTCCGCTTTACCCCCCATGGGCTGCCCATACAGGAACTCACAGTTTTGTTCTTACCCTTGCTCACCCAGCCAAAACGCGTCTTGGTAAAGAAGGTTTCCACGCCCCCCTCTTATAAGGAAGGCTCCGTACTCCTCCTCAGCCGATGTGAGACTTACAATACCTTTTGGTCATTACGTGTCAAGTCAAATGATGAGTCAAAGATATATTTACTAAAAAGTCTAAAATGCTCTTTTGATGTAAAAATCAAATAAAATGGCTTTAACCCTATGTATTAAATATTCTGTCTTCAAGGCCGATTTCAAAACATCATAATATATATACAAGTATGTGGGATTCGTCATGAACTCATTTGACCACCCAATCCCATATATATGTGCATAACTAGTTTAAATGATATAAAACATATAAACTAGTCGAATCGGGTTAAACCGTTTAAATTCATAATGTTTGGTTAATAAATTCATATTACAAAAGACTCCGCACTCGTAAAGGTATAAACAACGTTCTATCCGGTCAACGCTTAACCTAGCGAAATCAAGCGTATTTTTAAGTTAACCGATCAAAGTCAAAGAATTACAAATGACCCTTAAACATTCTCACAGATAATATTTTTGTTCATTCCGGACTGTAGAGCCTCTAATAAATTGCGACTAGATTGATATACTTTTAAATACGGTTGTGCTATACGGAATAATAACATTGCTTTTATAAAGACTAGCACAGGTAAATACTTTTAGCCTGCTTATTTTTATGAACTTAGGATATGGCACTAGCCATTTGGTCGGGTATTGCAAAAGGGCTAATAATGTCATAGAAATGCACTAATCCGTTTTAATCCATAATGCTTGATAACATTAAACACTTGGGGATTAATATGACCGTATCCAGACGTCCCAATTCATTTAAATGTAAATGGCCATGAAAATAAGCGCACTGTGTAGACATACACATGACGGATACAAATAATAAATAGTGCAAACTGTGGTTAGGGGCAAGTGACACCCTTACCTGTTGTTTCCAAAGAATTGTTTTCTTACCCCCTAACGTTCTGATTGCATCAATGTACCTCCTAAACGTGAAAAGACATTTTTGCCCCTGATAATAAAAAAATAGAAGTAAATGACACATTTACACCTTGTGCTTTACCTCCTCAGACACGTTTACACCTTGTTTATTATAGTGTCTTCTCCGGCGATGTTCCGACAACTCCGATGATATTCCGACGACCAGAGCTCTTAACTACAACGATTTTCCGGTTTTTTGCACTTGTATTGACACCATCACACTCAACTCGGAATTTGGGTTACATTCTTGAAGCTGGGTTATTGAATAAATAATATATACATATTACTTTTGAAATTCATAATTTTCATTTTTTTTACAATCCGCAATTGGGATGCGATAACTTTTACCAGATTAGAAAATCATTAATTTAATTAAAATAGGTCGGTCTCCATATTTACATTTTATATGTTTGTTTGTATTAACAATTTGGCAAACAAAGTATTAATTTATGATTTGTTAATTAATCAATTAATAAAAAATCCAATAAGCAGAAGGTTTATGTGTTATCATCTTATGGTGCAGTAATCTTTTAGGAAAATAGAAGCTACTGCCATCACAAGAGTTGCTTTCATATTTGTTGCCTCGGCAGTCATGGTGGTGATCACCCTATGTTATAAAGGCGGCAACGACAGAGCATATATCAGACTTCATTTGCAAATGTTCAGAAAATGTGTATGAAAATAATCGGAATTTGGGTGACATTCTTGAAGGTTTGGTGACCCGAAAGCGTCTGGTGGTGGAACGACTGATAATGATGCGTGTAGTGGTCGGAATACGCTTCTCCAGTGGTTGGAATATTGTCGGAGTAGTCAGAACATCGTCGGAGAAGACACTTTAATTAAACAGGGTGTAAATGTGTCAGCGTAAGTAAAGCACAGCGGGTAAAATTGAAGATTACTATATAAGTATGGGTAAGATTACGAAAATACCCTTTTGGTAAGGTTACAGTTTTACCCCTGGGTGTACATTTTTGCAATTAGAAAACGACAGGGGGTAAGACAACAATTTTTTGGATTTAAGGGGTAAGGGTGTCATTTGCCTCTAACCACAGGGGGTAAAATTATAGTTTACTCTAATAAATATGATGTGTCTATTGATCATGTACCGGCTTTAATCCCGGTCCCCGACTATATTGACAAGCATATAAAACTGGTAACAAGAAATATACCTTATCCCAATGTTAAATAAAAATGAATGCCAAATGGTTTTCAAAGGATTTTCAAAAAATTTACAAAAGAGTCGGTTAATAGTATTTATCAGTGAAAACTGACGTATTTTAAATATTAACCGCATGTCGAGCAAGTATGTGAAATAGGCTACAATGGACTTTGTCATAAACCGAATTTGTGACTCCTTGGTTAGAGACCTATTATAGTCTCAAGTCTATTTTTATTAGATCCTACCTTCTAGGATATTTTGTACCGAACAAAGTTTGTTATAAATTTTATTTAATATATTTCAAGTTTTATACTTGTACTTTTCAATCCATTTACTTTCGCTGCTTATTGTGATACTGTTATCCGACCGTCACAAATGAACCTCAATGAAGAAAAAGCAAAAACGAAGGAGCTGATGAGGAAAAAAGAGAAAGCCACGGATGGCGCCAATGAAGAAACACCGGTTGAACCTAAAGATATCCGGGGATATATAAGTTACAACCTAGGAGATTCTACATAAAAGGGTTGCCTCTTCGCTCGTTCCTCAGGGTGATCTCACTCAGGCTGATCTGCAAAATTAGCAGCGTCGTTAGTCTCATCACGGAACAGGGTGGTTTTCTCCGTGACCACACTCCGGCTAAGAATAAGTATTGGGTGATTGCAGGTAATAAGCGCAAATGCTTGTAAATGTGATGGCAGGGGGTTGTAGATAATTTACCTTGTGGTCTGATACTTATTTTATAGCCGAAAGTAAGTGGGCTCAGGAGATGGGCTGATGGGCCTTGGGCCCAGTCCAAACGTTCAGAGACATCCGGTTTGTCCCTCTGCGTCAGACATTAAATGCTCCCTGCAGGAGAATTAATGTCTTCTATCAGGAGGTGTGCTTTTCGGATGCTGAATAGTGCCACGTGTAAAGGCAGTAAGGGCAGCCGTCTCTATCGTCAGACCTGCTACCAGCCGAAAGTGGAGAAGGTGGAACAGTCACTAGCATAGATATGGTTGGTGTACAGTCTGGTGTCTACATTGTTGTTCATTTAACACTGCCAGACGCAACCTGCCGAGCAACCATTCGTCACAATTCTGCCACTCCGTACCCTTGAGTATGGTCAACACCTCTTAGTGCTTATCCCTTCTGCGAGGCTGTCATTGTTTTCCGGCTAGCGCAGGGTGGCATGGATAAATCCTTTTATCTACAAGACTTTGAGGTGCTCTCATGTTTGTCTTGTCATTGCAAGGTTTTAGGATTTATGACTAGAGGGTTGTATGTTCCGCGCATGGTCTAGTAGCTTGCGCTTGTAAGTCTAACTTGCCGTTGCGCCAAGTACACAAGGCTCGTTGTGTGACTTATTGTTGTTGATATAATTTACCATTGCGCTGAGTGCGCAAGGTTCATTGTATGACCTATTGGTGCTCGTCTAATTTGTCATTGCGCTGAGTGCACAAGGTTAATTGTATGACCTATTGGTTCCAAGGAATGCGCACCATTGCACATTGCGTGCAAGGTTATCCTTGTAGTTACGCTGTTGAGGGTATGGTTCTTTGCGTAGGCGTAAGGTTTTTGGGGACCATACCCTCCACGGGCCCACCGGGAAATCAGGATGTGACATTATATTCATTGGGACTGGTTCTTTTTAATGACAAAATTTATTCATTGGGAAATCAGGCTGAAACTGAATTTATTGAATAACGAAAATATTGTGAAAATGAACAAGTTATTTTTAACCTTATATCACTTTTAAAAAAAAGAATTGATTACGAATATCTATAAACAATTACTGTTATTAATATATGTATGTATGTATATATGCATGTATGCATGCATGTATGTGTGTAATCCGAATTTGAATAATCAGGTGAAGAATCGAAACTGAAATTTGTTACAGATAAGAAGCCAGTTAAATATCTGAAACCCGAATATGAATTCGGTTTGGTTTGAATTTTGAGTTCTTTAATCCAGTTACAATAATGAATAGTTAAAAATATCTGCAACCAAGTTGTAAACATGTTGATGATGTAGTTCAAGTCGTTTGAACTAATACTTTGGAAACTAAGATTGGACTGTTTAATATTATTCATCCAATTGATTACCATATGAACATAAGCCATATATCATCCGATACATTCTTGAATTGCAAGTCCTATATCAATTAAATACTGACATTGCTTCGGGCTAATTTTCAAATTCAAAGTAGGTTAAAATTGTGCATTAAGAACTTCAATTTCAAACAAAATCCTCTTAGTGATTTATGAAATAAAAACAAAAAAGGAAACATGTTTGGTGATACTGCGACAAACGACGTTATTAAAATGTTTGATCAACCCTTCCATCACCCCATCATGGCATCTTTGGAAAAAGGGGTTCGCAAACAGATTCAATAAGATGTATTCCAATCCATAAGTCCCCTCCAATTCTCCATGTCTCCCCCAAACATTTCTCACATGAATACTATACTCTTCAAGCCTTTGCGGGTTGTCAACTCGGGAATAAAATCCAGTAATCAGTACCGCGTGCCCATGGGTCTTCTGGTCAATGATATCCGCAACGAAAAACGGGTCTTCTAGCGTGCATAAGGATGCACAAACACCGTTATTGTAAAATGATCTCAGCAAGTGGCAACTGACCACCATGGGATATTGATTGTGAAATATTTACGAACTAGTTTAGAGTGAAAAAATATATGTACCACACAAAAACAAATGATTTATAGTGGTACGAATGTGTGCATACTTTTCACCACTCTTATCTTCTTACCAACAATCGTATTGATCACCATGATCAGGTCTTCCTAATTTTGGTAGCAATCACCTTTAAGAAAAAGTTTGCTTAATAAAGTTAAAACACGTTTAAAAAAAGTTACACCACCTCTTTACTTATACCGGTTTTCACTGTACTTTTACATCATTAGTTATTTTTTAATTGGACTAATGTAAAACTTAAGAAAGAGGGTATGCTTAGTAAAAATAAAGGGAAGCATGGGGTATGTTTAGCACCATTAGTTGGATCACCTTGAGAATCTCGATATACTCGCGGAATAGAGATCAGTCTCGGGATTCTCTTTAGGCTTGTTAAGACTTAAACTTATTAACAATATCTTTAAAACTTTTTGTATGGTACTCTCTTTTATCTTTATACTTATGCACACCCTTTATTGTAATGTGCTTTTCATGAATATCGTCATACAACAAAAATATGGATGTATGAGTAGAGAGAGGAAAAAGGTGTGGTTCGTTGCCGGTCCAACAGATGGCGTCTATGGTCCTAACCGGGTGGTATTGGATCGTCTTTCCATGGGTGAGTAAACTTCTCAGAATATAATAAACCACACTTCATCTTCACCGTCTCCCTCCAAATCTGCGAAACCATTAAAACTCTTAGAATGGGTCAGAGACCGGAGTGTCTAGATCACCACCAACACTCAAGTTAGTATGAGATTCCACCATTGATATGTATTTGTGTGTATAAGAGTGGTAGTGTGTAGAGAGAGTTTAAGGGAGGAGGAGTTAACCCGCCTTTGTTGATGAGAATACCCTCTACTTATAGGAGTGTGGTGGGTTTAACCCTAATGGGGCCACCTTCTACTTGGGCCTGTCAAGGTTGAGTTAACTTGAACTGGGCTTAACATATCTGCATGTCAATGTGTGTATGTATAGTTGTAGGATGAGTAATTTCCATTCTACAAAAATCATATAAACCTCTTTTAAATTATGTATGTATATAATATTTATCAAAAGCATACTAAAAGCAGTCTGAAAACCTTTGTGATTGATCCCACATCGGAGGAGGATACCATAGGAAACAGGTATTGGGGTGTATTGGGTGATTGAGAAAGTATCTTTGCTCTTTGAGCAATGACTTAACTAAGGTAATAATTGCTGGTTTCCAGCCAAAAACCCCTTCTTGGCCTTGGGTCTCTCTTAGATGTGGAGAATTTTTGGGTGAGTGTAAAGTTCTACAATTTCTAGTTTTATATTATTCTGTTATATAACGGTATTTAATTTATTGAATGTTTGTAGTTATTTTCATCGTATTTTAGACAGTTTGATTCTTGGAAAAGATGATTTAAACTACTGGGTGAGCTTGAGCATTTCTTCAATAAAAACTAATTCCTGTATAAATAAAAAAGTAATGAACATTGGCTGTCTCTTTAACTTTTATTCTCTTAAATTTAGTGTATGCATTTTGTAAAATTAAAACATTTGGATTTGGGGTCACCATGTTTTTGTACCTTTTTTCCGCCAGGCAATCAAAAATATTAATAGTCACATAATGACTGTTCCCATTGGAATTATGCTAAAAGTATAAAACATTTTCAAAAGTATAGTAGCCAAAGGAATAAAAATATTTTGATAAAGTATTTGTTTAGATGAAGAAACTCGGGAGGAATAAAAAATTACAATAATCGAAGCAAAAGCTAAAATGTTTTTCAAGCAAAAAAATAAGCATATTTAGTAAAATAAAGAAGAAATATATAATGCATCTAGTAGAGTTGCAATGACGGAACCAAAATAGGTCGTAATAGATTTTTTTCATTTGTTAGTATAAAATAATTATTTTTATAAAGTGATATACAAATGCTTAACTAAGGTTGGTTTGAATAGAGATGAGAATTTTATGCCGAATATCGGTAATGTACCAATATCATACCATGTCGATAACAACCAAACATATACAGTACATTAATCTGTTTTGAATTTAGCTCAACTTTGGCATCGATACCATCCGATACGGTACCGGTTCAGGACATTTAATGGTACCAACCAATCATATACAATACGATATTTGGTTTTGGTTTTAACAAAATTTTGTAATCGGTACTATATGATGCGGTACCAGTCTAGTACTCGTACCGATCTCATCCCTAGATTTGGATTTTTTCTACTGATTTTTTTATTATTTTAAGACATCCCTAATTAATTATTTTTTAACAACAAAGTCACGAACATATTAAGGGGTTCCATGTTCACTATTTTAACTTCGGCAAACACACAAGATAAGACTTTACCTCCGTAGAGCGGCTTTTTTCAAAAAGATGAGAGGGAAAGTCAGTATGATGTCGGAGAAGCAAAATATACGAGATCGCAAATGTAGATTGCTCGCGGCTAAGTATGAATTGAGAAAGCTTTCTCAATTTATAAAGATACCAAACAATCTAGTGATATGCGGGACAAACATCAAAAATCTCAGATGACTAAAGAACTGAGCAACGAATTCACACACACTAACAACTCCTTTTAGATTACACTATTTGCTCACAAGAATTGAATGCGTTACTATTTTAGGAGAGATACACATGTCCAACGTCCCTAGTTTAGTTAAAAGTGAAAAAGAAAACATGATTATAAATTTTTAAAATAAGAAGTGAAACTTAATTTTAAAGCATTCAATAAAAGTAAAAAAAACCATAAGTGCATAAGGATTTTTTTTATTTTTGAAAAAACAGTCTAAATATTCAATCAAGCAATCTAACAAAAATAAAACATAAATTAAAAGTTATTTTGATTAAATATTAGTTTAAATCACTCCATAGCATAAAGAGTTGTACAACTATACTAAGTTTTCTTGTTGGAGTAAAAACTTACCACCTCATTTTGAACGCCTTTACCCTTTTTAAACCTTTTTAAAAATCAAACTAGAATTGATTCCTCGTGTTGCAGGGTGAGGTTTTTAACGTGATTTGAATATACTTATTTTTTTGTAATTGCTTATTAATCAAATGTAGACGGTAGACCAACTAAAAACGTTCATAAAAAGAGTACAAAAAACGTATTATGTTTGACATGGCCAATTATAAAAAAGTCAAAACATAAACGAACTAAAAGGGATATCGAAATGTACATAAAAATAAGCACGTAAAAGTCGAAGGGGGGGGGGTCAAAGTGTCATTACTTCGAAACGTAAACCAACTTGAATTTATACCGTCACATACATAAAAATAAGCATGTTTAGGGTGGACAAAATGATATTTTTTAAAGTTTTTAAAAAGTGAGGGGTCTAAGTGTCAATGTTGAAAGTTAAGAGTGTTAAGGTTAAAAAAAAGTCAAATTCATTGTAGCTAAGTGGTCAAGCAATTTTATAATAATAATGACTTTTCATTTAACAAAAAACATCCATTCATCTTTGTTATTTTTATTTTGCTTTCTTATTTTCACAGCTCTGTAACTAAATCTTCACCCATCGCCGTCGCTATTCTCCGAAAAATAGTCTGATTAACTAGTTTTCATCTCTCTATTATTTTTTAACTGTTCTTACCGAACTCTTTAAGGGTTCAAAGTCTGAAACATAACTTCTGTAGATTCTCGTAGTAATGAAAATTTTAGTCGTCGGAGGATCAAAGGACCCCATTGACCCTTCGTAGTTCCGTCCCTAGCAGAGTAGATTTAAACAATCTAGATTAAATGTATTTGCGTATCTTATCTACATGCTTAACGTACCCCATAAGAAAAAGTAAAGAGATGATTTGATCTATTTTTGTATTTCAAGGACATTCACTAAAAACCACATAGGAGATTTATATTTAACACAACTCATTTAAACACCCGAACCACCAATGACACACTTAATGTATGATAGTCAAAGTTCTTTAGGTGTCTTCGGATGAAAATATACAGTGTCACTATCTGAAACGTCAAATTAATATAACACATAAGATTTTACTTTTACAAATGTCATACGAGCCGGTCCTCCTTTCTTAAATCCGCCTCTAAAAATACATACACTTTCATCTTCTTTTTTATCATCAATGTCATACCGTCATTTTTTAAAGCGTGACAAATTAAATCACTAATAAAAATAAAAATTACATAAATCAACTAAGGCTTTGGCCCAATAATCGTATCATCGTACCATCATTTTGTAAAACGTGATAATTAAATTATTAATGAAAAAACGTGATAATTAAATTATTAATGAAAAGCAAAATACCATAAATCGAACTAAGGCTTTGGTTGATGTTTAGAAAAGAGAATATTACAAGTTGACTACCCGAAGAATGTAATATTTAATCTCACAAAATTTATTAGCATAGATTGCAAGTTGACCTCTCATTAATTCCAAATCAAAGTTGATAACTTATTATGAGCATTAAACAATGTTAACAACACAAAAACCTTAAAAATCCAAACTCACCTCATCACACACACACACTCACTCTCCAAATTCCAACACCCACTTCCAAATCCACACAAAACCCTCTTCCCAGATCTCAATCACCTATATCTTCATCAATGGCCCATCTCGATCTCACGTCCTCAAAGCACCAAATCCAACGATGGCGTTTTCTAGACTTGGTATCTCTCATCTTCTTCGCTGCAATTGTTCTCTTATTCCTTCTCGTTTTAACCCCATTCGGAGACTCCATCGCCATCTCCGGCAGCCAAGCTATTGTCACATCCGCCACCGGTGCCACACGGCGCCACCACCTCATTGCCCTCATTGATGCCGGACGGAATCTCACAGTTCCACCGTGTTCTGCCGATGCAGTTGATTATATGCCATGTGAAGATCCCAACAGGAACAGGTTGCTAAGCAGGTAATAGGAATAAATAAGTAAATATCACATTTGTTTGTATTTATTGTAATTGTGTGTATGTTGTGTTATTTAACTTATTTGTTCCTATTATTAACAGGGATATGAATTTTTACCGGGAAAGACATTGCCCTGTCCCAGAGGAGCGGCAGTTGTGTTTGATACCTCCGCCGGAAGGGTATAATATTCCGATTCAGTGGCCTGCTAGTTTGTATAAGGTAATCTTAGTTGATGGTTTTTCTGATTTTATGTATCTTTATGTATATGTGATGTTTGTTATTTGGTATTTTGGATTTGAAGTTGAAGTTAAGTGACTTTACAATATAATATTATATGAGTGTAGTTTAAACTTTAAAGGATAAAATTTTAGAATGTATGCAGACATACGATCTAGACATTTGATTACTTGTTTAAGAAAACACCTTTTGAAGTTGCTGTAACATAAAAACGTTTGTTTTGAACTAGTAAGTACTATTGCAAACAAACAATTGTATTTGCTAGAATGCCATAAGAAAAGTGCTTCTCTGCGTTCTTTTTGCAAGAAAACTTAAACTACAACGGTTGCAAGATATTTCCTTTTAACAAATTTCCAAGCTAAAGTTACGTATTAATTTTGGTTATTAATTGTTTCATCACAACCTTGCTATGGAATTTAGTCCACTAGATTCCATGCAAAGTCTCTAGTGTTTCCATTGGAAGGTGTATACGAACTTACGATTGGGTAAATGACCATTTTGATTTGAAGTAGGTTCCAAATCCAAAATAGGTTTAATAAGAGTATCTTACATGTAAAATTTGTTTGACATGGTTGTTTTTTCTTTTATCTTTGATAAAATAAGTGTCAACCATATAGACGTTCTTTCCACGTGAATCTTGCTCATGCAACGTGATCAAATAGCAAGTATAATGCATCAAGTAGACAGACTTGGTGGACAATTTGTATTGCCAACAAATCAAGTTCTGCTTTGGGTTGTAACTTGTAAGTGTTGCCTGGTAATCAAGCATGAGTGTGTTGCATTGTGAACCATATGGCAGTTGGTTCTCTCTCTGTTTTGGCCCCATGTCGTTCTACCTTAAAAAGTCTTTTCTAGCCTGATAACGCCCATGTTAAGTTGTTTGCATTAACATGGTAAACCTGTGGAAAGTCGTTTTAGTTAAACTATGTTACAAAAAGATTGGCTTATCATACACGTTATTTTCTCTTTTACTTGCAGATATGGCATGAAAATATGCCGTATAATAAGTTAGCCGACCGAAAGGGTCATCAAGGTTGGATGAAAAAAGAGGGCCCACACTTCATATTTCCTGGGGGTGGCACTATGTTTCCTGATGGAGCCGTAAAATATATCGAGCAACTCGAACATTATATTCCTATTTCTGGTGGTGTTTTGAGAACGGTTCTTGATATGGGATGTGGGGTACGTTTTCTAATATTGTATTTTCGAGTTAAATACCGAATTCAATTTTATAACTTTTAACTGTTTTTCGAAATTTGGTTAACGTCTTTCCAGGTTGCTAGTTTTGGTGGGTATTTACTGGCTGAAGACCTTTTAACACTCTCGTTTGCTCCAAGAGATTCACACAAATCACAAATACAATTTGCTTTGGAAAGAGGAATACCCGCATTTGTATTAATGCTTGGCACTCGTCGACTTCCATTTCCCGCATTCTCGTTCGACTTAATCCACTGCTCTCATTGCTTGATACCGTTTACAGCATACAGTAAGAGTGTTTTTTATTTCAACTTCTTACAGAGTTGCAGGATTTTAATATTCAGATTATATAATACCTTAATTTCAAAGGTCGGTACCGACCTTTGAAATCACCACAACCCTCTAAATTGATAAAAATAACTTTCTAACTTGACAAAAATGACCCCCTACTTTCTAACTTGACAAAAAGGCCCCCATACTTTCTAACCTCTCTTTTCCCTCGAACCTTTGACCTAAATTCGAGTTCGTTTATGCTTTAACGTACTTTTTGTTTGAAAACAAGTCGGGTCAATTATAAAATGTTTTCTTATTATGTATGTTTTAACGTAAATTTTGTTTGGAAACGAATCGGGTCAAATGTAATATGTCTCGATTCGACGGTATAAATTTGAGTTAGCGTATGTTTCGACGTAAATTTAGTTTGGAAACAAGTCTGGCCGATTGTAGTCTATAGTCTATACGTTATCATGTTGCATACAGCGCGGTAAAAAAACTAGTTATTTAAGAAAGTTAAATGTAAAAATAGCAGTAAGTAATTATAATTAGATCTATGATAAATAGCTTTGTTGCAGCCAATATCAAAACCGAAATTTTTACTGGATAATGGGACTTGCAACATAAACATTTCATTTTGCAGATGCAACGTATTTTATGGAGGTTGATAGATTACTACGGCCCGGAGGGTACCTAGTAATATCGGGCCCACCGGTTCAGTGGCACAGACTTAAAAAAGAATGGCAAGATTTACAAGCAGTGGCGAAAGCGTTATGCTATGAGTCGGTTGTTGTTGACAAGAACACTGCCATCTGGAAAAAGCCTGTTGACGATTCATGTCTCGGGGTTCAAAACGAACACGGGCTCAAATTATGTGATAAGTCTGATGACCCTAGTTCTGCATGGTACTTTTATATGCATACAAAAATAGATATGTTTACGTAGGGGTGTTCATACAATCGAATGACATTTTCGAACTACTCTCTAATTCTTTGAATAATTTTTATTTTTGCTTGAATTCGATTAAAAACTGGTCAATTCGATTCGAATTCGTATTCAAATTAAAACGCCAATTCGTATTCGATTCGAATTTGAATCGAATTTGGATAAATTCGAATAAATTCGTTCGGATTCAAATTCGTTTAAAATGTGTAAATTCGTTATGGGCTATTTGGGCTTGGTAATGGACTGTTTTAGGAATTAGATTAAATTTATAGATGAATTTATACTATAGCCCATGAGATTAAGAGTTCCAAGACTGGTTTACCAGCTTCATAGACCCAGCGATGACTAATAATTGAATTGGGCTGTAGATCCACTTCCCAATCCTTAGTAATTGGTAAAGGGGCCACTGGTTGAGCAGAGAACGAACCACGAGCAGGCTTGAGCATGGATACATGGAAGACTGGGTGTACTCTGGCATCATGGGGTAGTTCAAGTTCATAAGCTACTGATCCAACTATACGTTTGATACGGTAAGGGCCATAGAACCTTGGGGATAACTTCTCA
This sequence comes from Scalesia atractyloides, assembly GCA_947069175.1. NCBI lineage: Eukaryota > Viridiplantae > Streptophyta > Magnoliopsida > Asterales > Asteraceae > Scalesia > Scalesia atractyloides. Next base: position 627,062 of record CAMTDV010000008.1, on the reverse strand, counting down.
TACCTGCGTTTAGCTAAACTCTTTTGGCGGTAAGGTTGGATTTTTAAAAATACATAATCACCAACCTGAAATGATAGCTCACGTCGCTTGGAATTAGCTTGGTTGCGCATTCGATCTTGAGCTTTTTGAAGATTGGTTTGTAGTAACTTCAACATATCATCCCTATCAACCAGTTGTTGCTCCAATATGGCATTCTTTGTTTCCCCCGCAACATATGGAGTAAGAGGAGGTTCCCTACCATAGACGACCGAAAAAGGAGTTGTGCATGTAGACGTATGGTATCCGGTGTTGTTGGAGTATTCTGCCCAGGATAAATAATTACTCCATTTTGTCGGTTGCTCGTGGGCAAAACAACGTAAGTACGCCTCTAAGCACCGATTCACAACCTCGGTTTGCCCGTCTGTTTGGGGGTGGTAACTGGTACTCAACTTTAGCTTAGTTTGGCTAAGACGGAATAGCTCTTGCCAAAAGTTGCTCAAAAAAATTACGTCCCGGTCTGAAACGATTGATCGTGGGAACCCATGTAACCGCACAATCTCTTTACAAAATATAGACGCCACACCCTTAGCAGTGAAAGGGTGTGACATGGGGATAAAGTGGCCATACTTACTTAGGCGATCAACCACAACAAGTATAGTATCGAACCTGTCAGACTTTGGCAAACCTACTATGAAGTCCATTGAAATGTCCTCCCAAACTTGCTTTGGAATGGGTAAAGGTTGCAGCAATCCTGCTGGGGCTAATGTCTCATACTTTTGTTGCTGGCAAACTAGACATTGCTGTACAAAAACTCGAATTTCTTGCTTCATTTTGGGCCAAAAATAATGAGCAGATATTTGTTTAAATGTTTTCAAAAATCCCCATGACCGGCCATTGGAGTGGAATGGGCTTCATGCAGAAGTTTATTTTTAAGGTCCAAAACATCAGGAACTACCACTCGATTTTTTAAAAATAATAACTGACCCACAATAGAATAACCTGGACATGAAGATGGTTCGGCTTCCAGCTGTTTCAGGATATTACTTGTATACGGATCATTTTTGAGACCTGCTTGAATGTCTATCATAATATCAGGACACAAAGAGACCACAAGAGTAAGGAAAGCACCAGAATGGGGTCGTCGAGACAAAGCATCCGCTCCTCTATTTTCCTTTCCAACTCTATGACTGATGGAGAAATTGTAAGGCATTAGTTTGAGCAAAAGACGTTCGGTTGTGGTAATTCTTTGTTCCAACAGAAACTTCAGGGTATAGTGATCGGTGCGAATTAAAAAATGGTGACCCAACAAGTAATGGTTCCATTTTTGTACCGCCAACACCAATGCCAGTAGCTCACGATCATAGGCAGATTTTAGTCGGTTAGAAGGTGAAAAACCCTTACTGAAATAGGCTATTGGGTGGTCCTCCTGGGATAAAATAGCACCTACTCCTTCTGATGAAGCATCACACTCCACGGTGAAGGGCTTGGAAAAATCTGGTAGTCTAAGAATCGGAGTCGAAATCAAAGCTTGTTTTAGCTTATTGAAAGTTGTTAAGGCGTCGTTTGTCCACACGAACCCATCTTTCTTGGTGAGGGCTGTGAGCGGTCTGGCAATTAGACCGTAATTCCGAACGAACCTCCGGTAGTACCCCGTTAACACAAGAAAACCGCGAACTTCTCGCACTGTAGTTGGAACTGGCCATGACTGAACTACAAGGATCTTTTCCTGGTCAACTTGAACTCCAGCCGAAGTAATTACATGACCCAAGAAAACCACTCTCGACTGCCCAAAACAACATTTAGACAACTTAGCAAAAAACTGATGGCTGCAAAGTAACTCCAGGGCCTGTTCTAGATGGGATAGATGTTGTTCCATGTTGTGGCTGTATATTAAGATATCGTCAAAGAATACCAATATAAATCGGCGTAAATACGGACGAAATAAGTCATTCATCGCAGCTTGAAATGTAGACGGGGCATTGGTTAAGCCGAAAGGCATAACCTTGAACTCATGATGCCCAGAATGAGTTCTAAAAGCTGTCTTCATCACATCCTTTACATCCACCCTAATTTGATAATACCCAGAGCGTAAATCGAGTTTGGAGAATACTGTTGCTCCATGTAATTCATCCAAAAGCTCGTCGATATTGGGGATCGGATATTTATCGGCCACAGTGATCTTGTTCAAAGCACGATAATCCACACACATTCGCCATGAATTATCTTTCTTCTTTACTAGTAGAACGGGGCTTGAAAAGGGGCTGGTACTGGGTTGAATAAATCCCGAAGCGAGCAGTATTTCAACCTGTTTTTCTATCTCTGTCTTTTGGGAATAAGGATAACGATAAGGGCGAAGGTTGGGTGGGGCTGAATTCGTTAGCAGGGGAATTGAATGTGATGTCGAGCGAAAAGGAGGTAAATCAGTTGGTTCCTCGAACACCCGCTGATACCTAGAAATTAAGGGTTGCAAGTGTGAGGGTATGTCAGGTGCAGATTCGGAGTCCACAGCCAAGTGTTGGAAAGAAGCGGACCTTTAGGGGCCAGAAGAGATACCCTGAAGCTTGTATCTTTTACCATCAATGTTAAAAATCATAAACATTTCATTCCAATTGGCTTGAACGGTATTCAGAGTGGCTAACCATTGAATACCCAAAACCAAATCAGCCCCGCCTATAGAGAAAGGGTAGAAATCTTGAACAATTTTGAGGTCGGATACTTGTAATAAGACATCCTTGCAAACCTGTTTACAACAAATAATATCCCCATTTCCGATTTGGACACCGAAAGGTGTAACAAGTTGGGTGGTAAGTTTCAATTCGCTTACAAGAACATCAGAAATAAAGTTATGAGTCGATCCACCATCAACCAAAATAAGTACCTCGGTTGTATTAAGCATACCGTGTACCTTCATAGTAGTTGGATGTGAATTTCCTAGAATAGCATGAAGGCTGATCTCGGCAACATCATCCGAGTTACTATCAATGTTACTTGCTTCAGTGTATGGTTGTTCTTCAGATATATCCTCAACCTCCAACACTTTGAACGTACAGGTTTTACATCGGTGTCCAGGCCAGTATTTATCCCCACAACGAAAACATTCCCCCCGTAAGAACCGGGCCTGTTTTTCGGTATCCGATATGCGAGGGGGTGGTTTCGATGGACCTGTAACCGTAGTTGCATTGACCTTGTTGTCAAGGAATGAAGGTTTGGTATGAACAGCTCCAGTGGATCCTTTTACTGTTCGCACATGCCCCAATTTTGATTCAAACTCTACCGCCAAACTCATCGCGTTATAAACGGTTCGAGGTTTGTGAATTCGAACATCAGCCTTTAATTCATCCTTGAGCCCATTTAGGAACACCCCAACAAGCAATGATCAGGCCAATTTGACACCCGTGCTGATCGTTTTGCAAATTCCTGTCGATACTCCTGGATAGTACCTGTTTGTTTGATACTACAAAGATGCTCATCCGGGTTTTGGAACTCAGCCGGACCAAAGTTCTTTTGTAGGGCGTGTACCAACTCTTCGCAACAGACCAACAACTGATCGGATGATAACCATGAGTATAGATCTAATGCATCCCCTTCCAGGTGTATTGCTGCCACGTCGACCTTGTCTTCATCGGGAGTATCATAATACTTGAAATATTTCTCTGCTTTGAGAATCCAACCTCTTGGGTCACCGTCGTTGTATTTTGGCAAAAGATTTTCGTAGAAGGACGGTACTGGTTGTTCCTCCACAATGTGTCTCCTTCATCAAAACGTCCGGATCCACTGTGACCTTTACCTTGAGATTTTGATTGAGCTTTAAGTGTTGCGACGTCATCTTTGAGGCTTTCAATTGATTCCAAACGAGATGCGCTGGCGGCTAATTGAGTGGCTATCGGGTCAGGTGGGTTACCGCCGCTGTCACTGGAACTTCCGGGTTTGCACCATGTTTTCGATTTCCCGGCAATGGAACCAAAATGATAGATTCTAGCGAACAAAAAAAAAACAGGCAACAGTATTTGAATTGAAATGATAGCCCCAATTCGAGAAGGGGAAGTCTCCAATACAAACTGAGTTTGCTGATTAAAAACTTGAATTCTAAAAAGCAAAAGCATAGCCTGTTATATATACTAATAATAAAAGATAACTGCTCCATTAGAAAACAAAAAGCTCCTCTAATGATCCACCTTCCAGCATGTTAATACTGGAAGATAATTGCTCCCTTAGGATTCTGAAGGCTCCTGGTCTGATCCACCTTCCAGCTTCTTTGGTTTATTGAATGGGTCATAAATATAGCCGAAAACAGAATAAAAATGCTCCACATCAGCAGCTGATTTGGCACGATTGTTTCTCCTAGAATACACTTTTAAGGGACGTGTATCAGTGTATTATATATTAATATAATAAATAACTATGTATAATTTGAATCTGAATTTTGAATCGAATTTGAAACTTTAAATTCGTATTCGATTTACTGAACTCGAATTCAAATTCTTGATAATCGAATCGAGTTGAATTTCGAAATTTTCGAATCCGAATCAAATTCTGAACACCCATATGTTTATGTGTTGTAAACTGAATATTGGAGCTTTAAACATGAGAAATCTGATGTTGCTGTAGGTATGTTAAGTTAAAGATATGTGTGAGCCGGCCATCGTCTGTAAACGGGAAACTTGCGGTTGGTGAAATTCCGAAATGGCCCGTAAGATTAACGAAAATGCCATCAAGGGCCCGATTAATCAAAAATGAAAATGACGGGTTTGAAACGGATACGCGGCTATGGGAAAGGAGGGTTTCTTACTACAAAAAAACATTGAATTTGAAGCTCGGGACGGAAGCAGTAAGAAATGTGATGGATATGAATGCGTATTTTGGTGGATTTGCTGCTGCATTGATTTCCGATCCTGTGTGGGTCATGAATGTTGTTCAACATAATAAGCAATCAACGTTAGGTGTGATCTTCGATAGGGGCCTTATCGGCGTTTATCATGATTGGTATGTTTTTCAGTCGTTTACCTGCTACTTGTTTGACAGTTGAGACAATATCATGAATTAGATTTTATTTACTGCCGTTTTCTTGTTCGTTTAGGTGTGAGCCTTTTTCAAGTTACCCTCGGACTTATGATTTTATCCATATGGGTTCGGTTGAGTCACTCTTACAGGATCCGGTCACTCGAAAGAACAGGTATCATTCTCTTGATCACTTTGTGTCAGCTAAATTTATGCAAAAAAAAGAAAATGCTGCAATTTTCATTCAAACTTCTCTAAGTAATTTCTTCTGGTTTTTTGTAGATGTAATATTGTAGATGTGATGGTTGAAATAGACCGATTATTACGGCCTGAAGGAACAGTAGTGATTCGCGATTCACCCGAAATGATTAAAAAAATCGATCATGTTGCTCGTTCTGTGAGATGGGAATCGACAATACATGATACAGAACCAGAATCAAATGGGAATGAACAAATTCTAGTTGCTACAAAATTACTTTGGACATTACCTTCATCTTCCCATTGATACATCAATTCATTATGATATCATAATATATGTTGAATGTGTAAGTTATACATATATTAGAAACTTCTTCCATGCGTCAAAGGGTGCGACTTTAATGCTAGCTTGATGCGCAAGTTACGTCAATGGACAGCCGACAAATTGCATCTTGTTATGAAGTCCTTTGGCAAAAAGGGTGTGGCGGTCTTTCTTGATGTATAAGTTATTTGTTAGAAACTTGTTATATGCATCAAAGGATTCAAGTTTCTTGATATGTAAGTTATGTAACAGAATTTTTTTGCACTCATTGAAGGTTTGTAGCTTTATTGCTTGGTTTTTCATCTGTTTTTTTATTTACAAATATCATTGTCAATGGAGGGTGGCTAAGTGTCCAGTAAACACCTTTTTATCTGTTGTTACAGACATTTTTAGCCTCTTAGACCATGTGTAGTGGAATTTGAACTTCTAAGTTTCTCTCTTGGCGTTATTCGACGTGTGGTTCCTAGTCAGCAAAGGGGCTGGAAGTTAAAAACGGGTGTAGTGAGGTTTGAACTTCAAGCCCTCTTGAAATGATTAGATATTGTAATTGAATTAAATAAAAAACCATCACAAAAGTTCTATTGATCATCAACTTTTGAATCAGGTGTTTTTGTGGAAACGTCCCAACCCAATATCACTAAAAAAACCCATGGAGTCGGTGTGCTACAGTGAATGAGGCATTTTTTTGCCCAATTCACGCCTAATCCCAAACCACTATAGGTAGGTCTTAGCTGCAGCCTGTAAAGGTGATGTTTGTCAAAACCCTTTCTAAAGAATTTTAAAGGTAAAGAAATAATATATTTTAAACCTAAGGAGATGTTTTGGTGAATTAACAAAGAGTAAAAAAAATATTTTTAAATTTGTTAAATAAATATAATAGATATAAAAATTTCATATGAAATAAAACTATTAATGGTGTATTTTTGAAGCAACAAAGTGGAGATGTGTAGTCCCCTACACACATGGTAGTCACTACACAGCTATATTAATTAATTATAATATAATTCAATTAGTGTTTTCAGTTTTTTTTAAATTTTTTTCTCTTTGTTTTTTTTTTTTTTAATACTTTTACCCCTAAATTTTCAGCATTAGTACGTGTAACCCTTTAATTTTCTAAAAACTTTATAATCAAGTGTTACGTGTTTATATTTGTGTACGTGTCGTTATAAATTCAACCTAATTTCTGTTTCGACATAAATTTTTCCCGAACTTAAACTGGATCAAATATAATATTTTCTTATGTTTATTATTGTGTACATTTTCAGTTGATCTACGTTTTGACGTAATTTTTTCCCAGAAGCGAGTCGTGTTCAATATAATACGTTTCGTGCTTATTTTTATGCGCGTTTTCAATTAGTGTTTGACGTAAATTTTGTTTGGAAAGGACTCAGGTCATATAGAATATTTTTCATTAGACGATATAAATTCGAGTCACTGTACGTTTCGACACCGCTGGAATGCATCATATCATTTTTAACTAAAAAGCAATATTTTATTACGTGCTTATTTTTAAGCACGTGTCGGAGTAATTCAAGTAGGTTTACGTTTAGATGTAAATTTTTATTAAAGTTATATGAAAGATAGCGTTTACGTTTCCATCTACAATTAACTTATCATTAGCCCGTACCGCTGTTTTCGGTGGATGTAAAACATGTGTAGATATTCTTTTGAGCATGCTTCTTTCGACCATTGTATTGAACCAAAATAGAAATCGACCGAAACCTCGCAGCATAGAGAGAGGAATGATATTTTACAAAGAGACAAAACCTTAGGAAGTGTAAAAATAAATCTTAGTCATTAGATCAAAAACATTGATGGGCGATATTAAAGCGGTGGTGTTTTTGGAATTAAGCGAAACTTTAAAAGACGCGCCCAAAGTCATTAAGGACAAAATAGTCATTATGCAATTAGGGAAACAATTTCGAAACACAACCAAAAAGAAAACTGCTCCTAATCACAACCCCCATTTCTACGAAAAATACCTAAATTCACAAATGATGTTTGGAGAGATCAATACAAACTAAAATATCGTAGTAAAGTTATATTAAAGATAATGTTTACGTTTTCAGTTACAATTAATTTATCATCAGCGCGTACCTCTGTGTAATTTTAATTTATTTTTATGATTTTCGGTGGATGAAAAATATGTGTGTGTATATATATATATATTCTTTTAAGCATATTTCTTTCGACTGCTATATTGAACCAAAATATAAATCGACCGAAACCCCGCCAACATAACGCGAGTAATCTTACTAGTTTATATATATATATATATATATATATAGAGAGAGAGAGAGAGAGAGAGAAATGAATGATATTTTACAAAGAGACAAAACCTTAGGAAGTGTAAAATAGATCTTAATCATCTTATCAAAACCATTAATGGATGATATTAATGCGGTGGTGTTTTGTAATTAAGTGAAACTTTAAAAGACACGCGCAAAGTCATGAAAGGCAAAATAGTCATTATGCAATTACGGAAACAGTTTGAAAACACAACCAAAAAGAAAACTTCTCCCAATCATAACCCGCATTTCTAAGAAAAACCTAAATTCACAAATGATGTTTGAAGATGAAGATCAATACAAACTAAAATATCACAGTAAATTCGTTTTCTAACTAGTTGTAAAGAGTAACTTATGGCGTTCATATCTCATTTATATATGCACGAGATTGACGGTGAAAAGTAGACGGGAAGTGAACGACGTGGCTACTGAAAAAAGAAAATAGCAGATGAAATGTAAAGATAAATAACACGTGCCAAAAAAAGGATTAATGGTTGCTTAAGAGGGTTATTTATAATGCATGTTTGTAAAATATAGTTATTGCTATTGTTAAAATGCATGTTTGTGAAACATAATTATTGCTATTGTTAAGACAAGCATCAATAATGTGAGAAACATGTTTTATGGAGCATCTTATAACAAAAGGTTGGAAGTGATAATTTTCACGATAAAATATACCTTAACAAGTAATTTAAATACAAAATTAAAAAAAAAAACATTGTAGCTCGACATAAATATGCACAAGAATTTTCTCATACATATTACAACACTTTTTTCTTAGATTTATAGGTTTGTGGTGAGTTATTGAAATTGTTTGGAATTTAGAACCTATTACTTTATTAACTACGGTGATTTATTTTGACCAACTTGCATGTGCCTAACATAGCATTTATTTATATTTCTAAATCAGTTTTCTGAAAACCTTTATTTTTAATTTTTGAATAATAAAAGGCTGTAAACTTTTTCATCATTATCAAAATATTATTCCTTCTTAAATGGATTTTTTCATCATTATCAATGGTAAACAAGATTTGAATACATAATCCTATTAAACCATGTCTTCAAGCTTTGTATCAAACAAGTGTGTTTGTTTGGGTTATATAAACCACACATATATAGATACACGTTGAAAACATGTGGAATCCTATTACAAAAATGTCCAACTTAATTTAATCTATATAAAAGTTGATATATTATATATGACTATAAAACAATATTATTCTCATAGGACATAATTAATTTTAATAAATTCATTTAAAATTTATAGTATAAACATTGCTTAGAATTAAAATCAAATAATTTTTAGTGCACTTTTTAAGGACAAGTCACCACCGTGGGATCTATACTGATACAAACTTATTCGAGACTTTCTGCTAGCGTTAACACCATCTAAGTTTGAGCTGACACTCGAAGACAGATAAAAAGCAAAGTCGTGTTAGGTGCTGTTTGATAGCCTCTTAATGATTCAATTGTAACGCTACATCTAAATTAGTCAGTATTAACTATGTGTCACACCCCGGATAACCCGAAATCCATACACCGGTGGGCCCGGGTGGGAATATCGTGACGTCAGTTGATAACATCATTGTCAATTAAACACGGCACAGCGGAAGTCTTGGAGTAAAATTACTATTACAAACCAAATGTTCGAAAATACAAAATAATATACAAGCTTGTAATAGAAGATCCACAGGCGGATCATAAAATGTACATGGAAAGAATACAAAACAGATTTTAGGCAGATTTAGGATTTGCAAGATCCTCTATCACTACCGAGCAGCTTCCAGCCTATTTCGTATTGTACCTGCAGTTTAGCCTTTGGACGAAACGTCAGCTTACGCTGGTTTATACACCCAAATGACTCATTTTGAAAACTTTAAAATGGTTTTTAAGTGCAAAACGGCACAAAATCTTTTATTAACTTGGGAAAGTTGACCTTGCAACCTTGTATCAGATTCACATGTTTGTCGATACATACAGGGCCTAGTACATAAACCGAGACATGATTAAATACACACCACTCAGGACTCACGAAGGAGTCATCCCCAACGTCTTGGGAACATTGCATATGAGCATCAAAAGGTATATGCCTACACCTCATGCTAAGGTCGTGGCCAATAACTAATGTATTGAGCCTAGGATATCCAGGACACGGTAATTTAACCCCCGATGTTTAAGTTATCAACAAAACTGATTAAAATGAAATATGCGGGTTTACTAGCCACAAGTGGGCATTCGATTGAACCCATTTTGGACCAAGCGGTAATAATCTACCGTATCCCAAGCCCGTATAGGGAAAATAAGTCGAGAGTATTTACCTGAGCTAGTCTTCTTCTTTTATTTTTTAATAACTCAGCCGTATACAAAAGTACCAAGTGCAGATAACATTTACCGAGAAGGCTCTAGTCTGGATTATGGCATAAGCTAGCCAATTAAATACTAACGGTCTTATAAACCGAATAGTGTACATGATCATTACATATAACGCTTGATTAAACGATGATCGGATAGAATGTAGTTTAATCCAGATAATTACTTGACTTGTATAACACGGGTAAACTATATACATTATGGATTTTGAAACTTAAATGACAAGGTTAAACCCGTGTCGGTTAATTTATGTAAAAAGGTTACATATATGTAACCATGCGCATTTTAGCGATATCGGGTAACCGGGTAAGTCAAGAACAAGTTCTATATGCCATCATACTTTAAATAAGTTAAGATATCAGTAGGATATCAACTTATATACCGGTTGAGGTTTTAAAACGAAATTACGCCTCATAAGGGCATTTTGGTAATTTTATACCGTAATAAAAAAACTTGAATATAATTTTAATGTTATAGTCATAAGTATTCTGGAAAAATATGATATAATATCAGTAGGATTTCAATTATATGTGTAAGTTGTCCTTTATGACCAAACTATGCACCGAATGGGCATTTTGGTTATTTTACACATAGTTTATAATTTATTTGGGATTCTGAATTTATAACATGTACATACTGTAAATATGTTTAAAATAAGTTTTAAAATCAGTAGGTAACAAGTCTTGGTCAATAATATGGTCTAAAACCATACTATGCGCTGAACCGGCGCTTATGCCGTAAAATGACGTTTTTAAGTGATGTTTACGAAAACTGATATTAAGGTCAGATTAAAATGTTTAAACATGTTATTTAATATAATATATCAGTAGGTAAATGAATTACCTTAAAAAGATTTGATTAAAACCATTTTATAAGCCACAAGGGCTAAAACCGTCATTTATCGACATAGTTTAAGGATTTGTTTGAAAACTCAGTTTATAACTTGGTTTAACATCCTAAATAATTATACTTATAATATTACATCAGTAGGAACTCATTTCCAAATTCATTATCACTTAAAACCTTGTTTTATGTAAAAATGACATTTTGGTCAAAATTGGCATAATTATGGAACTCGCGCATAACTTGGATTCTAATTATGATCATGTAATATAACCTCAGAGGATTATGCTACATTATATTACGATCAAAATGCAACTTTAGATCAGTAGGTAACTAATCTAAATCGGCTCAGAATTCGAAAGTCAAAGCAGAAGTCAAACTTTACGACTTTCGGTTGCGAACCGACCCTAGTACTATGTTCTTACATGTTCTAATAATTATTACCAACTTGTTTAAGTGTCAAAACAGGTTTCATAACATGTATAGGATTAATTTATAATTTTTCCAAAAATGGCCTGTTTGACTTTTTAATATCATAATCTTGACCCGTCAACTGGTCTAGCAAATGTGATCTTCAGGAGGTGCCCTTTATAACCTACCTTATTACGATCACTTAGCCATGTTCATTTCGAACAATGGCTGGACCATAATGGTCTTAACTGAAAGTCAAAGCGTTTTACGAAAACACTTGACTTTTGGCTATAAAAGCCTATAAACGAAAATGCAAGAGCAAGGAACACTTACAAGAGGTTCCTATAATGCAAGAGAACTAAGTTGGATGCTCCTTTCAGCTAGGAACTTCCAGAGGAGGAAGAAGAGTTATGTTTTAGAAAGGTGCAAGTGAGAATGAACACTTGAACACCTATTTATAGTTGGAGAACTCAAAGGAGGTGAAGCCATGTGTTTAGGGTGTAAGAAGGAGCTTACAAGTGTCCCAAAACGTGGCATAGCAGTTTAGAGAAGCCATGGTTTCGAGTTAAATGGTTTTGGAGTTTTGCTTGGAGACCAAACAAAACTTTCTGCAGCAGACACTCTCTGGCGGGCCGCGAGCGCCCCAAATATAG